>CAWUFW010002570.1:600000-1065000 GCA_963921515.1 Calotriton arnoldi | reverse complement strand
GGCGCTCGGCCCAGGAGTCCACCCCACCCACCCACCCAGGGGGCGAGGGAAGGGGGCTCCCGGAGCGACGGGAGCAGGCAGCCCCACAGCCGCCGGTCCCTCCCAGGGTAACCCAGGAGGGACCACACGAGTCTTCAAACCCCTCAGCCCAGCCACACGGGACCGGGTCGAACCGGGTACCTGGCAACGAGGGAGGGTCGCCCCACCTGCACATCAGCCATCCATCGCCGGGCGGCCCCGAGCTGTGCCAGCAGGCTGGCGATCAGCCCACCACCTCCCTCGCCGGAAGGGAAGAGCCAGGGGGCTCCCCTTCCCGCACGCCTCCCACCGAGAGGAGCCGGGGTCCCCTCGCAGGCCCTCGGCCCCTTCTCTTCCAGGACGCCCTGCCGCACGAGAAGGGCCGCTCCTCGGTCACCCCGGGACTCGGGCGCAGGAGGGCCCAGCCGGCGCCAGGGCCTTTTCGAGGGAGGGGTGGTACCAGCCAGGAAATGCACTGCCATTCGGTGTTCCGCTGGGGGGGGGGTCATGCCGGGTGAGCTTGGGTTCCGTCTCGGGGAGGGACAGGGGATGGGGGCCGCCCCCCGTCCCCGGTCCCTCGCGCATCGGTCAGGCCTTCCCCAGGGGGGAAGAGGACCGCCAAAGTCCCGGTCCTCACCCGAGCACCCCATGCGGCCGCGGAACGCTCCGCCGGCCGGGGAGCGCCAGGGCAGGGCCGGGCCCTGTGCCTACGGTGTGTGCTCGCAGGAGGCGGCCGAGGGCTTTGGGCCCCGGTGCTGCCTTCCCCATCTCAGCATCCCCGGACCTCACAGAGGTCTGCCTGAGCAAACTCGGAGAAAAAGGACCATCGGGAAGGGGCTGAGAGGCAGGTGCATACTCGGGCCCCTGGGGGCCCCGGCAGGCGGGCCCCGGTGCTGCCTTCCCCATCTCAGCATCCCCGGACCTCACGGAGGTCTGCCTGAGCAAACTCGGAGAAAAAGGACCATCGGGAAGGGGCTGAGAGGCAGGTGCATACTCGGGCCCCTGGGGGCCCCGGCGGGCAGGCCCCGGTGCTGCCTTCCCCATCTCAGCATCCCCGGACCTCACGGAGGTCTGCCTGAGCAAACTCGGAGAAAAAGGACCATCGGGAAGGGGCTGAGAGGCAGGTGCATACTCGGGCCCCTGGGGGCCCCGGCAGGCGGGCCCCGGTGCTGCCTTCCCCATCTCAGCATCCCCGGACCTCACAGAGGTCTGCCTGAGCAAACTCGGAGAAAAAGGACCATCGGGAAGGGGCTGAGAGGCAGGTGCATACTCGGGCCCCTGGGGGCCCCGGCGGGCGGGCCCCGGTGCTGCCTTCCCCATCTCAGCATCCCCGGACCTCACGGAGGTCTGCCTGAGCAAACTCGGAGAAAAAGGACCATCAGGAAGGGGCTGAGAGGCAGGTGCATACTCAGGCCCCTGGGGGCCCCGGCAGGCGGGCCCCGGTGCTGCCTTCCCCATCTCAGCATCCCCGGACCACACGGAGGTCTGCCTGTGCAAACTCGGAGAAAAAGGACCATCGGGAAGGGGCTGAGAGGCAGGTGCATACTCTGGCCCCTGGGGGCCCCGGCGGGCGGGCCCCAGTGCTGCCTTCCCCATCTCAGCATCCCCGGACCTCACGGAGGTCTGACTGAGCAAACTCGGAGGAAAAAGGACCATCGGGTGGGGGCTGAGAGGCAGGTACGTACCCGGGCCCCTAGGGGCCCCGGCAGCCGGGCCCGGGTGCTGCCTTCCCCCGTCTCAGCATCCCCGGGCCTCACGGAGGCCTGACTGAGCAAACTCGGAGAAAAAGGACCATAGGGAAGGGGCTGAGAGGCAGGTGCGTCCCCAGGCCCCTGGGGGCCCCGGCGGGCGGGCCCGAGTGCTGCCTTCCCCTGTTTCAGAATCGCCGGAACTCACGGAGGTCTGACTGACCCTCTCCCTAGTAATCCGGAGGAAAAACGCCCTCAGGGGCCCCGGACGGAGCTCCTGAACCCAGCCAAGCGAGGGGGGCTCCCCGGGCACAACGGAACCCCGTCTCGGACCTTTGGCATAGCGTCATGCCGGGGGACAGGGCCCAGGGCTGGAGCACCTGACCCGGGGCCCACAGGGGCCCCTGGACCCAGCCGGGGCCCCTGGACCCAGCCGGGGCTCCCGGGCCCAGAGGCGCAGGGGAAGCCTCCCAGGGACCACGGGACCTCATCCCAGGCACCCTGCCACGCGGCAGGACCCAGGACGGAGCCCGGGGTGGGGAGGCCACCCTCCCCCGGGCCCTCAGGGGCCCCGGACGGAGCTCCTGAACCCAGCCAAGCGAGGGGGGCTCCCCTGGCACGACGGAAGCCCGTCTCGGACCTTTGGCATAGCTGCAGGCCGGGGGACGGGGCCCAGGGCTGGAGCACCCGACCCGGGGCACGGAGGGGCCCCTGGACCCAGCCGGGGCTCCCGGGCCCAAAGGCGCAGGGGAAGCCTCCCCGGGCCCACGGGACCCTGTCCCGGTCACCCTGCCACGCGGCAGGACCGAGGACGGAGCCCAGGGTGGGGAGGCCGCCTTCCCCAGGGCCCCTGGGAGCCCCTGACCCCAGCCGAGCAGGGGGAGGCTCCCCGGGCCCACAGGACCCCGTCCCGGGCATCCTGCCACACGGCTGGCCCGGGGACGGACCCCAGGCTGGGGCAGCATCCTGGCCTGTCCAGCTGAGGACCGCTAGGCCAAGAGGGGTTCCGGCGTGCCCTGTCCCTAGTAATCCGGAGGAAGGCCACCCTCCTTTCTGGTAACCCGTGTGCATCGCGAGACTGAGGGGACCCTGGGAACGGATGCACCCGACGTCCTGGAGCCCTGGCTGGGATTGGGGAGGCAAATGAGCCCTCATCGGGACTTCCAGGCCGATTGGAAAGCATTGCGTGCGACCAGATGGCTGAGGGGATAGGAGCGACCAGATGGCCGGGACCGAAAGGACGCCCATCTGCCCACCCCCGAGCCTTTGCGGTAGGGCTCCCGCCTGCCCTTGCAGGGTTCGGGGGCTCCGCTTCCCGGGTGCTCGGGGACCCCGGCCGGGCCTTAGGCATGGGGAGGCCAGCCGGAGCTCTCGGGCCCGGACGCCCGGGGAGGACTGCCCAGGACCCGTGGAGCCCGTCCTGGGCACTTTGCCACACCGCGGGCCGGAGGAGGGAGCCCCGGATGCCTTGGGAGGTGTTGTCCGGGCATAGCCCATCTGGTCCCCGGCAGAGTACCGCCAGCCCGGGAGGGGTGTCCCGGCATACCCTGCCCCTAGTAATCCGGAGGAAGGCTACCCCGCTTTCTGGGAATCCGTGCGCACCGCAAGGCTCAGGGGACCCTGGGCGCGAACATGCCCGACCTCCTGGAGCCCTGGCTGGGGTCCGGGAGGCAAATGAGCCCTCATCGGGACTTCCAGGGCAGCCCGGCCATCTGGTCGCCCCATTGGAAAGCATTGCGTGCGACCAGATGGCTGGGGTCGAAAGGACTCCCATCTGCCCGCCCCGAGCAGAGCAGAGCCGAGCCGAGCCGAGCCGAGCCTTCACGGTAGGGCTCCCGCCTGCCCACGCAGGGCTCAGGGGCTCCGCGTCCCGGGGGGCTCGGGGACCCCGGCTGGGCCTCAGGCACGGGGAGGACCATGGGAGCTCTCGGGCCCGGGCGCCCGGGGAGGACTGCCCGGGACCCATGGAGCCCGTCCCGGGCACCTTGCCACACCGTGGGCCGGAGGAGGGAGCCCCGGATGCCTCGGGAGGTGTTGTCCGGGCATAGCCCATCTGGTCCCCGGCAGAGTACCGCCAGCCCGGGAGGGGTGTCCCGGCATACCCTGCCCCTAGTAATCCGGAGGAAGGCTACCCCGCTTTCTGGGAATCCGTGCGCACCGCAAGGCTCAGGGGACCCTGGGCGCGAACATGCCCGACCTCCTGGAGCCCTGGCTGGGGTCCGGGAGGCAAATGAGCCCTCATCGGGACTTCCAGGGCAACCCGGCCATCTGGTCGCCCCATTGGAAAGCATTGCGTGCGACCAGATGGCCGAGGGGAGAGGTGCGACCAGATGGCCGGGACCGAAAGGACTGCCATCTGCCCGCCCTGAGCCGAGCCATAGCGGTAGGGCTCCCGCATGCCCTTGCAGGTCTCCGGGGCTCTGCACCAGGGACCCTTGTCCCGGGCAGATGGACACTTGGCAGGCGGCAGGACGTGGGCTCCCAAACCCCAGGCCCTGACCGAAACGCAGTCCTCGGGGCCGGTCCGTGCTTCTCATCCCAGCCAGGCCGGGGAGATCGGGGAGCCTGCCCAGGCACGAGGGACCCCTGTCCCGGGCACCCGGACCCTCAGGACGTGCGCTCGTTTTCCACACATTTTTTCCAAAGTTCTGCGTAGTGGCGCTACGCCAACTACGCCCAGCCCTAATGATGACATCATCCAGTGACTGTGTGTTTCTGTAAAGTTTAAATATGTTTAATATATATAGGGAAAGGCGTATTGAAGAATGAGTGGGTGTATAAGTGTCTGAATGGATGATTTAGTAGGTGCGTGACTGACTCTATAAGTGAGTGATTAAACGTATCTTACTGAATGCATGGGTTAGTGACTAAACTGGGTGAATGTCTGTATCCGTCTGTCTGTTGCTGTGTAAGTGGCTGCATGGGTTTGTGAATAGCTACATGAGTGTCTATATGAGTTATTGATTGGTTGTCTGAGTATCTGTATGGGTGCCTGAGTGTTTGTGTGGGTGGGGTGTGTGCGACTCTGTGCATAGATGTGTGAGTGGGTGATTCACTGGGTGGATGGTTTCAAGAGTGCATCTGTGATAGACTGTATGGGTGGGTAAGTGTGTGTAAGAGTGTGTTAGTGAGTGAATGTATGTCCCAGTGGTACATGTGTGAGTAACTACATATGTGAAAGGCAGTATATATGTGTGTTGGAGTATATAAATAGCTAGAAGCGAGAGTGTGTGATTGTGAGAGTGACTGTATGGATGAGTGGGTGCTTGTATCAGAGATTGTATAAGAGCGTAAGAATGTGCTAGTATTTGTATGAGTAAGTGAGCTGGTGTGTGTATAACTGTATAGGTGAGTAAATGGGTGTGTGCTTAATTTTTTGCATGACTGACTAGGTGTGTGAGTACCTCTATGGATGAGTGGCGGTGTGTGAGTGTTTATATAGGTGTATGAGTGCATATAATAGTCCTGTACTGAGTGACTATAAGTATGAGTGACTGTACGGGTGAGTGAGTAGATGTGTGTGTGTAGACCTAAGAATCAGTGAGTGTGTATATAGTAATTGGTGTTGGAGTGTCTATGGTTTTGACAATGGCAGTCTGTAATTTACAGTGGGTGTATCAAAAGTTATATTAGGGTGTGAGAAGATGCATCAAATTATCACATGGATGATGTCATTTGAGATGTCATCAGTGATGTCATCAGTGATGTCACTGACCATGTCATGAGTGATGTAATATGTGACGTCATCAGCAGTGCATTGCTGGGGCGCGAGTTATAGTTACCTGAACTAACTATAACGGGGAATTTCACGTGTTTTGTATGAGTGCAATGTCCAACTAACTATAACTGTCCCTAAAACCTATGGTTTTTTCAGTGAATTTGTAAGGTTTTTAAATGCTAATTTCTGACTATAACGTGCCTGAAACCTATGGTATTTTCAGTGAATTTCAAAGGTTTGTAAATGACAATTTTTAAATGTATTAATTGTTATATTTATTTTTTTGATACTGATTTACTACATTTTTTTAAACTATTTATTTTTAGATATTTTATTTTTTAAATTACATTATAATTACATTATACATTACAAAATATACTTTCTCAGAATGAATTACTTTAGTTTAAATACTTTGCAAATAGGCAATAGACTTTTAAGTACAGTAGTTACAGTTGTTGCAATGGGCAACACAATTTCAAACACAATGCAACATTGAGCTCAATGTGAATTTCTAGTTAAATGCAATTAGTTACTTTATGGATTACTTTTCTAACCACAGGACTGGATCCTAGATTCAGTCCTGGGACATCTCCTGTAAACAGTTGAGTAAAAGCGTTTTGGTTACAGTAGTCATTTTTAAGGAATATTATTGTATTTTAAAAGTTGACACTTAGAAACTTTTTCACATAGAATCACCAATGTTATTCTATGGGAGGAAATTCACTTAGCAGGTAAGTAGTGTTATCGTTACTTTTTCTTACTCAGTGGTGGATCCTGGATCCAGCACTGGTGCATCTCCTGTAAACAGTTGAAATAATGCGTTTAAGTCATACAGGCGATTTTTAAGGAATATTTGTAGTTTGTGAAAATCGACACTTTGAAACTTTTCTGCTGAAAACCAGACAATGGATTCCTATGGAAGGAAATACAAGTTACTGGTAAATACGGTTAGAATTACTTTTCAGGGTCAGTGCTGGGCTAAAAGATGCAGCACTGGGTTCTCTCTTGATAACAGGTGAGTAAATCGGAATTCGTATTTCGGCTGATTTTAGAGGAATATTATAAAGTTCCAAAACTCCACACTTAGAAGAATTTCCAAGTGAAACCAGTCAATGTTAGCCTATGGAAGGAAATTCAAGTTACTGGTAAGTACGGTTAAAATTACTTTTCAGGATCAGTACTGGGCTCAAAGGTGCAGCACTGAGGTCTCTCCTGATAACAGGTGAGTAAATCGGAATTCGTAGTTCGGCTGATTTTAGAGGAATATTATAAAGTTCCAAAACTCTACACTTAAAAGAATTTCCAAGTGAAACCAGTCAATGTTAGCCTATGGAAGGAAATTCAAGTTACTGGTAAGTACGGTTAGAATTACTTTTCAAGGTCAGTGCTGGGCTCAAAGATGCAGCACTGGGTTCTCTATTGATAACAGGTGAGTAAATCGGAATTCGTAGTTTGGCTGATTTTAGAGGAATATTATAAAGTTCCAAAACTCCACACTTAGAAGAATTTCCAAGTGAAACCAGTCAATGTTAGCCTATGGAAGGAAATTCAAGTTACTGGTAAGTACGGTTAAAATTACTTTTCAGGATCAGTACTGGGCTCAAAGGTGCAGCACTGAGGTCTCTCCTGATAACAGGTGAGTAAATCGGAATTCGTAGTTCTGCTGATCTTAGAGGAATATTTGTATGTTTCAAAAATCGACACTTAGAAACTTTTTCAGCAAAAAGCAGGCAATGATATCCTTGGAAGGAAATTCAAGTTACTGGTAAGTACGGTTAAAATTACTTTTCAGGATCAGTACTGGGCTCAAAGATGCAGCACTGAGGTCTCTCCTGATAACAGGTGAGTAAATCGGAATTCGTAGTTCGGCTGATTTTAGAGGAATATTTGCACAGTGGTGAAGGGAGGGGCGGGGCTTCAGGTGACATGTCTGCAAACAGGCCCCGTGGCGCGTTTTAAGATGGGGAATTAAATCCTCCTCAATCCCGAGGGTCCCTAGGGGCCAAGTAGCCCACCAGATACCTCCAGTATGCGCCAGAGAGCTGCGTTGCAGAGAGGTGTTCAGAGGCCACGCCCCTTTTGCACCTCTCTGCAACGCAGCTCTGTGGCGCTTTCTGGACGTACCTGGTGGGCTAGTTGGCCCCCAGGGACCCTCAGGATTGAAGGGGATTTAATTCCCCATCTTAAAACGCGCAACGGGCCTGTTTGCACACATGTCACCTGAAGCCCCGCCCTCCCTTCACCACTGTGCAAACGCGCCCGTGGCGCGTTTTAAGTTGGGGAATTAAGTCCCCTTGAATCCTGAGGGTCCCTGGAGTCCAACTAGCCCACCATGTACCTCCAAAGCG
This sequence comes from Calotriton arnoldi, assembly GCA_963921515.1. Lineage (NCBI taxonomy): Eukaryota > Metazoa > Chordata > Amphibia > Caudata > Salamandridae > Calotriton > Calotriton arnoldi. The sequence continues at coordinate 1,057,228 of CAWUFW010002570.1, read as the reverse complement.
CCACAGAGCTGCGTTGCAGAGAGGTGTGAAAAGGGGCGTGGCCTCTGTACACCTCTCTGCAACGCAGCCCCCTGGCGCATACTGGAGGTTCCTGGTGGGCTAGTTGGCCCCCAGGGACCCCCAGTATTCAAGGGGAATTCGTTCCCCCTCTGCAAACGTGCCAGGGGGCGCGTTTGCAGAGTGGTAAAGGAAGGGGTGGGGCCTGCGGCACGATCGTTTTTTTAATTTTTATTATTATTTTTTTTTTTAATGCTTTTTTCTGCCCAGGGGTCCTTGTGGGACCCCTGAGCAGACCTAGAGGTCAGGGTGTTTCTACCCTGCCCCCTTTGTGCGTTTTGCACACTTGTTTCTTGTGGGTTTTTTTTTTAATCGGCGGGATCCGCGCACCCTAAGCGCATCCCGCCATTTAAAAATAAAAAATGCTTTTTCTGCCCAGGGGTCCTTGTGGGACCCCTGAGCAGACCTAGGGGTCAGGGTGTTTCTACCCTGCCCCCTTTGTGCGTTTTGCACACTTGTTTCTGTGCCTCGGTTCTACCGAGGACATAAAATGGCTGCCAACACTTCCTGATTTGGAGTGTTGACAGCCAATTAGCATGCAGCTCGTGATCGGGACGGTGCGCGCAGGGTGCGCTCAGGGTGCGCGAATCCGACGCGGCCATAGATATATATGTGATTTTCCTTTTGATTTTCTCAGGAACTACTGAACGGATTTACACCATTTAACAAAAGGGTTCTTTCTGAACCAAGAACTACCTCTTTGCCAAATTTGGTGTAATTCCGTTCAGCAGTTCGGGCTGTAGCCGTGGCTAAAGTTTCCTATGGGAAAATGAATGGGGAAAACACGTTTTGGGACCCCCTTTTTCTCGGCCCCCGCTTGACGAATCACCCCGAGACTTTCAGGATAGGAGCGGACTGGAGCGGGCCATAAAGTTTGAAAATTTCGCGAAGATTCGTCAACCGACGCAAGAGTTATTTCAAATAGAATGTTGCGGATTTCCTATGGAAAATAGGTCCTAACTATAACTATCTACTGGCGACCGCCAGTAGATAATATATATATATATATATATATTCACTGAAAAAACCATAGGTTTTAGGGACAGTTATAGTTAGTTGGACATTGCACTCGTACAAAACCCGTGAAATTCCCTGTTATAGTTAGTTCAGCTAACTATAACTCGCGCCCCATAATGCACTGCTGATGACGTCACATATTACATCACTCATGACATGGTCAGTGACATCACTGATGACATCACTGATGACATCTCAAATGACATCACTGATGACATCACTGATGACATCATCCAGTGACTGTGTGTTTCTGTAAAGTTTAAATATGTTTAATATATATAGGGAAAGGCGTATTGAAGAATGAGTGGGTGTATAAGTGTCTGAATGGATGATTTAGTACGTGAGTGACTGACTCTACAAGTGAGTGATTAAACGTATCTTACTGAATGCATGGGTTAGTGACTAAACTGTGTGAATGTCTGTATCCGTCTGTTTGTTGGTGTGTAAGTGGATGCATGGATTTGCGAATAGCTACATGAGTGTCTATATGGGTTATTGATTGGTTCTCTGAGTATCTGTATGGCTGCCTGAGTGTTTGTGTGGGTGGGGTGTGTGTGACTCTATACATAGATGTGTGAGTGGGTAATTCACTGGGTGCATGATTTCAAGACTGTATCTGTGATGGACTGCTTGGGTGGGTGAGTGTGTGTATGGGTGTGTTAGTGAGTGAATGTATATCTCAGTGGTACATGTGCGAGTAACTACATATGTAAAAGGCAGTATATATGTGTGTTAGAGTATTTAAATGGCTATAAGTGAGAGTGTGTTATTGTGAGAGTGGCTGTATGGATGCGTGTGTGCTTGTATCAGTTATTGTATAAGAGCGTAAGAATGTGCTAGTATTTGTATGAGTAAGTGAGCTGGTGTGTGTATAACTGTATAGGTGAGTAAATGGGTGTGTGATTAATTTTTTGCATGACTGACTAGGTGTGTGAGTACCTCTATGGATGAGTGGCGGTGTGTGAGTGTTTATATAGGTGTATGAGTGCATATGATAGTCCTGTACTGAGTGACTGTAAGTATGAGTGACTGTACAGGTGAGTGAGTGGATGTGTGTGTAGACCTAAGAATCAGTGAGTGGGTATGTAGTTTTTGGTGTTGGAGTGTCTATGGTTTTGAGAATGGCAGTCTGTAATTTAGAGTGGGTGTATCAAAAGTTATATTAGGGTGTGAGAAGATGCATGAAATTATCACATGGATGATGTCATCAGTGATGTCATTTGAGATGTCATCAGTGATGTCATCAGTGATGTCACTGACCATGTCATGAGTGATGTAATATGTGACGTCATCAGCAGTGCATTGCGGGGGCGCGAGTTATAGTTAGCTGAACTAACTATAACAGGGGAATTTCACGGGTTTTGTACGAGTGCAATGTCCAACTAACTATAACTGTCCCTAAAACCTATGGTTTTTTCAGTGAATTTCAAAGGTTTTTTAAATGCTAATTTCTAACTATAACGTGTCTGAAACCTATGGTTTTTTCAGTGAATTTCAAAGGTTTTTAAATGCTAATTTCTAACTATAACGTGCCTGAAACCTATGGTTTTTTCAGTGAATTTCAAAGGTTTTTTAAATGCTAATTTCTAACTATAACGTGCCTGAAACCTATGGTTTTTTCAGTGAATTTCAAAGGTTTTTTAAATGCTAATTTCTAACTATAACGTGCCTGAAACCTATGATTTTTTAAGTGAATTTCAAAGGTTTTTTAAATGCTAGTTTCTAACTATGCCAACAGAGGTAGGACATGTGAAGAAAGAAGAAAAAACGCACAGAAAGAAGCAAAAGATGTGCAGAAAGAACCAACAGAGGAGCAGAAAGAGGCCTTGTTGCAAAATCATCCTGTGCCCACAACTTTTTCAGACGGGTACTGGTGGTAACTGACTCTGACTAACCAGAGCCAGTGCGCGTTTGCACAGTGGTGAAGGGAGGGGGGCCTGAGGTGACATGTGTGCAAACGCCGCCCGTGGCGCGTTTTAAGTTGCGGGATTAAGTCCCCTTGAATCCTGAGGGTCCCTGGGGCCCAACTAGCCCCCCAGGTACCTACAGTTAGGACCACAGAGCTGAGTTGCAGAGAGGCGTTCCGAGGCCACGCACCTTTTTTCACCTCTCTGCAACGCAACTCTGTTGTGCTTACTGAAGGTACCTGGTGGGCTAGTTGGCCCCCAGGATTCAAAGGGAATTAACTCCCCAACTTAAAACGCACCACAGGGCGTGTTTGCGCACATGTCACCTGAGGCCCCGCCCCCTCCCTTCACCACTGTGCAAACGCGCCCCGTGGCGCGTTTTAAGTTGGGGGATTAGGTCACCTTGAATCCTGAGAGTCCCTGGGGCCCAACTAGCCCACCAGGTACTTCCAGTAAGCACCACAGGCCTGCGTTGCAACGCCTGTAACAAATTGTGCAGTTGTGTTTAGGTAGTGAAGAGGGTCGTGCTGGGGGTAGTGTTTTAGGGTTTAGGGTAGTGCAGTGGTGTTTGTGTAGTGTAGGGGGTCATGCTGGGGGTAGATTTAGGGTTTAGGGTAGTGCAGTGGTGTTTGGGTAGTGTAGGGAGTCGTGCTGGGGGAGTGTTTTAGGGTTTAGGGTAGTACAGTGGTGTTTGGGTAGTGTAGGGGGTCGTGCTGGGGTTAGTGTTTTAGGGTTTTAGGGTTTAGGGTAGTGCAGTGGTGTTTGGGTAGTGTAGGGGATACTGCTGGGGGTAGTGTTTTAGGGTTTAGGGTAGTGCAATGGTGTTTGGGTAGTGTAGGGGGTACTGCTGGGGGTAGTGTTTTAGGGTTTAGGGTAGTGCAGTGGTGTTTGGGTAGCGTAGGGGGTACTGCTGGGGGTAGTGTTTTATGGTTTAGGGTAGTGCAGTGGTGTTTGGGTAGTGTAGGGGTTCGTGCTGGGGGTAGTTTTTCGGGTTTAGGGTAGTGCAGTGGTGTTTGTGTAGTGTAGGAGGTCATGTTTTAGGGTTTAGGGTAGTGCAGTGGTCTTTGGGTAGAGTAGGGAGTCGTGCGGGGGTATTGTTTTAGAGTTTAGGGTAGTGCAGTGGTCTTTGGGTAGTGTAGGGGTTCGTGCTGGGGGTAGTGTTTTAGGGATTAGGGTAGTGCATTGGTATTTGGGTAGTGTAGGGGGTCATGCGGGGGGTAGTGTTTTAGGGTTTAGGGCAGTGCAGTGGTGTTTAGGTAGTGTAGGGGGTCGTGCTGGGGGAGTGTTTTAGGGTTTAGGGCAGTGCAGTGGTGTTCGGGTAGTGTAGGGGGTCGTGCTGGGGGAGTGTTTTAGGGTTTAGGGCAGTGCAGTCGTGTTCGGGTAGTGTAGGGGGTCGTGCTGGGGGAGTATTTTAGGGTTTAGGGTAGTGCAGTGGTGTTCGGGTAGTGTAGGGGGTCATGCTGGGGGTAGTGTTCTAGGGTTTAGGGCAGTGCAGTGGTGTTCGGGCAGTGTAGGGGGTCGTGCTGGGGGTGGTGTTTTAGGGTTTAGGGCAGTGCAGTGGTGTTCGGGCAGTGTAGGGGGTCGTGCTGGGGGTGGTGTTTCAGGGTTTAGGGCAGTGCAGTGGTGTTCGGGCAGTGTAGGGGGTCGTGCAGGGGTGGTGTTTCAGGGTTTAGGGCAGTGCAGTGGTGTTCGGGCAGTGTAGGGGGTCGTGCAGGGGTGGTGTTTCAGGGTTTAGGGCAGTGGTGTTCGGGCAGTGTAGGGGGTCATGCTGGTGGTGGTGTTTCAGGGTTTGGGGCAGTGCAGTGGTGTTCGAGCAGTAAAGGGGGTCATGCTGGGGGTGGTGTTTCAGGGTTTAGGGCAGTGCAGTGGTGTTCGGGCAGTGTAGGGGGCGGTGCAGGGGATGGTGTTTCAGGGTTTAGGGCAGTGCAGTGGTGTTCGGGCAGTGTAGGGGGTGGTGCAGGGGGTGGTGTTTCAGGGTTTAGGGCAGTGCAGTGGTGTTCGGGCAGTGTAGGGGGTCGTGCAGGGGGTGGTGTTTCAGGGTTTAGGGCAGTGCAGTGGTGTTCGGGCAGTGTAGGGGGCGGTGCAGGGGTGGTGTTTCAGGGTTTAGGGCAGTACAGTGGTGTTCGGGCATTGTAGGGGGTGGTGCTGCGGATGGTGTTTCAGGGTTTAGGGCAGTGCAGTGGTGTTCGGGCAGTGTAGGGGGTCGTGCTGGGGCTGGTGTTTCAGGGTTTAGGGCAGTGGTGTTCGGGCAGTGTAGGGGGTCGTGCTGGGGCTGGTGTTTCAGGGTTTAGGGCAGTGCAGTGGTGTTCGGGCAGTGTAGGGGGTCTTGCTGGGGCTGGTGTTTCAGAGTCTAGGGCAATGCAGTGGTGTTCGGGCAGTGTAGGGGGTCTTGCTGGGGCTGGTGTTTCAGGGTTTAGGGCAGTGCAGTGGTGTTCGGGCAGTGTAGTGGGTCGTGCTGGGGGTGGTGTTTCAGGGTTTAGGGCAGTGCAGTGGTGTTCGGGCAGTGTAGGGGGTCGTGCAGGGGCTAGTGTTTCAGGGTTTAGGGCAGAGCAATGGTGCTCAGGCAGTGTAGGGGGTTGTGCTGGGGGTGATGTTTCAGGGTTTAGGGCAGTGCAGTGGTGTTAGGGCAGTGTAGGGGGTCGTGCTGGGGGTGGTGTTTCAGGGTTTAGGGCAGTGCAGTGGTGTTCCGGCAGTGTAGGGGGTCGTGCAGGGGGTGGTGTTTCAGGGTTTAGTGCAGTGGTGTTCGGGCAGTGTAGGGGGTCATGCTGGGGTGGTGTTTCAGGGTTTAGGGCAGTGCAGTGGTGTTCGGGCAGTGTAGGTTGTCGTGCTGAGGGGTGGTGTTTCAGGGTTTAGGGCAGTGCAGTAGTGTTTGGGCAGTGTAGGGGGTGGTGTTTCAGGGTTTAGGGCAGTGCAGTGGTGTTCGGCCAGTGTAGGTAGTCTTGCTGGGGGTGGTGTTTCAGGGTTTAGGGCAGTGCAGTAGTTTTCGGGCAGTGTAGGCGGTCGTGCTGGGGCTGGTGTTTCAGGGTTTAGGGCAGTGCAGTGGTGTTCGGGCAGTGTACGGGGTTGTGCTGGGGCTAGTGTTTCAGGGTTTAGGGCAGTGCAGTGGTGTGCGGGCAGTGTACGGGGTTGTGCTGGGGCTGGTGTTTCAGGGTTTAGGGCAGTGCAGTGGTGTTCGGGCAGTGTAGTGGGTCGTGCTGGGGGTGGTGTTTCAGGGTTTAGGGCAGTGCAGTGGTGTTCGGGCAGTGTAGGGGGTCGTGCTGGGGCTAGTGTTTCAGGGTTTAGGGCAGAGCAATGGTGCTCAGGCAGTGTAGGGGGTTGTGCTGGGGGTGATGTTTCAGGGTTTAGGGCAGTGCAGTGGTGTTAGGGCAGTGTAGGGGGTCGTGCTGGGGGTGGTGTTTCAGGGTTTAGGGCAGTGCAGTGGTGTTCCGGCAGTGTAGGGGGTCGTGCAGGGGGTGGTGTTTCAGGGTTTAGTGCAGTGGTGTTCGGGCAGTGTAGGGGGTCGTGCTGGGGTGGTGTTTCAGGGTTTAGGGCAGTGCAGTGGTGTTCGGGCAGTGTAGGGTGTCGTGCTGAGGGGTGGTGTTTCAGGGTTTAGGGCAGTGCAGTAGTGTTTGGGCAGTGTAGGGGGTCGTGCAGGGGGTGGTGTTTCAGGGTTTAGGGCAGTGCAGTGGTGTTCGGCCAGTGTAGGTAGTCTTGCTGGGGATGGTGTTTCAGGGTTTAGGGCAGTGCAGTAGTTTTCGGGCAGTGTAGGCGGTCGTGCTGGGGCTGGTGTTTCAGGGTTTAGGGCAGTGCAGTGGTGTTCGGGCAGTGTACGGGGTTGTGCTGGGGCTAGTGTTTCAGGGTTTAGGGCAGTGCAGTGGTGTGCGGGCAGTGTACGGGGTTGTGCTGGGGCTGGTGTTTCAGGGTTTAGGGCAGTGCAGTGGTGTTCGGGCAGTGTAGGGGGTTGTGCTGGGGGTGGTGTTTCAGGGTTTAGGGCAGTGCAGTGGTGTTCGGGCAGTGTAGGGGGTCGTGCTGGGGCTGGTGTTTCAGGGTTTAGGGCAGTGCAGTGGTGTTCGGGCAGTGTAGGGGTCGTGCTGGGGCTGGTGTTTCAGGGTTTTGGGCAGAGCAGTGGTGTTTGGGCAGTGTAGGGGGTCGTGCTGGGGGTGGTGTTTCAGGGTTTAGGGCAGTGTAGTGGTGTTCGGGCAGTGTAGGGGGTCTTGCTGGGGGTGGTGTTTCAGGGTTTAGGGCAGTGCAGTGGTGTTCGGGCAGTGTAGGGGGTCTTGCTGGGGGTGGTGTTTCAGGGTTTAGGGCAGTGGTGTTCGGGCAGTGTAGGGGTCTTGCTGGGGGTGCTGTTTCAGGGTTTAGGGCAGTGCAGTGGTGTTCGGGCAGTGTAGGGGGTCTTGCTGGGGGTAGTGTTTCAGGGTTTAGGGCGGTGCAGTGGTGTTCGTGCAGTGTAGGGGTCGTGCTGGGGGTGGTGTTTCAGGGTTTAGGGCAGTGCAGTAGTGTTCGGGCAGTGTAGGGGGTCGTGCAGGGGTGGTGTTTCAGGGTTTAGGGCAGTGCAGTGGTGTTCTGGCAGTGTAGGGGGTCATGCTGGGGGTGGGGTTTCAGGGTTTAGGGCAGTACAGTGGTGTTCGGGCAGTGTAGGGGGTCATGCAGGGGGTGGTGTTTCAGGGTTTAGGGCAGTGCAGTGGTGTTCGGGCAGTGTAGGGGTCGTGCTGGGGCTGGTGTTTCAGGGTTTAGGGCAGTGCAGTGGTGTTCGGGCAGTGTAGGGGGTCTTGCTGGGGGTGGTGTTTCAGGGTTTAGGGCAGTGGTGTTCGGGCAGTGTAGGGGTCTTGCTGGGGGTGATGTTTCAGGGTTTAGGGCAGTGCAGTGGTGTTCGGGCAGTGTAGGGGGTCTTGCTGGGGGTAGTGTTTCAGGGTTTAGGGTAGTGCAGTGGTGTTTGTGTAGTGTAGGGGGTCATGTTTTAGGGTAGTGCAGTGGTGTTTGGGTAGTGTAGGGGGTCGTGCTGGTGGTAGTGTTTTAGGATTTAGGTTAGTGCAGTGGTGTTTGGGTAGTGTAGGGGGTCGTGCTGGGGGTAGTGTTTTAGGGTTTAGGATAGTGCAGTGGTGCTTGTGTAGTGTAGGGGGTCGTTCTGGGGGTAGTGTTTTAGGGTTTAAGGTAGTGCAGTGGTGTTTTTGTAGTGTAGGGGGTCATGTTTTAAGATGCAATGCTCCAATACCTGACCAGTCTGCACTACATAAAACTACAAAAAAACTAAAAATAAAAAGTGTTTTGCACACTTTTGTCATTGGGCTATATGTGGGCTACATCTGGGTAATATTTGTGCTACATTTGGGCTCTTTTTTCACTGGTGGCCATCTTGGAAGACTTCTTTGTTATGAAGTTTCCTAATTTCTTCATTTACTGCAGTCTCCTCAGTAGGAAATGCTTTCAGTTTTTTACTTTGATTCCATCAAGAAGGCATTCAGATATGTCTCACATCTGCCATAAATTCAGAATGTTAGCACTCTAGTTGCTCATTAGATCACTGGAGTAAAGCTACTGCTCACCAGGGAGTTAACTGGTAGTCTGCTGCTGGTATTGAAAGTGATTGTTTCAGTCTGCATGTCAGAATTTTCTAATGAAATAGAAGAGGATTTGAGATCTCACTTAAAACATGCCCTAATTTTTCTTTCTGCAGCACTAACCATAATTTCTATTTCAAAAAGAACCCCTCATTTTGTTCCTTTTTAAATTAAATGTTTTAAGTGTTACCGGTTTATTCCAATCAAGATGGCTTCAGGTGTGCCATACTTTTGTCATAAGTAAGGCTGTTAGCGCTCTAGTTGTTCTTTAGAACACTCTGGGAAGCTGCAGTAGAACACAAAGGCATCAACTGGCAGGCTGCTCCTGTTGAAATATAACAGGAAGATATTTGAGATCACACTTGAAATATGTCCAAATTTTTCTTTCTACAGCACTAACCATAACTTCTATGACAAAATGAACCCCATCATTTTGTTCCTTTTTAAATTAAATGTTTTAAGTGTTGCCAGTTTATTCCAATCAAGATGGCTTCAGGTGTGCCATACTTTTGTCATAATAAAGGCTGTTAGCACTCTAGTTGTTCTTTAGAACACTCTGGGAAGCTGCAGTAGAACACAAAGGCATCAACTGGCAGGCTGCTCCTGTTGAAATATAACAGGAAGATATTTGAGATCACACTTGAAACATGTCCTAATTTTTCTTTCTACAGCACTAACCATAATTTCTATGACAAAATGAACCCCATCATTTTGTTCCTTTTTAAATTAAATTGTTTAAGTGTTACCAGTTTATTCCAATCAAGATGGCTTCAGGTGTGCCATACTTTTGTCATAAGTAAGGCTGTTAGTACTCTAGTTGTTCTTTAGAACACTCTGGGAAGCTGCAGTAGAACACAAAGGAATCAACTGACAGTCTCTGCCCTTGTTGGATGTACATGTTTTACTGAGAATGTCAGACTTCATTCTCACATGAGTGAGAAAGATAATGTGAATTTACAGAAAATATGCTCTCATTTTAGCTTCTGGAGCACCTTCCAAACCTCCATGGGACAAGCATGAGAAAATAGTGTTCTCTCAAACATGATTCATGATATCCCAGCAGAAGGTTTTTCACATGGTAAAATCACCTTAGAATACACCACAATTCCTAAAATTAGTATGGTACCATCAACAAATAAGTTCTAATGTAACTAAAGCCTGTTATCACCCTTTATAGTTCTCCTTTTGGTGACCCTCAAAATCTTCTATTCACTACAATGCATTTCAATGAGGTACTATCATTTATATTGGTCCCAAGATGGCTGCCAGCAATTCCAGGATGAAGTGCTGACAGCCAATCAGATCTCACGATGACATGGGTGGTTAGGCTCCGCCCAGATATATATGTGACTTTACTTTTGATTTTCTCAGGAACTACTGAACGGATTTACACCATTTAAGCAAAAGGCACGACACTGAACCAAGGGCTACCTCTTTGCCAAATTTGGTGTAATTCCGTTCAGCAGTTCGGGCTGTAGCTGCGACTAAAGGTTCCTATGGAAAAATGAATGGGGAAAACGTGTTTTGGGACCCCCTTTTTCTTGGCCCCGCTTGACGTATCACCCCGAGACTTTCAGGATAGGAGCGGACCGGAGCGCCCCAACAAGTTGGAAACTTTCGCGAAGATTCGTCAACCGGCGCCAACGTTATTTCAAATAGAATGTCGCGGATTTCCTATGGATAATAGGTTTTAACTATAACTATCTACTGGCGACCGCCAGTAGATATATATATATATATATATATATATATATATATATATATATATATATATATATATATATTTATATATATATATCCAACAACACCTCCCTTGTCCAAACAAAGAAGAACACTGGACTTTGAAAGGTAACAGGCGCTTTATTTCACGCATGCATCAAAGGCAGCTTGCTTTCAAATGTTCAGTCCTGACGCGTTTCAGCTCCCATGGAGCCTTGTTCACAGGTGAGCCTTGTGATCAAGGGAGTGTATCCCGAAACGCGTCGAGTGGTTCCATTTTTTGCTAAAATAAACACTGCTTTGAAAAGCTCATGGTGTCCGTGGTTGCTGTTGGTGCTACGAGGTAACAGCGTGTGTTGATATATATATATATATATATATATTTATATATATATATCCAACAACACCTCCCTTGTCCAAACAAAGAAGAACACTGGACTTTGAAAGGTAACAGGCGCTTTATTTCACGCATGCATCAAAGGCAGCTTGCTTTCAAATGTTCAGTCCTGACGCGTTTCAGCTCCCATGGAGCCTTGTTCACAGGTGAGCCTTGTGAGTAATTGGGGCGTAACTTAACAATTATGTCCGCCTTTTCAAGACTACAACATTACTCTGTAGTCTTGATGTACTATAATGTCCAAGATGCATTGGGAAAGTAATCTTGTCACTTTTATTTTGTTTTGTTCATGCCTGCGATTCCGTTTTCCATATTCTTAATTTATTCATGGGGCCAAAGCAGACTTGCTTTCAAATGTACACTTAGCTTTCCATGCACAAAAAGCTCATAAGAAATGTCTTTGATGTCACATTTATGCAGCGCCTGTTTTTCTTCCAAACTCCTTCGCAAAGGGATCAGTGTCTCCTTGCTTTCCCTTGCCAAGCTACACTTCAATATAACAGGTTGGAGTATTTCCGTACCTTAGACTTCAGTGTATATTGCAGGCGGGTCGGGCTCATTCCTTAAACAATCCAGCCAAATTTTTCTCCGACAATGAGCCCACGACCTCAACAGGGCGGCCTCGGCATGCGGGGATCGGAGCACCCCGCATGTATCCAACAACACCTCCCTTGTCCAAACAAAGAAGAACGCCCCACACCGGACTTTGAAAGGTAACAGGCGCTTTATTTCACGCATGCATCAAAGGCAGATTGCTTTCAAATGTTCAGTCCTGAAGCGTTTCAGCTCCCATGGAGCCTTGTTCACAGGTGAGCCTTGTGAGTAATTGGGCCGTAACCTAACAATTATATCTGCCTTTTCAAGACTATGTCAGGACTGAACATTTGAAAGCAAGCTGCCTTTGATGCGTGCGTGAAATAAAGCGCATGTTACCTTTCAAAGTCCGGTGTGTGGCACAGTCACGAACACACCCACTCACTCACACATAGCCACTCACACAGCCATTCACTTACCCACACACCTCATCACACAGACACTCACTCACCTATACAGTCACTCACACAGCCTCTTACTCCTCTATATAGCCACTCACACACCCACTCACTCATCAATATAGCTACACACACAACCAGTCACTTACCCATACAAACTCTCAACAAAGCCACTCACACACCCACATAACCACTTACTTACTTACTTATCCATTCACACATCCGTACAAGCACTCACATGTCTACTCACTCACCCATACAGCCACTTATACAGTCATTCTCCAATATAGCCACTCGCACACCCACTCAGTTAGCCAAACACCCACTCAAACAGCCATTCACTCACCCATATAACCACTCACCCATAGAGCCACTCACACAGCCAGTCACTCACTCATACAGCTACTCACTCATCAATATAGCTACTTACACAGCCTCTCACTCACCCATACAGCTACTCCCACACCCACTTATTCACCCATACAGCTACTCACACACCCACTTATTCACCCATACAACATTCACACACCCACTCACACCCAAACAGACACTCACACACCCAATCTCATACCGATACACAAAGGCACACACCCACTTACAAAATATATATTAGAAATAGTTTCACTCATTACTAGTACACAAAGTATACTAATTTAACTTTTTTGGTACCTTGGTATATATGTTTAACACTCATAAACATTTATAAAACACGCACAGTCACTGGATGATGTTATCAGTGATGTCATTTGAGATGCTATCAGTGATGTACCAACCATGTCATGAGTGATGTAATATGTGAGGTCATAAGCAGTGCATTGCGAAGGCGTAAGTTATATTTAGCTCAGGTGACTATAACTGCTGCATTTCACTGGTTTTGTACGAGTGAAATCTGAGCCTAACTATAACGTCCCTGTAACCTTTGTTTTCTTCAGTGAATATATATATATATATCTCCATTCAAAAGTCTTTCACCCTCCGCCGCACCTCACGTCTCGGGTGCCACTCACGTGGTGGTTAGCCACTATACACCAGAACACTCCAGCACCCATGATCACGTTGCTAGTAACGAGTGCACTCCCGGGTACAGATATAGCAAAATATTTATTTGCAAGTCATAAGCATTGACAGACGCGTTTTGACACAACGCCTTTTTCAAGACGCGTTTTGGCACAACGCCTTTTTCAATGTCAATATGATCCAAGTTCATTTACGATTTTAAATCATGAAGGCATAGGTAAACGTGCAATAAATTTCATAGAAACAGACAAAGGCACAGCAAATCTTGTAAGTATACTTAAAAATCGGCGGCCATCTTAATATGTAGTTCAGGACTCAATCACATTAATAAATTTTCAATTGATTTAAAAAATACTGCCATATAATCATATGATACATAATGCTTCAAATGATAAGTTATAAGTGAAAGATGAAAAAATGATTAATTTCAATAGATCGCCATGGGGGAAACAAACGCAGTTAATTCTAGAATCAAACATACTGGTGAGTTTGTATTCCAGTAAGTACTTAAATAAATCAAGTGCATTATTATATATCAAGGACAATTCCTAAAATTAAAGCATCATCATTTATCAAAGAAAATTCATAAATGTCTTGCATCAACTATAATTTGCAAAATACAATACTGTCTGTCCCCCGGAGTCTCTCTATTTATCTCCAATGATTAGCTTGTGACATTCGCGAAAAAATTTGATGCCCCGAGAAGGCAAATGAATCAACAAAGGCGTCGAAATGCAGTAACAACAAGAGAAGCTTCAGAATCGGAAATCGAGACCTCGGAAGGAGAACAATCAACGCCTCTGACAGGTAGTAGTGGAGACATCAGTGAACCTACTTATTTTCGGGAGTATCAGCTCATCAGAGAAAGCATACAACGACCCCCTCTTCTAACCCACCCCCCAGATCGCAATGACAAACAAGAAGGGGCAAGAAGGGACGAAGGATAATCAACTACATCTAAGTGACCAGAAGCAAGGGGAAAAGGGGGAAATGGTAATGGTCCTTGAAGAAAGGACAATTATCAATCTGTCCGACAGGGTGCTGAACTCGGATGAAATACAGGTACTCAAATTAGGTTTGAAATTTTGTCCTACCACCAAGTATAACTATACACAGATTCTAATCGACTTATTCAAATATGTGAGAAAACTGAAACTTCTACATCCTAAAACTAAATCTCCTCGCGAGGCTAAGGAAACTGGAGACATGGATGTTCTAACAGAGAACAACCTAGAGGCTTTATTAACACTGCAGGCCCTTGAAGACTCCCAGGGAAACAAATTGGTAGAGACAGGAGATAACACTACTGCCTGCCTAGCTAGAGCAGGCATTACACAACATAGTGGCATGAGTGATCTCAAAATGAAATTGAAATTTATGCCTCAGACCCCCTATGATGCTATTGACATTTCCATGAAGCTATTATACAAGATCTAAAGGCATTGAATAGTCAAAAAAAAATAGCAAAGGGATTATAATATTCCAGCCAAGCTTTGGAAGGCGATACAAGATCTTAAAGGAGACAACTCCCTTGTCATTAAACCTTCGGACAAAGGGGGTAATATTGTTCTATTTCTGTTGTTCAAATCAGCCACAAGAGCATCCTCAAAGTGCATGGCCGTGGTTGCAGCATTCTTAAGGAGACAGAAGATATTTGTGTATCCTTACCTTGACGACTAGCTGATAAAAAGCTCCTATCCATTTCAAACAAAAGAACATTTTCGCATGTGTGTACAGACTCTCTCATGCCTGGATCTTCAAATCAACCTTCACAAATCAACAGTTGATCCAGTCCAAAAAGTACACTACTTAGGGTCCACTCTCTATACACAGTCCGCAAAGTGTATCCTTCAGAGGAGATACTATCATCCTTGACTCTGAATTGTAACATTCTTCTGCATGCTCCTCATCCTTCTTTTGGGGTCAACGGCTTCTTGCATCTTCATTGTACCAAATGCGAGTTTGCACATGAGGCCCCTACAGCAGTGTCTGGAGGATCAGTCAAAGCAGCTTTCCAACTGCTGGGAGGACAAACTGCATGACACTCTCTCCCATTGTGGTCTTAGCGGAACAGTCTCATGGTGGGAGTACCATTTCACCAGGAACCACCCACTCAAACACGGATTACAGACGCCACCCTCCAGAGATAAGGAGCTCCCATGGGTTCCCTTCAGAATCAGGGTGTGTGGTCGGACAGAGGTCAACATGCTGGAACTGAGAGCAGTCCACTTGACTCTGAAATCGTTCCTTCCAGCTCTCAGATGAAGTGCATCCTTGTCCAAACCGACAACACGACAACCATGTATTACTTGAACAAGCAGGGAGAAACTCACTCTTGTCCTCTCTCCCAAGAGACCCAGACCATCTAGAAATGGCTACTAGCCAGGAATCTCATGATAACGGCCATCCCTCTGCCAGGAATTCAAAACAGGCAGGCAGATGATCTCAGTCGCAATTTTGCAGACAATCACAACTGGGTTCTCAATGACAACGTCTTGCAAGAAATCTTCCAGGAGTGGGGATATCCTCACATAGATCTGTTCGCAGATGTCAACAATAGAAAATGCCATGCCTACGCTTCCAAGTTCTCTCAATCAGGGTCGCAAAGTAATGCCCCTTTGATAAATTGGTCAGAGAAATTTCTCTACACATTTTCACCAACTCCTCTCATTCCAACAGTGGTTCTAAGCTATTCCGGTTTCACACCAGAATGATTTTCATAGTACCAGAGTGGCCTTGCCAATGGTGGTTCATGGACCTTCTACATATTTCGGAGAGGCCCCACAAGAGACTTCCATGTCGATAGGATCTCCTGTTCAAATTCAGGTGATGGATACTCCATCTCAACCTCTCATCCCTGAACTTGGAAGCATGGCTCCAGAATTCTTCCAATAAGGACATTTAGGACTTCCTAGAGGGTGTATGGACATTCTTAAGGAGGCCAAGTGACCCTCCTCTAGATGTTCATATGCCTTCGAGATCTAGATCGATGCCAAGGCGCTGGCGAAGATCTCCGCCAAGGCTCATGCCGACATTGAGACACCGTCGACGATCCCTATCAACAAGCAGGTTAACGTTGAAGTGTCTAGACCGGTCAATGTCAAGAACTCTTTCAATGTTGTCAAGGCTACAGAAGGCAAGGAAAAAGAGGAGACATATTTATTCATCTCCAGATTCGGAGTATTCCAGAACATACCCCCCTTCAAGGGTCAAACCATGTTCTCTTCCACCAGCGCCATCTCCTCCTCCTCCACCTCCTCCTCTGCTGCCACCTCTGCTACCATCTCCTCCTCCACATCCTCCTCTGCTACCACCTCCTCCAACATCTCCAGTGCCTCCTTCACCGGCACTAGTCACTCCCACGTCGAGGCCCAGATCTCGGTCCAGATCATGCCATCATTCAAGACGTCAATGTCATAGCCCAAGCCACTTATCCCCATCTTCCAGGCACTCCCGTCATCGTCACTATTCACAACGGTCTTGGTCTAGACATCATACCACGGATACATTTTGCACTTCTACTGGACAATACTCTCCAACACTTTAAGACTCCCCACTTCAACGCGTATCACCGGTGGATGATATATCCACATTCCAAGAGGTCTTGGTAGGCGGAGCTGCAAAACTCAATATTGCTATATTGACTCCAACTCCTACAACATCAGTAAAATTTGAGACACTTCAACACAGGTCAGCATCTAGACCATTGATGCGACTAGTGCCAGGTCTCCTAGAACCGGCTATGGATCCTTTCCTAACTCCAACCTCGGTTAAACCAGCACCATCGAGGCTTCAAAAGATATCACTTCCCAGAGTGGAAGGATGCAAACCAGGGAAGTCAATGAGGCAGTGCCTAAGTTGTAAAATAATAAATCCCTGGTCCCAAAGTTTTTCTTAACAATCCACTGGTGCCACTGCCAAACATTGGTGTTGCTGAATACCAAGTCTGTCTTTTCTTGAGTCCACCTCATGCCCCATTTATCCACCACCATACATTCTGCACCCATTTATCTTACTCTTTTCTCATTGGGGATTTCCATTGATTGTCGAAAGCACTTAATAATCCCCTCCTCCGATGGTCCATGTGCGGGGACCCCGGAGCACTTTTTCACATTATATCTTCGTAAGTGTAGATGTTCGTCTTTCTTCAGGAAGGCCTGCAGAGTCACTAAAAAAAGAAAATGGTATGCAGCCTATCGGAATAGGCTACGATGCCCCAATTCTTCATATTGTACTTAAAAAAGGGGCCTGGAGAAATGTAAATGCATATAATTTCATGGTGTTTTATTTATATAAGAGCATAAATCTTTTTCACAAACCTTTTTTTGATAGTATAGAGATGTAGGAGAGCAGGACAGTGTAGCTGCATAGGCTGTCATTATATGAGTTAAAAATAGAGGCTGTGCCTTTAAGAACCCAGGGACCACCAGTATCCCATCATGCTCAGCAGGTGGCAGTCGCTTCAGTACTTTTTTCCAGCTCCTGCTGACAGGACCTTGGAGCATTGAGCTCGGCCAATTTTGGCTTTTTTTTCCAATAAATGTTCATCTGAATCTTGTTGACAACTACTTCCCTCTACGTTTTTGGTCTCACCCTGGCTTTTTCATTTTTTTTCCTGACAGAAAAGTGAGGTAGTTTGACAGAAAAAATGCCTTCTCTATTTCACAAATGCCCAGCCTATGGGAGAAAAAAGGCTAAAACAGACCCTCTCTGATCCATACCTCCCAAGCCGTCCAATTTCCAACTCCTGTTGCTATGTTCGGAAGTCAACACCGGCGGTGGTACCCGTTCCTCACAAACAACGAGGGACATGCATTTATTCCAGATACTTTCTGGTGAAAAAGAAAGACAGCAACGAATTTAGACCCATACTCGACCTCAAATCAGCCAACAGGTAGATTTGACGTGAAAAGTTCTGTATGCTGGAATTACATCAAATCTATCCCCAATTACACCAGGGGTATTGGCTCTGTTCCATCGACCTTCAAGATGCATGCTTCCATATTCCTATCGCCAGAAAGCATCAAAAGTTCTTGAGGTTCGTAGTGGGGCAGGACCATTACGAGTACCAAGTACTTCCATTTGACTTGAAGTCAGCACCCAGAACATTCTCCAAGTGCATGGCAGTAGTGGCTGCCCATCTCAGGAAGCACAGAATATTTGTCTACCCATATCTAGACGATTGACTAATCAAGGCGTCAACGTCTCAGGAAGCCCAGATTCATTATTGTGTACTTGCAATCTCCTCCAAAGTTTAGAGCATCATGTCAATCTCAGCAAGTCAACACCTATCTTGGTCTATTCCTTCCATTATCTGGGAGCCTCCATTGACACAATACAGGCAAGAGTGTGTCCTTAGGAGGAGAAACGCTTATTGTTCTTTCAGAAGTCTCACTCTCTAATAAAAGCAGCTAATTCAACAGTGAGAACTGTATCATCTCTTCCTGGCTCGATGACCTTCTGCATCTTCTTCACACCAAATGCCCGTCTCCACATGCGACCTCTACAGGAATGTCTTGAAGACCAGTGGGACCAACTGACAGGCAATTGGGAAGACAGGATAAAGCTATCCCTTCATGCCAAGCAGTCCCTGAAATGGTGATGCTCCACAGCCAACCTGCTTCGAGATATGCCATTTCATCAGGCGGTTCCTCCTCAAACAATAGTGACAGATGCATCACTACTGGGATGGGCAGCCCACATGGATCACCTCCAAATTCAGGGCAAGTAGTCACAGAGAGAGATGACATCATATCATTCTCCTTGAACTACACGCATTCCATTTGATGTGGAAGGTGTTTCACCCATTGTTCAGATTCCAGGAACCTGCTTGTTCAAACGAACAATACAACCACCATGTACTATCTCAACAAACAGGGAGGAACAAGGTCCAGACCCTTGGCACACAAGGCCCAAACAATCTCAAAATGGCCATAGCCAGAGACCTGACAATCATAGCAACCCACCTTTCAGGTGCCCAAAATGCTCAGTCAGACTCTCTCAGCAGAGTTTTGCAAGAAAACCATGAGTGCGTATTACACGACAATATCATACAAAACATCTTCCAACTGTGGGGCACTCCAGCCATTGACTTGTCCGATACAGCAGAAAACAAAAAATGCCAAAGCTTCACCTTGAGGTACTTCCAGCCAGGGACACTGGGAAATGCCCTATGAATCGACTGGTCCGGCAAATTTCTGCACGCCTTTCCGCAGATTCCCCTGATCCCATTGGTCCTCATCAAGCTGTCCCACTCGAGAGCCAAGATGATCATAATAGCTCCAGAGTGGCCACGTCAATGGTGGTTGACGGACCTTCTTTACCAGTCAGGGAGTCCACATCTCAAGCTGACATGCAGACCAGACCTGCTATCAAAGTTCATAGGCCAGATGGTCCACTCTAATCTTTCCTCCTTGAATTTGGCTGCATGACTCCTGAGCTAGTGCAGAATGGACACTTGAATTTGCCACAAGACTGCATGAGCATCATCTAAGTGGCTAAGCGGCTTTCCACACGTTCTTCATATGTCTTCAAACGGAAGAGATTTTGCATTTAGTGTTCCTCTAAGAACGTGGACTCCACAGCTTTCAAGGAAAATGTAATTCTTCCGTACTTACTACATTTGGCATAATCTGGCTTGCAATTCTCTTCTATAAAGTTTAACTTGGCAGCACTTACTGCCTACAGAAAATGTCCTTCACAAACCTCCTTTTTCAGGAAGGGTTGAAAAAGGTTTCTCCTACCATTAGGCATCCTTCACCTTGCTGGGAACTCAAGTAGTCCTTTTACGGCTTATGCAGGACTCCTTCTGCCATGGAAAACTGCTTTCCTCGTGGTGATTATATCAGCCCGCAGGGTTAGCAAGATCCAAGCATTATGCTCTCATGAACCATACACTGTTTTTCACTCTAGTAAAGAGGTTATGAGAACTCACCCGAAATTTCTTCCTAACAGTTATTTTGAATATCCATGTTAATCAGACCATATCATTGCCAACATTCTTTCAGAATCCCTCTACTCCAAATGAAAGATCTCTTCTTTCTCTAGATGTGAGAAGAGTCTTGAAGTTTTATCTTGATAAGACACATGACATCCGCAGATCGAACCAATTGTTTATCAACAATGGTTAGGTCCGTACGGGATTAGCCACTTCCAAGCAATTCATTTCCCGATGGATTGTTTCTTGTATCTTATTGTGCTGTCAAAAAGCTAACAAGACACTATCAGCTAAACCAAAAGTGCATTCCACTAGAGGTAAAGCTTCTACTGCTGCTTTATTGAAGAATATCTCTATACCAGATATTTGCAAAGCAGCCACGTGGAGATCTCTTCATACATTTACCAAGCATTACTGCCTAGACTCTAATGCTAGAGCAGACGCTCTAGTAGGACAAGCCTCCCTCAGAAATCTATTTGCTTAAATGGCTACCTTGGTTCACCCTCTGTCTTCTCCACCGCTCTTAGTAGGGATGGGGTTGCTACTCTATTCAGTGCTTATGACTATTGATGGAGCAGAGAAAATAAAAAATTTTAACCCCTAACAAATTTTATAAATAATTAATAAATATGTTCGTTTCAATGTATTAATCAACAATGTACGTGAGGGAAGGGTAACACGCAAGTATATATGCCGAATAATCTATTTACAAATGTCTGTGTGTCTAATTATAACATAAAATAATTGCGTACTAAATAAATAATAAATGCATGATTTGTGCTTCATAGAATATAAACGTGACGTTGCAAAAACAATAGTGATGGTAAGTAAGGAACAGCTTAAATGTTGCTTTCTGCTAGGTAATAACTAATTGGGGTACGTAGATGACGGGAGGGAAACGAAAAGGCTATGTTTCTCTATTTTAATTATGTTTTGTTTACTTCTAAATAGTGCTTCTAAGTCTAATCGAGTGGCGATATAAAATGGCTGCCGTTTATTAGTGTACGCATGCGCTAAGAAAACGCATGACGAGGGAGAAAAAGTTGGAGAAAGACCAACCACGTGATGGTGCTGAGAGGCTAGGATGCAAGAATGGTCAAGGCTGATGTGACCTAATTGAACTGATAGTGTGCCGTGGTGATCAGCAGAGAATCGTGGGAAACAGTTTTAAGAGAAAGGACAATGCCTGCAGAGTTCTCGAATGTATCGAAAGAAGTTACAAATGTACTGATCGAGCGGATGGAAACATGTCTTGAACTGTGAGAAAGGAAATGAACATATGCATTCCAGGAGAACAAGCTGGATCCGGGAGAACTTGATTAAAAATGAATAAATGAAATGAGTGGACCAATGAAAGAAAAGCGCGTTATTAATGTTGCAACAATTTAGTTAGCAAAGTTAGAATTAGGGTATAAGAGGGCCTACTCTTAGTGGGAGGGGTAGTTGGTGTTGGAGTTGGTGGCTTCCAGTGCTTGGTGTTCCAGATCGATCCATTTTACTGAGCGGGAGATGCTGAAAGACTGTTAGATGAGACGGGTTGCGGTAGCTGATGCTGACGAGCTGAAGTTTCTGTTGCTGTCTTATTTTTCCAGTTGAGTATGAGAATCAGGTTATTTTTAAATCTTAAACTTAGGTTAGAAATCATTAGGCTAAATTAGGAAGATAGGCAGGTAATTAGGGTTTGCTTCATGACAAAATTTCCTTTCTGCAATAAAAATTGATTTTGCTTAATAAATATTTGAATTAATAATGAATGAATAATTGAATAAAAAGTCTAAATTCTTTTCCATGCCTTTAAAATTATATAAAATTTAAGATTCTTAAATCAAACGACTCAGTGGTTATTTTACTAAATGATTGCGAAACTGGTAATTGGTTATTGTGATTTAGCTGGTCTTAATCACTATGAACTGATTTCTTACTAGATGATCCATCGACAAAACAATGAGCAGGAATATCTTAAGAAATAACTAAGAAAGCGATAGGTTAAGGTAATAAGGTATCCCGGCTCCTTCCAGCGGTACATCATGATGTTTTCCATTTAGTTTTTCCTTTTCTCCTAGGAGTATAGAATTTCGTAAAGGTGTAGAGGAAATCCAGGTGTGTGTGTGTGTGTGTGTGATAGGCGATGTTATGGGCCCCATCGTCATGTGGATGTGAGAAAATATAAGTCGCCCCTGGATGACCGATAAGTGACCTAGGAGGAAAATAGTTTTTATTGTATCCGCTGCATCACTATCAATGGAAATCCCCTACAAGAGAAGGAATAGTTTCTTACCTGTAACTCCAGTTCTCTCATAGGGGAATTTCCATTATAGTCATAAACAACCCTCCCTCCTCCCTGATGGAGTGGACATAGGTAACCATGGGACCTAAATATTGTCATGCATCGCCTCAAAATTAACTGAAGCAACTGCCACCTGCTGAGCATGATGGGATACTGGTGGTCCCTGGGTTCTTAGAAGGCACAGCCTCCATTTTTTTACTCATATAATGACAGCCTAAGGGGCTACACTGCCCTGCTCTCCTTCATCTCTATACTCTATCAAAAAAGGTGTTGTGAAAGAGATTTATGCTGTTATATAAAACATCATCAAATTATACACATATACATTTCTCCTGGCCACTTTTTTAAAGAACAAGATGAAGAATTGGGCCATTGTAGCCTGTTCCTATAGACTGCATAATCTTTTTCTTTCTCAAGTGACTCTGCAGGCCTTCCTGAAGAAAGGTGAACATCTACACTTAAGAAGATATATTGTGAAAAAGTGCTCCATGGTCTCTGCACGTGGGCAGTACTATTCAGTGCTTATGACTATAATGGAAATTCCCCTACGAGATAACTGGTGTTACAGGTAAGAAACTATTCCTTCTTTTTTAATGCGTGCTTTCTTTCTTTGTCACTATTTTTCCATCTTTCTCTTCCTCTCCCTTTCTCTCTTTTCTACCTTTCTCTCTCTCATTCTGGGACATAGTCTGTGGATGAAAAATAAGTTCTGGTCCCCAAATACGAGTGCCAGTGAGCCCCATCTGCACCCACAAGCTCAAATTAAGCACTGTAAGTGAGCCCAAGATTGTCAAGGAGAGCCTGGAGTTGGGCCACAATGTTTTTTCCAAGAAGTTGCAGACTAATGAATGAAGTTAATTCCTTTCAGTACAAGTGCATAAACGATTTTTCCCAAGTTTGAGGTGTTAATATTATACATATGTGACTTATGTCTCTTTTTTATGCTGTAGGTGAGCAGTTTGGGGTTGGAAGAGTGTGTCGACAGCGACCCCTCTAAATTTGCACTGACGTCACGGGGCTCAGACCGTAACCTTGTCCGCTACGTGCTGCAAGCTAGCTCCCCTGAGATCCGGCAGGCCTGGATTTCTGACATAAACCAGATCCTGGATGCACAGCGGAACTTTCTCAATGGTAAGTGTTTGAAGAAGAGGGCTGCGTGAACGGAAGGTGTGGGGAATATGTATGCAATATCTATCTCTGTGACTTTGGAGGCAGGCTGTGGACCAATTCCCATTAAAATCAACTTTCAGAGGCAACCTGGATGGGTTTGCAATGGAGTGGTGGTGGATGGAACTTTCTAGACTAGAAAAGAAATGGCATGTTAATGTGTTTTATTAACTTAATGCTGATGTATTTCAACATATATCTCTTTAAGAATTTGTTCGGGATAGTAAGGGGGCTGATATTCTTGGGACATTAGAAGTAGTGAGTGATGAGAATTTACTAGCAAAAATGGTGTCCATGTTCTGTTCATTAAATGAAGTAACTGGCATATTTCCCTTGCAAGCACTGCAGTCTCCAATTGAGTATCAACGCCGGGAGAGCAAATCCAACAGCCTAGGACGGGCCACTAACAGCTGTGCTGTAGTGTCCATTGGCTCTGGTATGAGACCCCACTCTTCTGCATCCATGGACCGCAACAAGGTGCCTAACTTGAAATCGTACAACTCTTCACTCCCTTCTTTGTACCTGCCCAATCACCAAAGGCAAGATAGCCGCCATCTGGGGAATGAGGTAACACACTTTCCTTCCAAGCCATGCATGATCTTTCAGGAGCTTTATAGGGAAGTGGTGTGTTTTATGTTATATTATGTTATGTTATCGGTGTTTTTATAGCATGCTAATCGCCCGTGAGTGTACCCTTGTGCTCTGTAGCAGGTGTGCGAGGTCATCTCTGGAGGGCTTACTCAAAAACCAGGTCTTCAGCTTATCTTTTATTTTTTACTTCAGTAATCCTTATACATAAGAAAAAAGCTAATATCACAACTCAAGAATAATTTCAGAAAAATACAATTCATCGAATATCTAAAAAATAGACTTAAAGCACAGTACTGATACAAATGTAAACATGGGTATGGCTGAGCATCATATTGTTCCCTCTAACAGTTCTCAGAGAACTGAGCATTCATATACAGTGCCAAAACACAAAATATTGAAGTGCAGTGACCATGAACTTGCCTCGAGACGCCAGAGACAAACTAATCTCAATATTATACATAGAGATACCTATTAAATGAATCATGATTGTACACTGCCTACATTTCCCAGAATGCAAAAAAATCATGAAAGTGCAGCCATGTAAAACATAAAATACAATAACGATCACCTTTCCCCTAAAGAGCCTGAGCAGTCTCAAGTATGACTACATAATAAGAAAAGTGCAAAATACAAACTAAAGCTAGTGCTTGTGTAAACCACTTATATACAGCAATCGTTCAAACCCTCATTCTACAGGAAAAAGATGCCATAGCTGTTCGAATCTTCTCAATTGATTATTCCTTTTAGCATATATAAATTCGAATTGCCACACCCTAGCCATTTTAGATTGCCATTGGTTAAACAAAGTTGTAAAATCAACGATCGTGCAATTGAGACAGGTAAAACTATAAATTTGTATTCACTCTTCAGTGGTGACCCATTATTGCCTGAAAGACCGAATAACACAGTTAATGGGTCTGGTGCCACTCTTGTCCCACTCTGCTGGCTCATAAAACTAATTATTTGGCCCCAAAATATTTCTAGAACAGTCCAAGCATATAAAATGTGGATACAATCTCCTTGTGCCAATGAATTACATCTAAAATAATGATTAGGAACATTACGAAAGCATTTATGTAAAAATTGAGGCGTGTAATGCATCTAGCAAAAAGCTCCATTCTTTTAACATTTTCTGCTCTAAATACTTTATGGCCAAAAGAGGAGATATCTGCTCACTGTTTAGGGGAAACAACACACCCAGCTGCAGAAAATATTTTACAGAAGAATTCCGGAATTATTTGCTCGTGTAGACTCGGATGCAGCACCCCATACTAATTATGCAATCCTACCAATTGATTTTTAAAAAGTAATTTCAATAATTGGAAAGTCAAATACCCTAGGGTTGTTAGCATATTGCCTCAAAAAACTTGAAATTTGTGCATTACTAAGCCACAATATTCTCATTCTCTTGCAGGGCTAACTGCTCCCAAGTCTTCCAGCTATTATTTATTCTAAAATCCGCTAATGTATTAAATCCCTGCCCTTTCCATAACTCTATTAAATGGCCCGACATATGGAACCCTAACCTTTTACAATCCAGCAATGAGAACAAAGGGTAACAATCCAGTATCTCATACTTTAAACCAATTTTACTATTTCTCAATATAATTTCTTTTAATGTTTTGTATCTATTTTTTTGGCATTTCCATGTTTTTTTTAAAAACGAATGTTGAAGCTCTGACCCTTTTAACATTACTCTTAAAAGCAATTATCGGAAGACATTGGGTCATTCCACTAATGAGAAACAAAATCTAAAAAGACCGCTTGATAATATAAACGGAAGTCCGGTAATGCCAATCCACCCTGATCTTCACGTAATTGAATATTAATCAGCTGAGTTCGAGGACGCTGATTCTTCCATTAAAAACTTCCTGATTAAACAATTAATCTCATTAAAGTAACTCCTGTTTACCTTAATCAAAACATTAGTGAATAAAAATAAAAATAAGGGTTGGATCGTCATTTTAATCAATGAGACTCGTCCTGTAATCGACAGAGGTAAAAGATGCCATTTCTAATATTTTTTAACCTCAATTAGCATTGCTCAATAGTTTAACTTGAAAAGGTCTGAGATGTTAGAGGCAACACAGACACCTAGATACCTAGTGGAATGTGCTAAAGAATACTGATCCCTAATTAGAATGGGAAGATCCTCCCTTGTAGCGTTGAATAGGAGTATCTCTGATTTCATGTGATTGATCTTAAACCCACCTATAGAAGTATACTCATCTGAAAGAGACACGTTAGTGACAGATTCCTTACCTTAGAATATCCCCAGGCGTCAGGCTGGATCCGGAAAGTTTTTTGCGTAGCAGTACCCTTGCGCGTGTCTCTTCTGTCTCGGCCGAGACCACGACACGAAGTCGTGCCCTGACTGCCGGAAACTTCATCCGAAGGCTTTGCGAGAGCGGTCTCAAAAGCTCCTTGAAGTCCGGCAGTCGGCTCCGCGCCGCACCAAGCCCCGGTCCCGGGAGAGGTCGAGGGGCCGGACGCGGAGTCCCCGCCGTTCGTCGGAATCCAAGTCTTCGCGCTCCTCCGGTAAGTCGAAGCACAAGAAGTCTAAGCGGCGTCATCGCTCTAAGACTTCGCCTCGCCGGTCGCGCGACTCGGCTGAGGTCCCTGTCGGCACCGTCCCCGCGGCCCCGGACGTGCCTGTCGAGTTGCCCCCGCATTACCCGTCCTACCCGGGTTCGGGGCGACTCCGGCCGAAATACAGAAATTCCTGTCGGCCATGGCCCGCCTCTTCGGGCCTCAAGGTCCCTCCGGTGCGCCTTCGGGCCCCGCGGGCCCTGATGGGGTTGCTCCGGGCGTCGCCGTCGACTCCGGTCCCGGCGTCGCCTGTCCCACCAGCCTTCGTCCCGGCCTCGGCTCCGGCCCCGGCCTCGACCCCGGTTCCGGTGGTGCCGCAACCCCCATCGACGCCGGTTGACCTAACCACGCCTCCGCCGACGCCGATGTCCCCGGTGCCGTTTCCGACGCCGTCCGGGGCTCCGGGCGGCGTCGTTCCCCGGTTCTCCCCGGGTCCGGACATGGAGCCGGACCGGCGCCGCCCGACGCCGGTCTCCGGCGCCGATGAGACCTTGGGTCCCTTATGTCCCTCCTCCTCCATCTTTTCAACCTGAGGAGGACCAGGAGAGCTGGGAGGGGTCTGACGACCCTCTCACACAACAGTGCGAGTTTGACCCGGACTGGGTTGAGGAACTTGGGGATGCCAGTGGGCTGGATACCTCCCCCGACTCTGGCATGCTGTCTCCTCCCGTGGCAACGGAGGAGGGGGCTAATTTTGCAACGGTGTTGCGTAGAGCTGCTGGAGCCTTAAATCTCCAGTTGCCTACAGTGGCCGTCAGGACTAACCTCCTGACTGAAGTGCTTCAGCTGGCGGCCTCCTCTTCGGAGCCTGTGCTGCCGTTCAACGATGCACTCACTGACGTTCTTTTGGGTGCCTGGTCCAAACCCACCACAGGGGCTCCTGTGGATAGGAACGTGGCCCGACGCCATCGCCCGGCTCCGGGCGACCCCTGTTTCTCTCCCAACACCCCACCCCTGAGAGCTTGGTTGTCCAAGCCTCTGCCTCCCAAACAGCCTTCCCTACCGCCCCTCCGGATAGGGAATCCAAGCGCCTGGATCACTTTGGGAAGAAGGCTTTCTCTTCCTCCAGTGCTGGCTTGCGGTCTGTTAATACCGCTTGCCTCTTGGGCCGATACACCCACTCCCTGTGGGATTCGGTGGCTGATGTTTTGCCGCAGTGTTCTGAGGAGGTCCAGACACTGCTTACCCGCGCTATTGCGGAAGGGCGTGATGCGGCTAAATATACCATCCGCTGTGGCCTTGATACCGCCGACTCGCTGGGCAGATCGCTTGCAACGACGGTGGCGCTGCGTCGCCACGCCTGGCTGAGAACCACTGGTTTTTCAGGGGATGTCCAGAATACTCTCATGGACATGCCCTTTGATGGAGTCGGTCTTTTTGGTTCGAAGGCAGACCATGCGCTGGAGCGTTTCAAGGACTCACGGGCTACTGCTAAGTCCCTGGGCCTTGCTGTTGTGCGCCCTCCGCAAACGTCTGCTTTTCGCCCCTTTCGTGGCCACAGAAGGGGCGCCCAGTCACGTCCACAGGCCGGCCAACGGCCCGCGCAGCAAGCGCCTTCGCGTGGCCGAGGACGTGGATACCGCCGTGGAGGTTCGGGCAACCAGCGTGCGGGTCAGGCCACCACCTCCAACCCGTCCGCGGCCTCCAAGCCCTCCTAGTCCCTCCTTTCAGGTGCACAGCACGCCAGTCGGGGGCAGGGTCCGCCATCACCTTCACCACTGGCGTCCCATCACCTCGGACAAGTGGGTCTTGGACATTGTCCGAAGGGGCTACTCCCTCCCCTTCGAGACCACCCCCAGCCATGCCACCTCCATTCCACCGCATGTCAGGGGATCACTTGGTGCTTCTACAGAAGGAAGTCACGGCCCTCTTGGCCAAGAGGGCCATCGAGCGTGTTCCGACCCCAGAAGTAGGGCGTGGTTGCTACTCCCACTACTTTCTGGTGCCCAAAAGGACAAGGAGGACATGCGTCCTATCTTGGACCTCCGGAACGTCAATCGCTTCCTCCGGAAGGAGAAGTTCAAGATGCTCACCCTAGCTCAGGTCTTGACTGCCCTCGACCCCGGAGACTGGTTGGTAGCGTTGGACTTGCAGGACGCCTATTTCCACATCCCCGCCCTGCCGGCCCACCGGCGTTACCTTCGGTTCACGGTAGGCCTCGAGCATTTTCAGTTCACCGTGCTCCCCTTTGGCCTTACCAGTGCCCCTCGGGTGTTCACAAAAGTGATGGCGGTGGTCGCAGCTCATCTGCGCCGGGCAGGGGTTTCAGTCTTCCCCTACCTCGACGACTGGCTGCTGAAGGCGGGCTCGCCCCAGGCAGTCGTCTCCCACCTCCAGACTACGGCCGAACTCCTGCACTCGCTGGGGTTCTCCATCAATGTGCCGAAGTCGCATCTGATTCCTTCTCCACAGCTCCTTTTCATCGGAGCAGTTATGGACACGACGCAGTTTCGGGCCTATCCTCCCGAACGGCGAGTCCGTGATATTCAGGCTATGATTCCGATCTTTCAGCCTTTATCCTGGGTTTCGGTACGGATGACCCTGAGGCTGCTGGGCCTCATGGCCTCCTGCATCCTGCTGGTCACTCATGCCAGATGGCATATGCGGGCTCTGCAGTGGGACCTGAAGTTCCAGTGGGCGCAGCACCAGGGCGACCTGTCCGATCACGTCCAGATCTCGGAGGGGACTGCAAAACAGTTGCAGTGGTGGCTCTCGAACCGGCAATGGGTCATGGGCAGATCCCTCTCCCTTCCCCAGCCAGAGCACACAGTTGTGACGGACGCGTCCCTTCTGGGATGGGGCGGTCACATGGGAGAGGCGGAGATCAGAGGCCTCTGGTCTCCGGCGGAGTCCCGGCTCCATATCAACCTTCTGGAGCTCCGGGCGATCCGACTTGCACTCAAGGCATTCCTTCCCTCTGTCAAAGGGAAGGTAGTGCAGGTGTTCACAGACAACACCACCGCCATGTGGTACTGCAACAAACAAGGCGGGGTGGGGTCGTGGACCCTTTGTCAGGAGGCTCTGCGCCTCTGGACATGGCTGGAACACCAGGGCATGTTCCTGGTGGTTCAACACCTGGCAGGTTCTCTGAACGCCAGGGCGGACGAACTCTGCGCCGCAGGTGCATGATGGATCACGAATGGCGTCTTCACTCGGAAGTGGCGCAAGGACTCTTTCTACAGTGGGGAGAGCCTTGGTTAGATCTATTCGCCACCGAAGAGAACGCGCAATGTCATCAGTTCTGCGCGTTGGAATTTCCAAGGCGGCACTCGCTCGGCGACGCTTTCGTCACGAGTGGAGTTGCGGTCTATTGTACGCCTTTCCGCCTATACCACTTCTACCCAGAGTGTTGAAGAAGATTCGGCACGACCGGGCCCAAGTCATTCTTGTGGCTCCGGACTGGGCTCGAAGAGTTTGGTATCCCGAGCTACTCAATATGAGCGTAGATCCCCCGATCCGTCTGCCTCTTCGGGAGGATCTTCTGTCGCAGCAGCAGGGGACGGTCCTCCACCCGAACCTGTCCAGTCTACACCTGCTTGCGTGGAGATTGAGCGGCGGCAGTTGATTCCTTTCGACTTGCCTCCCGAAGTTTGTGATGTGATTCTGGCAGCCAGGCGTCCCTCCACTAAGGTGGGTATACGCCTGCAGGTGGAACAAATTTGTGGCATGGTGCACAGCAAAGGCTGTGAATCCCTTTCTGCCCCTCTTTCTGAGGTCCTTCTGTTCCTTCTCTCTCTGGCCCAACAGGGTTCTGCCCTGGGTACCATCAAGGGTTATCTTTGTGCTATCTCGGCCTTCCTCAGGCTCCCTGATCAGCCATCCCTTTTCAAGTCCCCTGTTGTTAACAGGTTCTTAAAAGGCATTACTCACCTCTTCCCTCCTGTTCCGTTTGTGATGCCTCAGTGGGACTTGAACTTGGTTCTTACCTTTTAATGTGCGCTCCCTTTGAGCCTCTACATAACTGTCCTCTTCGTCTTCTGACTCTGAAGACAGCCTTTCTGGTGGCCATCACCTCCGCTCGGCGGGTGAGTGAGCTCCAGGCTCTATCTTGCAAACCTCCCTTTCTGTCTGTTCATCCAGACAAGGTTGTTCTTCGGACGCGTCCGTCCTTCTTGCCAAAGGTGGTTACTGCTTTCCACATTGGGCAGACCATCACTTTGCCCACCTTCTTTCCCGCCTCCGCA
The DNA here is from genome assembly GCA_963921515.1 of Calotriton arnoldi. NCBI lineage: Eukaryota > Metazoa > Chordata > Amphibia > Caudata > Salamandridae > Calotriton > Calotriton arnoldi. The sequence continues at coordinate 1,026,827 of CAWUFW010002570.1, read as the reverse complement.
TCCTTCCAGAGAGGAAGAGAGGCTCCACCGTCTGGACCCAAAACGTGCGCTCTCCTTCTATATTGACCGCACAAAACACTTCCGGGTGGATGACCAGCTCTTTGTTGGCTACGTGGGCGCCAAAAAGGTCGGGCGGTGCACAAGAGGACCATCTCCCGCTGGGTTACCTTGTGCATCAAGACCTGCTATTCTTTGGCTAAGAAGGAGCCTCCTGTTGGGCTGCGTGCCCATTCCACCAGGGCAACGGCTGCTACCACGGCCTTGGGCCGCGGTGTTCCGCTGCCGGTTATCTGTCAGGCAGCTACGTGGGCCTCGCTGCACACGTTTACAAAGCATTACTGCCTTGACAGTCGGGTCCGGAGGGACGGCTTCTTTGGCCGTTCTGTCCTCCAGGACTTCCTTGTCTGATCTTTGTTCGCAGACCCACCACCGGGTTGGTATTGCTGGGGTATCTATTCTAAGGTAAGGAATCTGTCACTAACGTGTCTCTTTCAGATGCACAAGTTACTAACTTGTGTAACGATATATCTGTAAGAGACAGTAGTTAGTGACAGATTCCTACCGCCCACCCATCCTCCCCGCTCTGCGAACTGATTTCTAGGGTTAAGGACATCCCTTTCAGGGCCCTAGTATTTTTCAGACACCTGTGTCAGCTTCTTGCATGGCTCTGCGTTCCTGGCGCGGAAAGTCGTGTACAGAACTGACGTCAGCGCGCAGGGGCGGCGCCTAAGTACTGCCCGCGACGTCATCCCGGCGATCACGACGCCGACGACGGACGCGGAGCCGCACGGCGCCGCCTACCGACGCGCAAGGGTACTGCTACGCAAAAAACTTTCCGGATCCAGCCTGACGCCTGGGGATATTCTAAGGTAAGGAATCTGTCACTAACTACTGTCTCTTACAGATATATCGTTACACAAGTTAGTAACTTGTGCGTTAAACCTATCCAGCAACCTCTGAATATTTGCTTGAGATGCTGCCAAATATAAAATAATATCACCTGCAAATAGTTTTAACTTGGAGCCACCCAAAAAAAGAGGTATCATTGAATTGTTGTTTCGCAAAAAAATCGCAAATGGCTCAATGAAGGGTCTTCAGCTTCTTGCGAAAGTCAGTAAGAGAGGAGGAGGCTCTGATCTGTTGTGGGAGGTCGTTCCAGGCTTTAGGGACCAGGTACAAGAAGGCAATGCCCTCTGCTCTGCTTTTGTGTATGAGTAGGTTGTGTGCTATTGAGACACCGGCAGAGCAGAGGTGTCTGGTAGGTTGGTGGAAGTGAATGCAGCTGTTCAGGTAGGCAGGGCCTGTGTTGTGGAGTGCTTTGTAGGTGTGGGTGAGGAGTTTCAAGTGTATGCACTTGTGTTTTGGGAGCCAGTGGAGTTCTCTGAGGTGTGGTGTGAGTTCAGCTTGGGAGGTTGAAAACTAGTCTGGCTGCTGTGTTTTGGGTGGTCTGCAGTCTTCTTGTGAGCTGTTAGATTATCCCTGCGTACAGGATGTTCCCATAAACTAATCTGCTGGTGATGAGGGACTGGGTCGCCTTTTCCCTACCATTATGAAGACTGTCTTTAAGTCAATTGAATGAACCACAGCACACTGGCCCGCATGACGTACAGTACCTTATCCTGTCACTTGTTGTGTCACTCAAACTTGAACTAGGACGATCGAATCAGAGTCTTTTGGTGGTACCAGCATGCTCACAAATTTTAGCAATAAATTATGAAGATTATAGTTGGGATTTCTAATGGAGGAACCCTTGACACCCTTGATAATCATTAGCAATGATAGTGCCACCCATGTGCGGGAATCCTGGGGCACTTCTTCCAAATGAACATTTGTATGTTAAATCCTCTACTTGTTTTGGAATGATCAGAAATATTTATGTTACAAAATTACTTAGGAGCTTATAAAGCAGTTTGTCAGTTTCATTCATTTTCTTTATAAAACTGAAATGTACTTAAACAGTAATGTCACCAGCAAAATTAGGTGACATTTGAAAACCTCTAGCACAAACCATTTTTAAAGAGAACGAAAGGAGATGAATCAGGGCAATGCATTCATGTAGGCTGAAGCTGTGCTAAACTGAAATGTGAAACCACTTTTAAAGACTCCAAGTCCTTCAGTGTCCTGTAGATGGCAGTTACCACAGTTCTTTTTTATGGCTACTCGTGACAGATTCTTGTAGCTCCGAGCTTTTTTAGCTTTTCTCTGTTGAAATCTTTGGAAATAATGTTCCCACTGGTATTATCTTTCATTTTGTCAAAAATGCCATCTCATAATGACAAATGTCTGCATATGGCAGGAAAAATCGCAAAAACAGACCTCGTCATCTGTGTATTCTTTGCCTTCCTAACACCTATACCCCTGATAGATACAAACACTATAGTACTTTATCCAAGTGCACTCTGAAGAGCAGAGAGAAGATCTGCCTTTATGGGAGTAAGGAACTGAGCAAGCAGCAAGAGTCCCTTTCAGGACAGAGCGGTAGAGCAGAAGAGCAAGGAGAGAAGCATCCTTTTACCAGTGCTCCAGTCCATATCTCTGAGGACCCCCACAGGGGGAGATCCAAGAAGAGTAGACATCATGAGGTTCCCATGTTTGACGTGGAGGACTTCAATGCCAAGAAGAGGTATGGCACCAACCTGTTTCACTTCAATGGTTGGGTCAATGTTGATGGATCATTAGACTTCAAAGAGGTCAAGGCATTCAATGTTGAGGAAGATTTAGAGGCTGAAGGATTCCATGATGTTGAGGCACTCAATGTCGAGGCAGACATAAACGTCTTGTTCTGTTGGAAAAGCTGCAAATCGTCTCAGAAGGAAGAAGGCAAGAATACCAGCTGTGTGTGACTCCAAATACTCTAGAGCATATTTGCCATCCACGCCTTTGTCTACAGTCGTCATTCCGGATTCGCCAAGTCCTGTTCCAATCAATCAATCAATCAATCAATCACGGCATTTATAGAGCGCGCTACTCACCCGGGAGGGTCTCAAGGCGCTGGGGGAGGGGGTAAGTTACTGCTCGAACAGCCAGGTCTTGAGCTGCTTCCTGAAGGAGAGATGGTCCTGGGTTCGCCGAAGGTGAGTGGGGAGGGAGTTCCAGGTCTTGGCTGCCAGGTAGGAGAAGGATCTTCCTCCGGCGGTGGCTCTGCGGATGCGTGGTACGGTGGCGAGGGCGTGGCTGGTTGATCGTAGCTGGCGGGTGGGCGTGTAGAAGGTCATGCGGTCGTTGAGGTACTTGGGGCCCAGGTCGTGGAGGGCCTTGTGTGCGTGGGTGAGGAGTCTGAACGTGATTCTCTTGCTGACGGGGAGCCAGTGCAGGTCTTTCAGGTGTCCGGTGATGTGGCTGTGTCGGGGGATGTCCAGGATGAGTCGTGCGGAGGCGTTCTGGATGCGCTGGAGTCTTTTTTGAAGTTTGGCTGTGGTTCCGGCGTAGAGGGTGTTCCCATAGTCCAGTCGGCTGGTGACGAGTGCCTGGGTGACGGTCTTCCTGGTTTCAGTGGGGATCCATCTGAAGATCTTGCGGAGCATGCGCAGGGTGTTGAAGCACGAAGATGAGACGGCGTTGACTTGTCTGGTCATCGACAGGGAGGAGTCCAGGATGAAGCCCAGGTTGCGTGCGTGGTCCGTTGGCTTGGGCGCGGTGCCCAGGGCCGGGGGCCACCAAGAGTCGTCCCAGGCGGAGGGTGATGAGCCCAGGATGAGGACTTCCGTCTTGTCTGAGTTCAGTTTAAGGTGGCTGTTCCTCATCCAGTCGGCGACGTCTCTCATCCCGTCGTGTAGGTTGGCTCTGGCGGTGGTGGGGTCGTTGGTGAGGGAGAGGATCAGCTGGGTGTCGTCGGCGTAGGAGATGATGTTGAGGTTGTGTTGGCGTGCGATGGCTGCGAGGGGGCTCATGTAGACGTTGAAGAGGGTTGGACTGAGTGAAGATCCTTGTGGAACGCCGCAGATGACTTCGGTGGCCTCGGATCTGAATGGGGGAGGCGGACTCTCTGGGTTCTTCCGGCGAGGAACGAGATGATCCATTCCAGTGCTTTCTCTCGGATTCCGATGTTGCTGAGGCGCTTCACTAGGGTGCGGTGGCAGACGGTGTCGAACGCCGCGGAGAGGTCCAAGAGGATGAGGGCTGCTGTTTCCCCGTTGTCGGTTAGGGTTCTGATGTCGTCGGTGGCTGCGATAAGGGCGGTCTCGGTGCTGTGGTTGGCCCGAAACCCGGACTGCGAGGGGTCGAGGGATCCATTCGTCTCGAGGAAGGCGGCAAGCTGTCTGTTGACGGTCTTCTCGATGACTTTGGCCGGAAACGGAAGGAGCGAGATGGGACGGTAGTTCTTGAGGTCGGTGGGGTCCGCCGTTGGTTTCTTCAGGAGGGCGGTAAGCTCGGCGTGCTTCCAGCTCTCCGGGAAGGTGGCGGTGTGGAAGGAGGAGTTGATGATGTCCCGGAGATGGGGTGCGATGGTGGCGTCGGCTTTGTTGAAGACGTGGTGTGGGCAGGGGTCGGTTGGTGATCCGGAGTGGATGGAGTTCATCGTGCGGGTGGTGTCTTCGGTGCTGATCGGGGTCCAGTTGCAGAGGGTGGTGGTGGCGGGCGTTGGTTCGGCGGTAGGGTGCGTGGTCTGTGCGTCGAAGCTGTTATGTATGTCGGTGATCTTGCGGTGGAAGAACGCGGCGAGTGAGTTGCAGAGGTCTTGCGAGGGGGTGATGTCGTTGTTTCCGGCGCTGGGGTTGGAGAACTCTTTGACGATGCTGAAAAGTTCCTTGCTGTCGTGGGCGTTGTTGTCCAGTCGTTCTTTGAGTGCCGACTTCTTGGTGGCACGGATCAGCTGGTGGTGTTTGCGGGTGGCGTGCTTGAGGGCGGTCCTGTTGTCTGTGGTCTGGTCGAGTCGCCAGGCTTTCTCGAGAGTGCGGCAGTTCTTCTTGGATTCCTTGAGTTCGTTGGTGAACCAAGGGGTTTTCTTGCTTCCGGGTCTGCTGGGAGGGTTTTTAGTGGTGCGAGGTCGTCGGCGCAGGCGGTCAGCCACTTGGCGAGGTTGCTGGCTGCTTCGTTTGGGTCCGTTGTGTTGGTGGGTGTGTTCTGGCTGAGGGAGGCGGTGAGCTGCTCGGCGGTGATCTTGCTCCAGCTCCGGCGGGGAGCCTGTTGCGGGTGGTGGTGGGTCGCAGTCTTTCTGAAGCTGAAGTGGACGCAGCTGTGGTCGGTCCAGTGGAGTCCGGTGGCGTGGCTGAAGGAGATGTGCTTGCTGGAAGAGAAGACGGGGTCAAGCGTGTGGCCGGCGTAGTGGGTGGGCGTGTTCACCAGTTGCTTGAGTCCGAGGTTGGCGAGGTTGTCCAGCAGGGCGGTGGTGTTTCTGTCGTTGTTGTTCTCCAGGTGGAAGTTGAGGTCCCCTAGGAGGATGTAGTCGGCGGAGGGCATGGCGTGCAGGCTGATGAAGTCTGCGATGTCTTCGCTGAATAGTGTGCGTGGTCCCGGGGTCTGTAGATGAGGGTGCCTCGGAGGGTGGTCTTGGGGTCAGTGTGTATCTGGAAGTGTAGGTGTTCGGCGGCGGTGAAGGTCTCGTCGGAGTTAGTCGAGATGCGGATGGTGTTCTTGTGTACGATGGCGATGCCTCCTCCCGTCTGGTTGACGCGGTCCTTCCGGGTGATCTTGTATCCGTCCGGGATGGCTATGGCGATGTCGGGCGCTGAGGAGGCGTTCATCCAGGTTTCGGTGAGGAAGGCGACGTCCGGTGCTGTTGCGTCGAGCAGGTCCCAGAGTTCCACGGCGTGCCTGTGGACGGAGCGGGTGTTCAACAGGATGCATTTCAGGTGGTTGCTGCTGGTGCTCGACTTGGCGGAGGTGGTGCACGTCCGGGGGCAGGTGAATCGGCAGGCTTGGCAGGTGAAGGGTCCGTGGGTGCGTCTCGGTGAGGCTCGGTAGCAGGCAGGGTTCCGGCCGGCATTGAGTGCGGTGAGGGTGGCGGCGTCGTAGGTCCGTCGAGTAGTGTTGCATCGGTGGGATCCAGGGGTCCTGGCGCTGGGCGCGGGCCAGGCGCGGACGGGCGCAGACGGGCTTACCTTTGGCGCACCTTCGGCGCTCCGTCGGTGCTCCCGCTGCGCGCGGCCGCTGCGCGGTCGCTCAGGGGGCGTCATAAGTAAGGAGCCTGGAGGGAGGAGCAGCTGGGTGGCGGGAGCGGGGCGGCGAATGGAATCACGGGGGCGGGGCCGCAGGGAGGCAGTGGCGGGAAGTCCCAGGAGCAGCGGGCAGCGGGAAAGTCCCAGGAGCAGCGGGAAAGTCCCAGGAGCAGCAGGCAGCGGGAAAGTCCCAGGAGCAGCGGGCAGCGAGCGAAGGAATCTCCAGGCAGGAGGCGGCAAGGCAGGCAGGAGCGGCAGCAGTGAGTGGGGCGACCAAGCCCTGTGGAGGGCTGAGCGGTCACACTCTGTGGTCCCCTACGGTCCCCTTAAGTAAGGAGCCGGGAGGGAGGAGCAGCTGGGTGGCGGGAGCGGGGCGGCGAATGGAATCACGGGGGGCGGGGCCGCAGGGAGGCAGTGGCGGGAAGTCCCAGGAGCAGCGGGCAGCGGGAAAGTCCCAGGAGCAGTGGGAAAGTCCCAGGAGCAGCGGGCAGCGGGAAAGACCCAGGAGCAGCGGGAAAGTCCCGGGAGCAGCGGGCAGCGGGAAAGTCCCAGGAGCAGCGGGCAGCGGGAAAGTCCCAGGAGCAGTGGGAAAGTCCCAGGAGCAGCGGGCAGCGGGAAAGTCCCAGGAGCAGCGGGAAAGTCCCAGGAGCAGCGGGCAGCGGGAAAGTCCCAGGAGCAGCGGGCAGCGAGCGAAGGAATCTCCAGGCAGGAGGCGGCAAGGCAGGCAGGAGCGGCAGCAGTGAGTGGGGCGACCAAGCCCTGTGGAGGGCTGAGCGGTCACACTCTGTGGTCCCCTACGGTCCCCTTAAGTAAGGAGCCTGGAGGGAGGAGCAGCTGGGTGGCGGGAGCGGGGCGGCGAATGGAATCACGGGGGGGCGGGGCCGCAGGGAGGCAGTGGCGGGAAGTCCCAGGAGCAGCGGGCAGCAGGAAAGTCCCAGGAGCAGCGGGAAAGTCCCAGGAGCAGCAGGCAGCGGGAAAGTCCCAGGAGCAGCGGGCAGCGAGCGAAGGAATCTCCAGGCAGGAGGCGGCAAGGCAGGCAGGAGCGGCAGCAGTGAGTGGGGCGACCAAGCCCTGTGGAGGGCTGAGCGGTCACACTCTGTGGTCCCCTACGGTCCCCTTAAGTAAGGAGCCGGGAGGGAGGAGCAGCTGGGTGGCGGGAGCGGGGCGGCGAATGGAATCACGGGGGCGGGGCCGCAGGGAGGCAGTGGCGGGAAGTCCCAGGAGCAGCGGGCAGCGGGGAAAGTCCCAGGAGCAGTGGGAAAGTCCCAGGAGCAGCGGGCAGCGGGAAAGTCCCAGGAGCAGCGGGAAAGTCCCAGGAGCAGCGGGCAGCGGGAAAGTCCCAGGAGCAGCGGGCAGCGAGCGAAGGAATCTCCAGGCAGGAGGCGGCAAGGCAGGCAGGAGCGGCAGCAGTGAGTGGGGCGACCAAGCCCTGTGGTTCCACACCCTTCACTTCATCATCCAGCCACTCCCGCCTTCTCCACCATCTTCACCCCTTTGCCTTCACCACATGAACCAGGAGGGAATGCAGTGTCACTGGCACACCCATCGGGGACTCAACCATCCAGTCCACGTGGAATGTCAGTGGTCTGGGGAACAGAAGAAAGAGAGGCCTGGTCACTAAGGCGTTCTCCAGATATAAGGCAGACATAATTTTCCTCCAGGAGACATACATGATGGATGGCCAATATGGCTGTTTGGGATGGGGCAGCTTTAGAGTGGCCTGTCATGCACAGTACACGTCTGGATAAAGGGGTGTGGTAATCCTGTTTAAAAAAAGCCTGGCATTCCGTGTCACATGCTCAGATTCGTTGGGCCACTACACAGTGTTACAGGGTGAATAGGAGGGAGAGACAATCACATTAGTGAACGTCTATACCACAGCAAGAAAACAGTCGGTTGTACTCTGGACACTAGGATGTCTATTGACAGAGATGCCCCAGGCCCTCAAAATTCTTGCTGGTGAATTCAACCTAATCTTAGACACACACATGGAAAGGATGAGAGCCAGGCCAGAGCGCAAGGTGACGATAGGGAAGCTGGCAAGATTTACGCAGACAATGGGGTTTGAAGATGTCGGGCGCGCATTACACGGCCAGGAGTGATGATACTCATTCTCTTCCAGCACCCACGATATGCTGTCCAGGCTTGACTGTTTTCTTACCCCACCAGAGACGATGTACAAATTTAAGGAGGTCAGAAAATTAGCAAGAGGTATTACGGATCATTCTCCCCCTTCTCCTCACATTCAACACGACCTGAGCATGAGGGCATAGAGAATTGAGGAAAGCGACCAAGCGGCTCACAAATGCGAAACGAAGTGAAATGTCTGAACAAAGCCACACAACACTACTTTAAAGAAAATGAGGGGTCGGTACAGAGAGCACATACAGTGTGGGAGGCTTGCAAAGCCACAATCATTGGCACAATTATTTCAGGTGAGGTGGGGAGGTGGGGGAAAAGAGAGAGAGACATAAATTCTTACACGCCTTAGAACACGACCTGTCATGACTGGCGACCGAGTATAGTGTCACCCCAACGTCTCAACTGCAGAGACCTTACAAGGGAAGAGTACAGAGTTGTAGCACGAGACGAGGTGAAAACTTCCTACTTCGCCAATAGAAAAGAATACATGAGGCTGGAGGCAATGCAAGGAAGCTACTGCCATGCTTGGGGAGCTGAGAGTGGGAGGGGATGCATATTAGAGATATTATGTTGGAGAATAGGGACAGAGTAAGTCAGAGCAGCGAGATAGTGAAGGTTTTTGTGGACTATATGACTGCTTTTTACAAATCTAGACTAGTAGTACCCACGGCAGAAGTAGTGGAGTTTGTGCGGGAGTGCCTCGCAAAGCTAATGAGCCCAACTCCGATATGGGAGCTGGACGCAGATCTGTCCAAGGAAGAGGTCGAACTGGTGCTCTCGCAGATGCATACTGGGAAGGCACCGGGCGCAAATGGGGTTCTGATGAACATTTCCAGAAAGTGGCAAAGGGTGTGATTGATCCAATGCATGCAATGTATATGGAAGCCTACCAGACTGGGGAACTATCCACAGACATTCGCACTTCTATCACAATTCTCATCTCAAAGCCGTAAAAGCCCCAGGACAAGTGTAATTCATATAGGCCGGTATCCCTGCTAAACGCGAATGTTAAAGTCCTGGCCAAAGTGCTGGCAAATAAGCTACGCATAGTGGTGATCAATTTCATCCACCCGGATCAAACTGGATATATGCCGTATCAGTCAACCAGGTTAAATCTGCAGAAATTTCACAATAGCCTGCCCACTGCGAGGCGGATGCTGGAGCCGTGGCCATCATATCGCTGGATGCCAATATGGCCTTTGATTTTGTTGAATGGTCCTTCTTATTCTCAATGCTAGAGAGGATGGGATTTTGGCCTAGGTACATTCAGTGGGTACGGTTGCTCTACAAGAGGCCAAAAGCCAGAGTGAAGCTTAATGGATGCCTGTCCCTGTAATTCCACATGGAGAGGTGAATGAGGCAGGGGTGTACCCTGTCGCTCTTCGCCTTGGCGGTGGAGGTCTTGGCCGAATGGATGAGAATAGATGCTTAAATATGGGGCTGGACAGGGGCCAGGAGCTGGGAAGAGCGAATTCGCTCTATGTGGATGATATCCTGTTATATTTAGCCAATAAGGACCAGTCACTGCCCAGACTATGGGATATTTTCCGGGTATACCGAAGGTACTCTGGCTTCACCATCAATTGAGGGAAATCACTGCTATACCCGATGCAGGGGTTGAAATAGGATGGGGAACTGCTGCTGCCACTTAGAGTTGAACCCCACAAGTTCAAATACCTGGGTATATGGGTTTCTAGGGAGGCTGAGTCCCTTTATGAAACAAATCTGATGCCATTGATTGCTGCCTTGGAAAGGCACATGAAACACTGGTGCACACTGCCACTCTCGACACTAGGCAGGGCGGCGATGTTTAAAATGATTGCTCTACCTAGGCTACTTTACATCCTGCAAAAGAGCCCATCTCGGATCCCAGTGACCTTCTTTGCCAAAATAGATGCGCAACCGAGCACAGTCTTGTGGGTGGGAGGCCCTCCATGCATACAATTGCAGTGCTCCAATTATGACTGCGGCATAGCACTGCCAAATGTCAGGAAGTATTATAAAGCCTCCCAAGTCAGTATGTGCAACAAAAGCTATCTGAATGCTTTATATGAGGGAAGACTGGGACCCAAGGCGCAGCCAGTTACATTGACGGTGTTGGCTGTGTGGAGCTGGCTGAACAGGGAAATGAAATGGGGTAAGAAGCTGACCCTGAAGATACTGCTATGAGAAGGAACCAGACTGGTGCTTACAGGAAATCTGCAAGGATTCCAGAGGTGGGATGGCATTGGTCTTTCTATGCTGGCAGAGGTATGGGATGTGAGTGGGACAGTCTCACTTGAGCACTTGTGGAAGTAATATCAGATGTCCATGATGCAATGGCTCAAGTATAGACAGTTGAGACATGATTTGCAGGGGCATATATCCAGGCACAAGGAGACCCAAGTGAAGGTCGTGTCCATTCAAAGGCAATTTCATTGACGTACCCGACGCTCATGAGGAACACACAGGCGATGCTGGGGAGGCTGTGGAAATGGTGGGAGCAAGACCTAGGGGAACCGGATGAGGAAGATTGGACTAGAGTGCTGGGCTTCCCCTCATAGGTGGCCATTAAGGCATCATATTGCTTGATTCAGCTGAAAATCCTGCAGAGGAATGCTATATAAGTACCTTGCTGCATAAAATGGGAAAGGTGAAGGACGCAAAGTGCCTTCGAAAATGTGGCTGGAAAGCACCTTCCTGCACACTGGAGTTGCCCGAGGGTGTGCCCTTTTTGAGAGAAAGTTGCCGCCTCACTCGGGGAAGCGATTGGGGGATGAGTTGAACTGCAGCCCAAGCTTGCGATACTGGGGTTCTGGGATCCTACGGATGCGACCAGATATGAAAAGATCCTAGTATCGGGTGCATGGTGGCAAAAAGAGATATTGCCCAGAGATGGGGCAGTGGGCTCACACCTAACATGCAGAACTGGGCAACAGGAATGGACAGATGCATGCAGATCGAGAAAGGGGTGTATAGGGGCAGAGGCTGCCCGCACAAATTTGAGAAACTTTGGGGGGCTGGGAGTCCGACGTGGCTGCTAAGATATCACCCAGAGTGACTGAGACAACACTGAGAAGTGGGGTGTGAGGATATAGGTAAGGTTCACTTGAGAAATTGGGACAGGAGAGGAGACACATGTCTCTTGGCAGTAGCTTTGTTACTGAGAAGGGGCATCGGCTACATGTATTCTGTAGATGATTTACTGGCTGTTGGGGCTAGTGGGGGCCAGTGGGACTGAGTCAGGAAAATGCTGTGTAAGAAGTGTCATTTAACTGTTTTCTGACTGTTGTTTACTTATATCTAAACAATGAAAAAGGTTATATATAAAAAAGACTGCAAGTGCAACTGCCTTGACATGAAACATCGTTGTGGGACTCATTACAAACAGATCAAAATTATCTTTCCAGAAAACAACTGGAAGATTCCATAGAAATCTTAAACAAAAGTATGATGGTGTCAAATGGAATCATCAGTATGGCGAAAGACTCATCTTTACTAACTGCACATGAATATATTTATGTTCTGGTATCAAGACTTTCCACATAGTTCAGACATACTGGTCACAAACGAGTGGCACAACAAAAGATTTTAAATGTACCATTCTTAAGAAACACCTTATTCCAATGAGAATTACCTCCAACTCCTACCCCCTTACTCTCCATCTTGACCTCTGTACTCTCCGTTTGGGAGCAGTACCCTCAGAAATATGTGTTTTTTGCAAACCCTGGTCGACCGCTCCTCTTTTCTCACCGGTGGAAGTTCATTGCCAAAGATGCAGTCAATAGGCATCTGGGGGCTGACAATGACTTTCCTCTGAGCCTGTAACCCCTCCCATTCTAAGGATATCAGGGCCTTAGAGTGGGGAACCTCAGTTACCCTACATGTCTCTCCTGGCAGTTACTGTTCTGAGGAAGCCAGCCTAGCTACCACCATACTCTGTCTGACACAGGTGTCCAACAGGGCAATGACAGGTACCCCATTCTCCTAGACATGATGGCTCCTATCCTCAGGGATTATCGGCTTACCTTCTAGGTCCACTTCCCATCTAAAGAACACTAGGGCATGCTCTACCCTCTCCCCCTGGGGATAACATCCCGCTAAGGCCACATCAGGCACCCCTGTGGGGTGCCCACCTGTTGGTGGATTCCTGGGACAGGCAGAGCCCCCCCGTTTGTGCCCTGGCTGGATGTAGTCTAAACACTGATTCAGGTGAAAGAGCTCCCTCGGCTTCCGCTCAGACCCTCCCAGCTTCTGCTCAGAAGGGGTATGTGAATCCTTTCCCTCCCTTTTGGGGCTCTTTGGGGAACTTCTCTGGGCTTCCCACTCTTTCTGTTGATGGGGGTGTGACCCACTCTTCCTAGGGTCATTCCCAGGTACATTTTTGGACACTGATGATGATCCAGAGGTAAGCCTCTCTACCAAGCTCTCAGGGCACAGTGAGCTTGGTATCTACTAGGTACCGACACAACTCTGTTAAACAATTACTTAGAATGTGCTCCTTCATAAACAAACGGTACAGCCCATTGTAATCATTAACTTCCTGAAATCTCTTCTTCCACCTCTTCTGCCCCTTCATCCTCATGCTCCTGTGTGGTGGATTGCAGCATGAAAACTTCCTTGTATGTTGTAAAGGCAATCTTGTTGTCCCCCTTCTTTGACTCCTTTACCAGCTTCAGCCCTCACTCCTTCTACATCCTCCTCAGATCTGTAATGCCGAGACTCTCAATACTGCTCAAATCCACGTCCATTCTTTCAGAAATCACAGGTTCAAAGTTGGAGGGTAGCAATGAAACTTTGGAAAAATCAAAAAAGGATCAATTAAAAATCATAAGTCAATTTAAAAATAAAAATTAATTTTGACGTCCAATTACAAAAGGGACTTTTTATTTTACCTTAAATCACTGAGTGGTACTGCAAAACACAAGTCCTGGAACCCAACGCTGAACCCCAATATAAGAAATTGTATTGTCTCCAGTATTGGATCGTTTATAGATTCACATGCTTGAATCATTCTCCCTCGTCGAAGTGGGAGTCCCTCGGTACCATAATAAAGCAGTATGTATCACTATCATAGGCTATAATGGCAATGAACAATCCTTTTAATAGTCTATCTATGTCCTTTTTAAAGGACCAAACTTCAAAGTTTAACCAATCGGGCAATAGCACCCTGTAGAACACTCCTAAGAGAGGCTGAGTCCCTCAGATTTTTCTACCGCACGTTGTGTGAAGGTAGTCTACCTGAGCTATGCTCAGTTTTGGAAATTATTAATACTACTGCTACAATGTCTGAAATATAAAAAAAAAGGCCTTTTCAGGCCTTGAAAAACTTGTGGAAAGAAAAGGCTAGATGTGGATGACCCACATAAGGACTGTCTCTACTGCCTCTATCTCCAGCACACGGTAAAAGAGTGTACAATTTGCTGCACTTTTTCATCCAAAGCCTTGCCTTGAAGGACAGGGAGGGGAAGCTTCTTCTGTGGCTTCAGAAAGTCAAAACAGAAATCTACATCTTCTGAGGAGGACAGTGATACCTCTGCAAGGTCTCACAAAAGAGCAAGGCTCCATGATCAAGGGAACTCTGAGGAAAGCAGAAAGGCCATTAAAACGTCCCACCTAGCCAAGGAAGCTCTGAAAAAAGAAAAAAGAAACAAATCTCTACAGAGGCTGCCTCATCTGAACCCAGCACACCATCTACCAGGGCTGAGGACCACCCGCTCACATCTTCCTCAGAACCTTCGACGAGGCGGCACAAGACTCATGTTAGAGCCCTGTCGATGGCACCATCAGTGTCGACAGCAATATCGTCCACAATGACGATTACTATTGTATCAAAGACTATGCCATCCATCAACACACATATTCCTTCGACAAGAATTTCATCGTCGACGAAGGCTCCGTCGAAGGCCACGTTGATGTTACTGTCAACTACACCGTCAACGATGACCATGCTAATGGGGGGTGTAACGACGACACCAAAAACCTTAAGGCAGCCAGACACCTTCATGCCAGTGACCATCACCTTGACGATGTCATTGTCTATGACACCGTTGACAACAATAAAGATTCCAAAAGCTACCTTACGGCCTGAACTAACTTCCCCTAGCAAGGTTTGTATTATTCCCCCAAGTTACCTGCTAGACCTGGAGGAGTCAGATGATGAGGGCCGTTTTGGCTCAGCTCACATCCCTTCAGAACTCCAAATTAAATATCAGAATGATGATGACGTTAAGGAGGAAGAACAGTATTATGGACATTACTATAATCCTCATGCAAAGCAGATGCATTATGGACAGCATTATCAGTACTATACTGAACCGCAGGCCATACAGGGTGACATTCAAGTGCCTATGTCACTTTTTCAAGATTTACAGCCCATGTTACAAGACTATCGAAAAAGGTTCCCTGAACCTCCACAGGAACAACCAGTGGTTCCAACTCAGCCTACATGTCCTGTAACTCCAAGGCTTATTCCTCCACCTATAACACCCAGGATGACACCTGCTTCCAACATAGCAGCACTATCAAGAGAAGACCCATCGTCATCAGATGACAATAGAGAAGAAGACGAAATTCCAGATCCACAGCTTACCCGAAATGAATGGGATAATCACCTCATCCCCACTCCATCACCTCCAACACCATAGCCTGTGGACTCTCCTCCGGAGGACATCGGAGGCTTTCATAATTTAATGGACCGGGCTGCGAAAGGTTTCACCTACCAATTTCGGTCTGTTTCCTATATGATTTTAAGGAGCAGACGAGGAGATCAGTCCTAGCCATCCCCAATATAGATTATGTACAGGAGGAGGGTATTAAATTCATGAGGAACCCAGCAACGGTGGCAGCAGTTCTGTCTCGCATTGACAAGAAATACAGGGCCCAGAAGATTTTCCCACTTGCCTCACAGGATATCCCAAACCAGATTTCGTTATTTCGCAGTGGCACAGCATCACTCTAAAAATCCTTCCACTACCATCTCTACGCCACCAGACAAAGAGGGCAGGCGCTTGGAAACATAGGCAAAAGGTTCATCAGGATGTCTGACATCACGGTTCGTGCGGCCAATTTCCTGGCAATTCTAGGTCGCTACGATAGGCAGACGTGGTCTGAAATTGACGCCCTCATTGACCTAGTGCCTGAAGACAAGAAATCAGAGGCAAGAAAGATCTTACAGAAAGGCGAGCGCATTTCATCTGAAATAATAGGCTGCGCAATGGACATTGCTTCCACTGGCTTTCGCCAACTGGCAGGGGCAGCAGTCTTAAGAAGGCAAGGCTGGCTCAAGGCAATAGCCTTCAGGTCGGAAGTGCAGTCCAAAATCCTGGATATGGACTACGATGCGAAACCCTATTGGAAAAGCGCGTAGGTGATGCTCTGTTTGCCATCAAGACAGACACAGCCAGATCCCTTGGCACTCTTCAATTCAGAAAGATGCCCTTTCGAGGGGCATGTGGAAGAGGTTTTTTGACCTACAGAGGAGTATACCAGTGCTCCCAACAGTATCAGCCCTTCCACTCACAGTACAGAACTGCTCACCAACAACAACCCTACTGTCAACCGCCCATGCCGGCATATACAAAGGAAGGCCGTCAGCGGAAGCAACCCACGCAGAGTCGAGACACTGGTCTTAAACAGTCACCTCAATCAGGTGCCAGCTACCTCCACTTCTTCCCATCCTGTGGGTGCGAACATCACCAGCTACCTCCATCAATGGCGACAAAATAACTTCAGACAGATGGGTATTGGATCTTGTCACCTACGGCCATACCCTTACGTTTATTGAGAGACTTCCAAACAATCCACCAAAGGGAGCACACACCTCGTCTTCACTTACTCAAAAAGAAGCCCTTATCATGCTTGCCAAGGGAGCAATCGAAAAAGTTCAGTTTTCCCAGAGAGGCATGGGTTTCTACTCCTGTTTTTTTCTTATCAGAAAGAAAACAGGGGAATGGAGACCCATCCTAGACCTCAGTAAAGTTAAACTATTTTATGCGGAAGCAATCCTTTCTCATGGTCACTCTCTCTGACATCCTGCACCTCCTAAACCATGGAGACTATACAACAACTCTGGACTTACATGATGCATATTTCCACATCCCATTACATCCCAAACACTGCAAATATCTTCGCTTCACCATAGCCTATACCCATTACCAGTTCAGAGTCCTCCCATTCGGCCTCAAGTCAGCTCCCCACATCTTCAACAAATGCCTTGCCCCAGTAGAAGCCACTCTCAGAAATCAAGGTCATCAGCTATTCCCCTACCTGGACGACTGGCTCCTAAAACCCCCACCACCATTGCAACCGTCCAAAGCTACCAAAGGTTGCCTCACATTGTCCTCAAACTAGGTATCACTGTGAATAATCAGAAGTCATCAACTATTCCAAAGCAGAGGATAATGTTTCTAGTCTCCAACCTGGATACAATTCAAAACAAAGCCCTTCTCTCACAGGACAGACAACAAATGCTAACAAATTTGGCCATCAAACTCTCCAGAAAAAAGTCTATTTCAGTGTGTCTGTACATGTCGCTGCTGGGCAAGATGTCCTCCGCAATCAGTCTAGTCCCTCTTGCACGCCTGAAAATGAGACCATTACAAGAGGAGTTACAAAGACAGTGGATTTAGACAGAAGGGTTGTTTGAGGACCTGATAAGCATCACCCCCAAGGAGGGTGGAAATATTAGTGTTGTGGTCTTAGATCTCTCATCTCTCAAAGGGCTCACGTTTTTGTCTCAATACCTGACTTCGTCACAACAACAGATGCCTCTCTAGAGGTCTGGGGTGGCCACCTGCAGGAACTGCAAATTCAAGGGAAGTAGTTTACGCTCCAGAAGACCATGCATATGAACCGCCTGGAACTGAAAGCCATCTTCCTCACCCTACAAGCTTTTATACCAAGGATAGCTGGATCTTCGGTGTTGGTGCGCATAGACGATATGACCAGCATGCACTATGTCAACAAGCATAGGGGTACGCAATCGCTAATGCTCTCCCAGGAAACCCAAGAACTTGGGAGCTGGCTCACAGCTCGCATGATCCCTCTGAGGGCTGAGCACGTATCTGGTACAAACAACACATTGGCAGACATAATCAGCAGAGTCAAGGATGATTGCCAGGAGTGGGAACTGGATCAGTCAGAACTGGACAAAATATTCTCACTTTGGGGCAAACCAGCATTGGATCTCTTTGCGACAAACAAGAACAGCAAATGCCAGTTCTGCGCCAGTCGGTATCCACTCCCAAGGTAGTAGGGGAATGTCTTTTAGATCAGATGGTCCAGAACGTATGCATATGCTTCCCCCCCCTTTCCTCTCATAACAAAGGTTCTCAACAAGATGAAAGTGGAATTCTGTCGCCTCATCCTGATTGCTCCCCACATTGGTTCTGGAGCTTCTACAGCTGTCGAAGTTCAATCCCATTCTCCTATCAACAATGCGAGCACTATTGACGATGAAACCGGGCCAAGTCCTACATCTGGACCCAGCTTCTCTACCACTTTTGTGCATGGCTCCTGAATTCCACGAGTTCCAAGATTTGAATATTCCTCAGGACTGCAGGGGTATTCTTTTAAAAGCAAGAGCGAAAGCCGCAATCAAAACATACAAGCTGAAATGGAAGCGGTTCTGTTTATGCTGTCAGCAATCCAACCTCCATCTGTTAGACACATCACCTAAGCAGATTATGCCTTATCTCCTTTTGCTTGCTCGGTCAGGCTTGGTGCATGTGTCTATCAAGGTACATCTTGATGCAATATCAATATATAGATGCTCTTCGCACTCTCTCTCTCTGTGTTCCATAAGAATTATCAAACAATTCATGAAGGGATTGTTCAGAGCTTTCCCACCGGTACGACCCCCTCTCCCAGAATGGCACCTAAATGTAGTCCTCTCTCAACTTATGAAACCTCCATTTGAACCCATTCACAGAGCAGACCTGAAGCTTCTCACATGGAAGGTAGCTTTGCTGTTGTCGCTCACTTCAGCTAGAAGAGTAAGTTAGATTCAGGCTTTCACAACGCAGAAGCCCATTTTACGTTTCACTGATGATTACGTGGATCTCAGAACAAATTCAAGATTCATTCTCAGGGTTCCATCGCAGTTTCATCTCAATGAACCGATCATATTATGAACCTTTTTACCACCAGCAGAAATGTCTCTCCATACACTTGTCATTAAAAGATGCCTAAAATTCTACTTACATCAATACTAAACAGCTTTGGAAAACTGATCAACTGTTGGTATCAAATGGACAAACTCGACAGGTTGCTTCAGTCACGAAAGCAACCATTGCAAGGTGGATTTCTGCCACCACCAGTTTTGCCCCTCGAAAGCTGGACATGCAGTGTACTTCATCTGTTCCAATAATGTGAGCCTCTGTTACTGTATGTACTTATTTATGTTTATATACAGGTACATCCATATATATATATATATATAGTCATATACAGCATGTTTACTTTATCACATATACTGTGTTTATGTATTTATATATTAAACTATTACCCACCATCCTCAACGGGTACTTATTTTACAAAATGTTAACAACAATAATTGCTTGCTATTCTGATTCATGCATGTGAATCTATTAAAGATCCAATCCTGGAGCAGAAAATGAGTTGCTTACCTGTAACTGGAGTTCTCCAGTATTGGTATCTTTCATAGATTCACATGTGACTCACCCACCTCCCCAGAGAGGCTCCTCTTATAGCTCAGGATTATTTTATTCCCACTTGTGCTTGAAAACTCGAGGAACTCAGCCTCTCCTGTGAGGGTTCTACAGGGTGCCATCACCTGATTGGTTAAAGAGTGGTCCTTTTTTTAAAAAAAAGGACATAGATAGGCTACTAAAGGGATTGTTCTTTGCCATTTTAGCCTATGCTAGTGATACATACTGCTTTATTATGGTACTGTGGGATTCCCCCTTCGACGACTGGGAATAATTCAAGCATGTGAATCTATGAAAGATACCAATACTAGAGAACTGCAGTTACAAGTAAGTAACTATTTTATTTGGAGTGGCTGACTACCCAAGGAATAATCACAACTCTTGTCAGCGTGAACCCACAAAGTTACCAAATTAACCTAAGCTCAACCCCTTGTAGCTATGGCACAGAGCAGACAGGTTTATCTTACGGCAATGTGTAAAGTAGGAATAGCGTCAAGAAGCTTAAAGTGCCAAAGATAGTCAATAGTCACGGTAGACCAGAACCCAGTTTGATACTGACCGCAAAGGAGCACGGGCCGGATACATCAACCAGGTTCATCCTAGTCAAAGATTTTACCTTCTGACTAGTCCTTTAAGTCCCAATCCACCACATGATTACACTTTGAAAGCCCACCAGGAAATTGAGGGCAGGCACATAGAGACTCATAGAGTATCAGGCAGAGGACAAGCAGAAGGGGCCAGTGTAGGTCCAGTTGCCACTGGTCAACTGAGCAGCTGCAGGAAAAAGCCTCTTGTAACTTGTTGTGCCCCTATAGCGTTAACAGGAAGTCAGCCATATGACGCTTGGAATCCTCTTCTTTTCTTGGGTATAAGAGAGAGCACAGGTCCAGTTTTCTAGGCTCTTCTCAGGTCTAAGACAGCAGGTTCAGTGCTCTTCTGATCTTCCACAAGTCCAGGAGTCTTTTGAAGTAAGTGCCTGGCGATGCTACATTTATGCCTGGCAGGCAATAACTCCTGGGAACACCCTAAATATTGGTGTAAAAGATCCCGTAATTGGGGCATTTTCAAGATGGTGGAAGTCTTCAGTCACACTAAAGTTGGTCTCTGAGGGCTGGGTTTGTGTGGGGGGAGGAGCACACTATGGTAATCTTAGTGTCCTCCCACATCCAACACTGAAATCCAGTATGGGGCAGTCCAACGAACCCAAAGACAAACATCTGGTAGAAGAAAGCAGTTCTTTTCATTACCCAGGCTGTGGATGCACAAGAATGGTTTTGGTATTCTGTTTCCTGTCCTTTCAAGTGTGTCCCCAGTGTTGTATGTAAATCCAGCAGACCTGTCAAACAGGATTTGACGGTCAAGCAGGATTTGACACTATAATGTCAAAAAGGATGCTCACAGCCCCATCCTGCATATTCTGTAAGGTTCAGAAGGGTTTTTATTGCTTCTGGGAAGCATTTCACACCTTTGCACACCTATTCAAATGCAAATTACTGGCTGGCAGAAGTTGGAGAGCAAATGCAATGGACTTTCAGAGGTTTTAGGCATGGAAAACTATCTTTTCTTTAATATTTATCAAAAATCTGACTTAACCATTGAGTTGGATGTTTAATACCTATTTAAACTAGGTGTTTAATTATTTTTCTAACTCTTTCTTAACCGAAAGTAGCATTATTAAATATACCAACGTAACCCAGTGTTTTTCTATGGACCAGCCAGCCTTGCTACAGTGAAAATTGCTTTAGGGGATTTTTCGCTGTAAGGACATATTTAATATTAAATGCCTACATGTCCTGATTTTAAATACCACAAGGCCTACATACTGATGACTTATAAGTATTTAAAAGGAAGGTTTTGATATTTAAAAAAAATTGTTTGACAGGTCGAATTTGCAGCTTAAAACTGCAACAGCCAGACTACGAATGGTAGGCTTGCAGTCATGTTTGCAATGTTACTATAGTGGATGGCACAGTTTGTGCTGCAGTCCACTAGAGATATTTTACTTACAGGCCCTGGGTACCCTTTGTACCATATACTGAGAATTACAGGTAAGTTAAATATGCCAATCAGGGGTATGCAGATTTCACCATGTTAAAAGGAGGAGCACATACACTTTATCACTGGTTAGCAGGGGTAAACTGCACAGAGTTATTTACCTGTAAAAATATAGGGTCCAGTAAAAGGCAACAAATCTGGTGTGACCCTGCAGAAAAGGTAAATTTCCTATAGAGTGTTATCTGTCTTTCTAAAATGTCACAATCTTCTGAAGACAATACATCTGACAACAAGGTAAATAATATCTCTCTTAGGCTTATGCAATCCTGCAACTTCCTAGTTCATATACCTGTCTCTATATGAGACCACCACAACAGCGCCTAAAAGACCAGTGGTGCCACTTCTGAGGCAAATTTGAAGACAATATTTTTCTCTATGCTGCCATTCATCTGGAGAACCTTTTGTGTGAAATGAACTTCCATCAAGACATTCCAACCAAGACAATAGTGACCGCTGCCTCCCTCACATGTTGGGGCACTTATATGGATCATCTGCTGATCCAGAATGGGGTCCTCAAGTGGTTGTATTACATCGGTCTGCTGGAATTGAGGGCTGTGCACCTAGCCCTGAAAGTCTTCCTCTCATCTTTCAGGACAAGCTTCGTGTTTGTCCAGACAGACAATACAACAGTCATGCATTACCGGAATAAGCATGAAAGAACGAGATCGAGATCCTTATCCTTGGCGGCTAAAATCGAAGCAGATCAATGCAAGTTAATCCCAAGTGGGCCTAAAGCAATTCTGTTCTTCTAGACCTCTTCTATGAATGGGGTTTTCCCCAATTAGATTGCAAGAACAGAGAACCCCGATACTAGCAGTAATCATCAACCTGATGTACTCAAGAACCAGAATGATTCTTATTGTACCAGAGGGGCCCCTTCAGTGGTGGTTTACACACCTCTTTTGCCTGTCAGGATGACCACACATGAGATTGCTGTGCAAACTGGACCTTCTGCACTTTTTCGTGGTAGGGATGCTGCATCCCAATGTGTCATCCTTGAGTTTGTCTGCCTGGCTCCTGAATTCATCCAATTTTGACACTTGCACTTCCCAGAAGATTATATGGACATTTTGAGAGAAACTAAATGTCTATTCCACGACAGCTTCTTGCTGTTTCAAATGGAAGAGATACTGCATCTGGTGTTCTCTGAATAGCTTTTATCCTACTACCTGTAAAGACTAAGCCTTACTACCATATCTTCTTCATTTGGCTAGATCAGGTTTACAGTTCTCTTCAATTAAAGTTCACATATCGACCATTACAACCTATAGAAATGTTGTTCAGAAACCTCTTTATTCAAGATCCCAGAAGTCAGATACTTCCGGTGGGGCATTAAAAACGTTTGTCCCTCAGTACGGAGGCCTTCTACCTCGTGAGAGTTAAATAATCTCCTTTCATATCTCCTGGGTGCACAATTTGAACCAATTCATAAGTTTTCCTTCTAACACATGCAGGGTCAGCGAGATTCAAGCCAAATATTCCCATGAAACATATATGATATTCCATAGCAAGAGGGTGGTCATTAGGACTCATCCAAAAATCCTATTTTAAATCGATTCAGATTTTCATGTAAACCAAAGCATTACCTCACAAGTGTTCTTTCTGAACCCCTCTTCTCCAGCAGAAAGGTAACTGCATAAATGTGACTTAAGAGGAGTTCTAAAATTCTATCTAGAAAAAGCTAAGGGCTTAAGGTAATTCCAGAAGTTGTTTGTTAATTATGGTACATTGTCTACAGGTATAGCCACGTCCACAAATCCCTGTCCAGATGGATTGTTTCTTGAATTCTGCTTTGCTGCCAAAAACAAATACAACTTTATCTGGCAAACCAAAACCCCATTCTACCAAAGGGTAAGTGGCTACACTGGTGGCTTTACTCAGGAATATTAGTTTTTGAGACCGGCAAAGCAGCCACTAGGTGGTCTCTTCACACCTTCAGTAGACAGTATTATCTCAAATCTGAGTCTAAAGCAAATCGCCAAATAGTACAGGCCTCCTTAAGGAATCTTTCTACATAGTTTTGTTTGACTTGTATTTTTCTCTTCCACCACAGTTTTATCTATAGAAGAGCTTGCTATTTTAATCCGTGCAGATGAAATCAATGGAGATCACATATTCAAAACAAGGGAGACGGAAGAATGTAATGGTCTGTCACACATCGTACCGGGACACTAGACCTAAACAAAAGGTGTGACATTTTGTATAGTATTCTCTGAGGAAAATTATTCCATTGCAAAGTCAAAGAGTCTCCTTATCATGATACACAGGTCCAAACTCATCTAGTTGGCATGCTTCAACATTGGGTCGTGCTCCAGGTGGGATGAAGGGCACAATACCCAACGGGCTCCAAATGAGGAGAACTTTTTTTGAGATCCTTTCTGTGATCAAAAAGACGCCTGTGAATATAGTGTCTGAAGGTCTTTTTAGAACGGACAGAAGTGATTGTTTAAACCCTGATGGGCAAAATTGTTTAAAATTACCTGGGAATAGTATGGAAGCAATTTTATTCTTATAATTATTAACAGCTGTAAGGTTAAAAACAAAAGAGGATTTATGGGATTTATTAATCCTTAAAGTCCTAAATTATAAAACGTACCCATCTGGGTCCTTGGCTTTTGTCAGGGCCAGTCAGAGGAAGGCCTAATCTAAATACAGCCCCTACAAGGATGTAAAAATTCTAAACAGTAGGGCAAAACACATAGATTGATGCGGTTAGACTAAACCAGATATCTTTGAGACTCTTTGGACCTGTTAGAAAGGAACATGAAATCTTATTATTGGCATGGGACCGGGGCCCCAAGCTTATGAGGGAAACACTCTGCCTCTGTGCATGTGCCAAATTATAAATGCAGATGCAAAGAGACCTCAGGAATCAAACTGGCTTTGCGCCACAAAGAGATGGCATACAGTCTATGCACTCCACCAGGTCGACTCCTGCAAGGGGAGTAAGAGCATTCCCATGGACACCACATACTGATACTGCACACCGCATAAAATGGTTATGGGTGGTTAGAGATATGTTATCCAGTCTCTGTATGATTTCACTATGGAACGATCCAATAAACTCCATCTTTCCCTCAAAGATGATTCTGAAGTATAAATATTGGGAATGGATCCAGTTTAATACACCTAGAGCTAGTGAGCCATCTTCCCTTGCCTGCCTATTTCTAGAACATAAAGTTATTCCGAAGCTGGAGTCCTACTGGGATCAAATCACAAAACCGCTTGATCGGAAACTGTATTTCCAGTTTAGGGTAGGCACACTGCCAGTAAGAGCATTCACTGCTAGATGGAATAAACCCAGCATTGATGTGTGCCCGATATGTAAGTCCAGCATTGAATCTTTGGCTCACTTACTCTTTGTTTGTGCTGGATACGCCGTTCCGCGTCGTGTCTGGCTGTTACCAATTTGTAAGCTTTTGGGCACAATAAGGGCTAGCGATGCTGAAAGAATCCTGCGGACTGACACATCTGCAACGAATGTCATAGCCATGGCAAAATACTTAGGGTGGTCATGGTCATTAAGGTCTAACATCCTACGCCTAGGTGAGGATAAGCGAGGAAGTGACTGTGCACATCCTACCGAGATAGCGCAGTAAATGTTAGATTGACTCTCTATATTTTTTGGCTAGGCCAGGATAAGCTAGGAAGTGAATAATCTCACCAAAAGAGCTACTAGAGGAGATGTTGAATCAAATCAAGGGTTATAGACGTCCAAAACTGGCGTTTAAGATGTAATATTTAAAATGTTTTAAACTGTTTTATTAAAATGAATTTTTTTAACAATTTTTTTAAAACAAGTGTATATACTCCATTTCCAGTTTTTATGATATATTAACGCAGATGTTTTATATGTAAATGTTTTTTATGTATTTTTCAAACGCTTTTATGATTTAATCTGTCGAATAAAGCTATTGGAATTGTAAGAGCATTCCCATGGACACCACATACATTCCCTCTGTAGGTGGGCACAGTCACTCAATGACACCGCCGGCAGGGGGATCTTTGTCACTCATTCTAGATCAGGCTGGGGGCCACCTGCACTGTGAAAGATGGATCGGCTGCTTCAACCAGTCAGTCAACCGTCCACTTATGTGCTGCCCCTATAGCAGGTGCAAGTTCACAGTTGCCCTAGGGGCAGTGCATTATCTGTAATAGGATACACTGACCAGGCCTGCACCTGCTGCACCCATTTAAAGATTTGTCTCGAGGCAGACCAAGGTAGTGTGCCTTATTTGTAAACACAGCCCCAGCCAGGCTATTTATAATTGAGCACAGCAGTATCCCACCAGGGAATACCACTCCTTTCAACTTGTAATCGGGGCTTAAGATGTGCACTGTCCCAAGCCTAAGTCTGTAGTTGTTCTTTTGCAACACTATACTTGTCATTATTTTCTCACCGTTTTAAACTTGCTCCTGTCTTCTGCCAACAAGTGAGAGAGAGAGAGAAGGAATCAATTATTTAGACTATAGTCTATAAAACTACATATGTACACTTCAATAAGAAATAAAAACAAACATCACATTAAAATTGATATAGAACATGCAATACCATTAACCAAGGACTTCCTTTACAAATCTTCACAGGGCACATGGAACATCAAAAGATTCCATGATATACAGCAGTCGATTTGCTTCTCTTCTGAGCTGTATGCCAAATTGCACAAAGATCAGGTTTAGAATGAAGCATCTCACTGATAAACATGTAAACAGTCAATTAATAAATGGTCATTAAAATTCTCACTGCGTAATCCACATGTGAATTGTTCATCTCCATCCAATAGACCATGTACTGAACCAGCCCTTGCATACAAAAGATTAAAAGCTGTGTGGAATTTCAATAAAAAGCATGCACTTCTCTAGATTGGGTAACTCCAATTGGTTGGGGTAAGCTGAGTTTGCCTGCCACGATTCAAACAAATAACAAGTGGATCTCTTTGTGACCCAATAATCAAAGCCTGCAAGTCGCGACTCCCGCACACAAATTTCGTTTAGTCCTTTTTTTCAAAAGGAACAGGGGCTCCTCCACCTTAAAACCTGCAATATTCAAACTTTCTGCAATTCGCAGCAATTGGGCTTTTGCATTTTTTCCCTATTGCAACTCACTATTGCAAAGTTCCATAGCACACAGGGCAGAAATGTTTTGTCCATAAGCACATAAATGTTTATACCAGAAGCACAAACGTAATTCCCGTGCCACAAAATTCCAAGACTTCTGGCTAGATTCTATTCTTACTGCCTGTGCCATTACACCGTTCAGGAGCCCGAGTAATTGTTTTAAGCATTTTCCTTCGGTCTTACCCCATTAATAGTTTGTACTCAGGTATAATAGTTCTGCCCCGTATAAACATTGCGGGGAAGACCATTGCCCTGTAAGATGTTTATAACGGATTCAAGGAAGGCCCTCCAAACTCTTTTTTATACTTCATTAAGCTCCCTATCGTCATTCTAGCCTAATGTTCTCTGGCTTCCAGGTGATAATTCCACGTTAACTTTTAATTAAATGTCATGCCACGGTACTTTGGTGAGGTAGCTTCTTCCACAATTCTATCCCCAAATAACCAAGTGAAAGACTTGGACTTCCTCCCAAATATCACAATTTTCGTTTTTCCATATTGATTGTTACATCATTTGCCACACAATACTTGCTAAAAATTTCAAGTTTCTGTTGAAGACCCACCTGCGTCGAATCAACAATTCCAGGTCGTCTGCACATAGGAGGCACAATACATGCCAATAAAGCTAGTGCCGACACACACCCTTGTCTCAGGCCTTTTTCAATAGGAATCCTCCTTGATAGAGGCCTGTTCATGTCCAGTTCTCCCACTACTCAATTTTCCTGATGAAAATCTTCTATGATAGCCAAAAGACAGTTAGGGATTCCCATATTTCTTAATTTCGCTGACAACCAAAGGTTTCAATTGACTAAATCAAAGGCAGAGTGAAAATCTACAAAGCAAAAGAAAAGGTTACCTGTGGTTTCTATAGCCTTCTGCCCCCTTGCCCACAGACTGAAACAGTGGTCAATCGTAGAATGACCCTCTTTGAAACGACTCTGTTCAATGGGGATTGCTCTCTAGCCATTCTTTTATAAACAGGAGGATACCTTTAGAAAAAGATTTGGCCCCAACATCTAACAAACTAATCAGTCAATAATTCTTGGGGTCAGATGGATTGTTTCTCTTAAGAATGGGCTTTATCTCCTTTCCAGCTATCTGGAAAAGTTTCGTTTTCGGTTGCTAAAATAAACAGGTGTACTGTTGCGGTCTATGATGATGTGAGGCCTTCGGGTGTTACGAGGTACCTTATCGACTGAGGTCATTATCAATGACGACACAGACACTGGTATTCTAGTGCACTGGGTGACTTGCTTCAGCGGACCGCTCCTCGAGACTCCTTGGCCATGCCTACCAGTCCCCACTCTTTATTAACTAACCCCAAGTGACACTGGGGTCTATCCCAACTTCCTCATGCAGCAAGGGTGTACGTGTGAACAACCCTTCATGTAAACCAGTGTGTGGCCACTGGAGAGACACCACAACACACTTGAAAAAAAGCTTGCTCACCAGTCACGATTTGTTTTTAAAGTATCTGCAGGAAATTTATCCGGGCCTGCTGTTGTAGGAAAATTCGGGGAAGATATTATCCTTTTCAGGGAATTTTCCTTCATATAGCTTACCAAAAACCTATTGGGATGAACCAAAGCGCCTCTTCATGGGGTAAGCTTTCTTACCACCTGTCTATACTAACTTACAGATTTTTTTTTTTTATCTTTTGCCAATAACATTCCTATAATTTCAGCCCAATTTGCTCTATATTATGCATTTTTCTTTACCTTTATCTGTATCCAATATTCCTTTTTTGCCTCACAAAGGATTTACATCCCCTCCAAGCATTTTAGGGCTCCATTTTTCTGTCTAACTCTTTTTCCAAGCCTGACATTGTAAATCATACCCAGGTGGACTTTTTACAGATTGAGGCTCCTTTTGTGGAGGAATAACATTACACTTTTTTGACCATAGGTGTCAAACAATTTACCACCTCAGATATAATCTGTTTGTACCATGTCAAAATATCCTCGTAATCTTCCACTCTAATAGCGGATACCTGGGTAGCTTGATATTTAGTCAACATTTCAACATAGTTATCTATCCGTGTTGTTCTGTATTTGGGGAAGAAAGTTTCTAAGGGGATCACAGTTTGCCTTAGGTGAAAATTGAAGTGAAGTTCTGGTTTTACCATCCGATGGTCACGCCTACAGATTTTCAACACTATAAAACTGTTGCACAGCTCAAAGATCCAAAACTGTTGCACAGCTCAAAGATCCAAGGGCCTCATTTACAAAAAATTGGCGTAGGGCAGTGCCTTTAAGCTTTTTTTGTTGCAATGCGTCATGCCAATTTGAAAGGGCAGGAATGCACCTTATTTACGAGATACAGTGCATTCCTGTCTTTTCAGCCGGTGCACAATTTGGTGCCGAGCACCAATGCAGGCACTCTTGCACCATGTTGCAAGGGTGTCTGCATTGTTGGCAGGATTGTTTTTGTGCAGGAAGGGGCACCTTCCTGCGCAAAAACAATCCAGAGAGGCGTTTTCCTCATTCTATGTGTGCTGCAGAATAAAACGAGGAGAAATTAAAACATCTATCTTTGTTACGCCTGTTCTGGGGAGGCGTAAGGTTTTGCCGCTGCCCCAGCTTTACGAGATTTTGTAAATCTGGGGCAGTGTCAAAATCCATGAGTGCTGCGTGG
Source organism: Calotriton arnoldi (assembly GCA_963921515.1). Classification (NCBI taxonomy): domain Eukaryota; kingdom Metazoa; phylum Chordata; class Amphibia; order Caudata; family Salamandridae; genus Calotriton; species Calotriton arnoldi. The sequence goes on along the minus strand of CAWUFW010002570.1, from coordinate 998,132 downwards.
GAACCCCCCACCCCGCAACTCCCATGGACCGCCTTCCTGACGCAGGGTAAGGCAACGCAGCACTTTGCACTACCTGCCTTACTATATATCCATGAGGCCATGCAAAGCCATGCAGGGTGGCTTTGCGTTGCTTCATAGATACAATTGAGAGGCCTGCGCAACCTGAGTGTCAAAAAATTGACGCTCCGGCGGCACAGGTCTCTTGTAAATAAGCCCCCAAGTTTGGATAAATATATATTCTATTGAACACTTATGATTTCCTCGAATAAAGGTTTGTGCCGCAGGGGTATTACCCTTGAAGCAGCTGTTTAGACATATAAAACTAACCATAGCTAAACACTTTAGAAGCGACTGGGCCTTCTATGTGGGGCTCAATTAGGGAAGATTATCTGCAGAATCTTACATACTTCAAGGATTTCCATCTGAATATCATCAACCACAACCAGGGAAGGACACAAATTAAAATCACCCAAAATTACTATGGGAGAGTTTTAGAACAGAACTCCCAAGTTAGACAAATCATTACTAAACAACTGCATTTGCTTACAATTGTAACTATCAGTACCGGGGTTCACGTAGGCAATCACCACAATTAATGAATCTATGGCAAAGGTACCTTTATACAAATTTACCAGACACGCCTACACCCAGTCATAGCTAATATTAATTACCCTAGCCTCTTTGGCACATTTCTTGGAAATTAATGTTTGAAGGCCCCAGATAGACGCCCTGAGCCAACTTTAATTGCATCGTTTCTAAATTGTATAAAACCATTTAGGTTCAGAATTTCACTAGCCCACCAGGTCTCCTGTAAACAAAGTCCCACACCTGAGACCTGCTATCTTTACTAACCGTTTTACACCGTGTGCATTCCAGGAGAAAATTCCCATGTTACCTGGTGATCCTGCTACCTAATCCACACTAGACAACCAAGAAAAATCTTCCTCTTGGAAGTAGCTTAGACATGGAAATCGTTTATTGAGGGGTAGGGACTTATCTTGTTTGTTATTTTTCTTGCTATTAGGAAGGGGTGTGTAAAGGGCATTGCACTGGTATGTATGAATGTTTTGCGACCCGGAATGCGGTCACAAAACACTTGCAAATTACCACCAATTTCAAATTGGTGGTAAGCCATTCACAAATGGGAAGGGGTCCCCAAGGGACCCGTTTCTCCCTTTTGTGAATGGGGGCGCCAACATTTTTTCAGAGCATGTAGTGGTCCCATGGAACAATGCCCACTGTAAAAAAATGAAAAGAAAACTTTTCATTTTTATTTTCGAAATGCATCCCATTTTCCCTTAAGGAAAATGTGCTGCATTTAAAAAAAATGCTTTATTTGAAAAGCAGTCACAGACATGGTGGCCTGCTGACCCCAGCAGGCCACCATCCCTGTGAGTGCCGGCCATTACCAATGGGCCGCAAATTGCGACCTGCCTCATGAATATCAATGAGGCAGGTCCCTTGCGACCCTTTTGGGAATCAGAAACAGTGTCTAAGACACTGTTGTACACCAAGTTTTGCGACTCACAAATTTGCGAGTAGCTTAAAATTGCAATTTGCAGGTCGCAAAACCTGACGGCCGTACATGTGGCCCAAAGCTCGAACAGCGTTGGGCGATGGATGGGTGGGCACGAGCAAGGTAGTGTAGCGTCACCTGCCATCAAGGTAATTTTGTGTTTGCCCTGTACGAACATTCTAAGATTTCAGGTGTTCCTTGACAACATTCTAAGGATTAAATAGTCCGCTTAGACGATTTTTGGATTGTTTTTGTTAGCATTTGACATTCAATTATTACGATTTTGTTTGCCAGTATTTGAAACGTATTATCATCATCAACCAAGTATCATCCCCTAGCATTTTAAGGCTGCATTGATCATCAGCCAAAATCCTAAATTTACCATTGTCTGCTTTAAACTTTCAATTATTTTGTACAAACATTCTAAAGTTACCAGTTGCTTTCTGTTAACATTCTAATCTTACAACTGATTACTATTCAATGGTACCCTTCCAAGTTTATACCTTTTCTATGTTAACATTTTAATATTTTAGTTGCTCTCTAACAAGAGTGTGAACTCACAATTTTTTAAATTTTGAAAAGATATCTTGTACCTGTTTTTTCATTATTCTAAATGTGCATTTGTTATCTGCCAGCACTGTAAACTTGCAATTGTTTTTAGCCAAAATGTTAAAATTTCAGTCGGTCTCTTCCCCATGCCACCTTTCCACTATTCTCAGCCATCATTTAAAGCTTGTATTTGTTCTCTGTCAACATTCAGACTTATTGATGCTTTATGCATTCTAAAATTGCAGTTGCCATTTAGTAATTTTTCTCAAAGTATTCAGAATGCAAGATTTTTGTGCAGGTGCCCCAACCTTGTGAAATTATTTGGCGATACAAACATTACATGTTAATTGTTTTTTAACTACTTCACGGGCTTTTGAGTTGACTTTGTGTTTCATTCCTCAAGAACCACTCGTTGCAGGCCCGAGGCTCAAGAAACGTCATCATTCCAAGCACCAGTGCGCCATCGCCCTCACACATTAGCCTGGACTTCGCTGAATCCATGGGTACCACGTCTGGGACAATCACTAATGGGGTTTCCCAGTGTGATTCTTCACGAAGGGTAAGTAGAGGAAAGGGTTTATTCTTGTTACCTCAGCTTGCATTAGAAGATTTTTGTGCAAATGCTTCAAATCAATCCTACAACCCTAGTGTAGGATCCTCCGTGTCTTGATACAAATGTACTCTATTTTTACCTGCTGGTTTTTTGGGTACTGTATCTTTTACTTGAGGCATGAGCGCAAGTATCGAAAAATCTATGTGAGGATTTGGGACAAATTTAAATTGAAAACTGGAAGGAGGAAGCTGCAGAAGCTGCAATATTTACGACTGTGAAGACAAGTCGAACGATAAACATAACTGATGCAAAATAAAGGGAAAATGGAAGATATAGTCTACAATTCCCATGAGCGAGCCTCCAAATGCAAAGTTCAGGCGCGCGAACAAAGACGAATGAGTAATGCCAAGAGGCAGGCAATTGTGGTAAATGCTGCTTTAAGTGTATGAGCGCTAGCCCTGACCTATTTTTAGGTCTGGCCTAGAGACCTGTTTCTCCAGTCTCATGCAATAAAAAAAAATAAACAATACATATCTTTATACATAAATGGGGGGGTGCTTTGGCTCAGCCCTTTTCATTAATTGGTCTGTTCGACTGGCATTTACATATTGATTTCACCCACCACATCATAGACACACACACAAAATGAAATGAAGTGTACCTCAGTGCCAGGGCTTGTGGGCCAATAATTTACTTTTTCGATTATTCTTTTTTCCCATTCGCTATCTTTTTATTTTATTTATTCACCCGCTTGTGTTCAAACTATATATTCAGGTTATTGTAGTTCAAAGGCAATAGTACAGTTTATTTAAACCAATATGGGTAATATTTCCTGTGATGCGTATTAAAACTATAAAAAGTTCTAAGTAAACTTGCCTGCTAAAGATCCCCCGTAGACCTCCTTTAAAATTATTAGCAATTGTTATTGATATTTTTAATTGCAAGTATGTATCCACCACATTTATGCGGGTGCATGCTTTATTTTTTTTATTTTTTTGTGGTATATGCTTTGTACCATTGAGCACCATTGAATCAGCTTAACATGGCCAGTCCTGTTGCCTTTGCTAGTGCGTCTAAGATAGTTAGGGCCATATGTACAACGAAGTGGCGGAGCGTGTCGTTAGCCTCCTGGGCTTCACGACACGCTCCGCCACTTCGGAAACGTAAGGCTGCACCATATTTACAAGAATGTGGTGCGAGCCTTGCGTTTTCCCCTGCGATGGCGCTAAGTTTAACAACTTAGCACCAACGCAGGCACCCTTGTACCAGAGTGCAAGGGTGTCTGTGTGCAGGGGAGGATTGGTTATGTGTAGGAAGATGTCCCTTCCTGCACATAAACAATCCTAAAATGCTATTTTGTAACTTGCATGTGTGCTGCTTCATGCAGCACACATGAAAGTTACAAAATGGCATTTTTTAAAAAGGTTTGTTTATGTACAGGAAGGGACACCTTCCTGTACATAAACAAACCATGGCATTTTGCTTTTTCCATGTGTGCTGCACAAGGCAGCACACATGGAAAAGCACAAACGAGAAGAAATAATGCATTTCTCCTTGTTTCGCCACCTTAAGACCAGGGTTTTCCTGGTCTTAATTTTGGCGCTACCTCCTATGTACGTCACCCTTGTACATAGGGGGCACGTCAAATACAATGGGTGTTGCGGTGGAACGCCCACCACAACACCCACTGCACGCCCCTTTCATGCTAAACATAGCGTGAAAGGGTGCCTTATGTACAAGGCAGCGTTAAGCCACGTTAAGTGGCCTAACGCTGCCTTGTACATAAGGCAAGGCCCCTATCGCCATGGGAACGTCACAAAAAGTGACGTTCCCGTGGCGATAGGGGCTTGTACGTATGCCCCTTAGAATTCTTCTTCTTCACCTCTTGTATCGCATACAGTGCTTGTGAGAGTCTTCTATAAACCTGTCACAGCTCTTTTTTATCCACCTTTTCCCAGGCATCTACATAACATGAATGTTAAACCCTTCCACTAATCCGGAATGAATTTACAAAGTGCACAACAACAGTGAGGGAATTGTTAATCTGTTAAGAACTCTTCAAAAAGCTTAACCTTTCTTATTAAGTGCCCCCGCTCATTTCCAGGCTGGGGGATACTGACTGCCAATGTAAATTGTATCAATTGTTTTGCTCACCTCTCAAAAATCAGCAAATCCATATGTCAGCTTAATTCCATTGTGACATAAAACGTATTTTTTTTACGTGCCTTAGACGCTCCTGATTTGCAAAGCAAATTATTTTGCAGTTCCAACCCTTTCTCTGCCCTCAAGCAGTTTGCTCATATTTGCACACACATTCTATGTTATGCATGCACATCTTAAATATTTTTTGTGAGTTGCGTGCATTTGACGCTTGCGCTATTTGTACATTTTTAAAGGTGCATATCCATTTGTGTTCAAGAAAAGATATATCACCAAAGTTCTTAACTAATCCTCATAAAAGGTGAATGGATATGGTGTGCTTCTTTGGTGAATACGAAGACAAGTGTCTACATGCCAAACAGTGCCTCATAAAGTATTTTAAAAGTCTGAGACAACCCCAATAAGTTGAGCACATTTTGGAAATTTGTAACTCCAGAAAGAGTCAAAAGAAAAATTAAAAAAATAGGAGCCAGGAAGCGAAAGACCTTCATAGGTATCAGTGTTTATCCTATCACTCTACCCATAGAAGCTGGGGAGTGTTTTTAAACTTGTTCTTTGAGAGCTTCAGGCCCTTGAATGCTTGCCTAGGGCACTTTCTCTTCTACCGCTGCACATATTGGGACTCTTACAAAACCAACTGGCTGCTCTGCCATGGTTTATATTTTCAGACTTGAAAAACTGAAGGCTCAGGATATCCTTTGGTATACTGACTTAATTTTTTCCCAAGGTAATCATTTACTCTCAAAATTCTAAGCATGCATGTACATAAACTACCAACAAATAAAGTGACTTTCATATTTGTAGTCATTGAATAAGTTGCTCCCTGAATAAGTAAACTGAAGCTTGAGCGTCCGTAAGGTCTGCGTTCTAAGGAGCAGTTTACCATACAGAGTGAGAGTACCATCTAGTTCTTTTATCTCCAATTAAATAAACTATGCATTCCCACCTCGAACACCACAACTTTAGAGCCTCTTTAAGCTTGAGTCACCCATCATCCTGGCCTGTCCAGTAATCCATAAGCTGTCACTGATGCAGATGGTCTACAAGTGCTGCTACCAGCTAAGAGAAATTTGAGGAACATTAAAATAGAGAGGTAGCAAGCTCCCTTCACCTTCATAATCCCAAATAGCTAAGTCTTATTTTCTTAGAGCAGTCAATCGAAATCTTAAACAGTAGATAGTCTCTTTTCTATAGCAAATATCTTAGTGCTTTCTCGTGACTCCTTAACATTAGATTTTATATACTTTTATCATTTCTGACTACAGTATTACTTTGAAATTTACCACTGTTTATGCTTAACCAAAGATTGATACCAGATTTCAAAGCAGTTGCAGTGATGTGCAGTGTGATGGTGCTGATTACAGTGGCCTGCAAGGCTGCAATACATGGCAGTGCTGCTACACTGTGCCTTTATGGACTTCACAAAGACCCCTGATAGTCACGCTGGGGTACTCTGGCTCAAACTGGAGCAATGAGAAGAACATGCTTGACTACAATTCAAATGCAAAAACAACAATTGATGGACAGAATGCAGAACAATGTCATACATTCACCCCAGTACAGAGATCTGGGCCTAAATCCATCGTTTTTTTGCTCACCATGCCATTCCAGTTTGAACCCAGTCATATGCAAATCAGTCTTGACCCTGTGCCTCATGGGAACAGTCCAGCCCGAACTGCCAAGCCAGGTCCTCCTGGACTGGAAACAAGCATCCTAGGACCGGTTTCGGGGTTTCACCCCTCTTCAGCCAGGATAGCTTGATTCCAGTGGCATGGAGAGCACGGGACCCACGTCTGGGCATACCCGTCCCACTCGGGGTGACAAATGCAAAAACAACAATTGATGGACAGAATGCAGAACAATGTCATACATTCACCCCAGTACAGAGATCTGGGCCTAAATCCATCGTTTTTTTGCTCACCATGCCATTCCAGTTTGAACCCAGCCATATGCAAATCAGTCTTGACCCTGTGCCTCATGGGAACAGTCCAGCCCGAACTGCCAAGCCAGGTCCTCCCTGGACTGGAAACAAGCATCCTAGGACCGGTTTCGGGGTTTCACCCCTCTTCAGCCAGGATAGCTTGATTCCAGTGGCATGGAGAGCACGAGACCCACGTCTGGGCATACCCGTCCCACTCGGGGTGACAAATGCAAAAACAACAATTGATGGACAGAATGCAGAACAATGTCATACATCCACCCCAGTACAGAGATCTGGGCCTAAATCCATCGTTTTTTTGCTCACCATGCCATTCCAGTTTGAACCCAGCCATATGCAAATCAGTCTTGACCCTGTGCCTCATGGAAACAGTCCAGCCCGAACTGCCAAGCCAGGTCCTCCCTGGACTGGAAACAAGCATCCTAGGACCGGTTTCGGGTTTCACCCTCTTCAGCCAGGATAGCTTGATTCCAGTGGCATGGAGAGCACAGGGTCAGACTGATTTGCATATGGCCATGTCTGAACTGGGGTGGTGGAGTGAGCTAAAGAATGATGATGGATTAAACCCAGATCAGTTGACTGGGGGTGAGTGTTTGATTTGCTCTAACGCTCCGTCCATCATCCCCTTTGGTATCGCTTTGTTCGCCCTAAGTTGGCAGGGTATGCCCAGACGTGGGTCCCTTGCTCACTTTGCCACTGGATTCAAGATAGCCTGGCTGATGAGGGTTTTGAACCCGAAACCGGTCCCAGGATGCTTGTTTCCGGTCCAGGGAAGACATGGCTTGGCAGTTCGGGCTGGACTGTTCCCATGAGGCACAGGGTCAGACTGATTTGCATATGGCCATGTCTGAACTGGGGTGGTGGAGTGAGCTAAAGAATGATGATGGATTAAACCCAGATCAGTTGACTGGGGGTGAGTGTTTGATTTGCTCTAACGCTCCGTCCATCATCCCCTTTGGTATCGCTCTGACTACAATTCAAAGCAGATATTATGCCAAGTGAGGGTTTAGGTCTCTGGTGATGGGAGAGTTACAGAAAGAGTCCTTTGTAAGTGTGGGCATGACAGATGTGTGATTTGTGCCACTCATATTCCACATTTGTATGCTGGTTTCTTGCAAGAGTTGGGTGAAGTCAGAATATTCCCCTGAGGGTTGTCAAGTAACACATTCCGACCTTGTTTAGATCTAACATAGATTGGTCAATATTAGACAATTATGCTGACAGAAATACATTTAGTGTGAACTTTCAAAAGACTAAGGTAATACTATATGAATGAATAGTCCTAGGACAAATTAAGATAGAAGGACTTACAGAATACCAATATCTGGAGCTTTTTGCAGAAAATCAGCTATCATAGGTAGACTTGTCCTTGAAAAAGGGAATAACATCCCATGCAAGGTTAGGTGGTCTCAATATGTTCAGTAGCAAATTTGGAAGGTTGTTTTTAGGAAGTCTTGTTATAGCATGGATGACTAAGTCATTACCAGCCTTACAGTAATGTGTTGCTCAGTGAATGTCTTCATGATGTGGAAAGTGAGATGTTTTCCAGTACCCTCGGGTAGAAATCTATTTTGCCTCTTGAGAATTCCCCAAACACAGAGGTCTTTATAGACCATTTTGCTGTTTTTTGCCACAGTCCCTAGGCCAATCATTTCATAAAGGGAGTGTCAGACCTGTCAGCCCTTGGGTGGTCTTACCCCAAAAAAATATACAGGTTTCAAAATGTGGTGTGTCACAGGCAGATATCTGTTACAGACCCACATATATCTGCCTGTTTAGTTTGTCTGTGATGCTTGGAGAGGGACCACGGCTCCAAGACCTGTGAGGACTGCCACGCCACGCACCCGAAGGTGCTGAGGAAGCCTTCTCTTAAGCTCTTCCTCACGTGGCACCGGATGACCCTGCAGCGTTCAGGATCCTGGTCGGGCGGAAGGTCCTGGGACCACTCGTGGAGCCACACCCGAAGGTCGCCGTCTCTATGTAAGTCATCAGGTAAGTCCCATTGCAAAATGAAGTTGAAGAGGTCTTTGACTTCACTGCGCCCGTCCAAATCCTCAGACGAGTTGCAGGAGTGTTGGCACTCCAGGCCCACTTCTCTGTGGAGCCTGCACCAGGTTCTGCGCGTGCCTCTCTGACTTTCCTAGAGCTGGAGCGACCCCCACCCAACTAAATGAGTTCTAGGAGGCCATGCACCTCATATTTGGGTGGCACAACCCCTCTGGGGTGCCTTCGTGCCCCATGGGTTTGGGAGGGGCCCTCACTGGATTCCTACCAGTGGGGTCACCCTCTGCACCAGTTCTGCACCAGTTGGGCTCCTTGGTCTGGTGCCAGAGTGGCGACGCCCAATAGACCAGAACCTTCCTCGATGCCCACTCCAGTGCCAATGCTCCAGGCGTAACCAACGCCCCACAGAGGCACCATCTCCATGGTCATTCTCTACTCTGACACAGAGCTGGACTGGTGTTGACCGAGACCATGCCCTCCGACTCAGAGCCAGTGCCTGTTTTTCATTCGACAGGCCTGAAGAGGGAAAAGAATGTCTTGACAGATGTTCTTCACCCGGGAGTTGCCCCCTTCGAACCCTTACTCCCATTTAATGAAGCCCTTCTGATGTCCTACTCGGGCCTGTGCACAAGACAATTGCCCACCGCCATCGCCCCACTGCAGGGGACACAGTTTCTTCACCCAGCACCCCATCCTGGAGAGCTTGAGGTTGGTGGTCCAAGCCTCCACTTCCAGAGTCATTCCTGTCATGTTCCCCACCACTCTACCCGATACAGAATCCAAGAGGCTGGATACCTTTGGTAAGAGGATGTTCTCTTTCGCCAACCTAGCACTGCAGTCTGTGAACACCATGTGCCTCTTAGGCTGATACACCCATACGATCTGGGACTCGGTTTTGCAAGTGCTGCCCATGGCCTTGGAGGGGGCCCGAGCCATACTGTCACAGACAATTGCAGACGGCAGAGATGCAGCAAAGTTCATCAACAAATGTGAACTAGCTACAACCAACTCCCTGGACATAGCAATTTCATCAGTGGTGGCCATTAGGCACCAAGCCTGGCTGAGAACCACTGGTTTTTAGGGGAATGTCTGAGCTTCACTGATGGACATGCCCTTTGATGGCTCTCACCTTTTTGGTGAGAAGGCGGACTCAGCGCCGGAGCGCTTCAAGAATAGCAGAGTTACAACCAGGTCCTTGGGCCTATCCATGGCCCTTTGCCAACCCCAGTCCACCTTCCATCCCTTATGTGGCTATGGAAGCAGCTTCCATCTGCGTTCATTCCCTTCCAGTCACCAAAGTCAACAGGCTTCCCAGGCTTTTCATGGCCAATGACGCGTTTTCCACTGACCGCGCGGAACAATTAGCCAGAGGTAAGGCCAGTCCACCACTCCCCCGGCAGATGCAGCCTACAAATCCCTTTAGTTTGCCCTCTTACCACCACGGGCATTCAGGATACGCCATCACCTGCACCACTGGCCGTCTATTACATCTGACAAATGGGTTTTACAGATAGTCTAAAGGGGCTACTCATCCATTTCTGGACACCCCTCCACCCATGCCACCCACTTATGACCAGCCAACGAAGGACCATCTCTTCTTACTCCGTCAGAAAGATTTGGCTGTCTTGGCTAATGGAGCTATTGAGAGGGTGCCGGCATCAGAAGTAGGTCATGGTTAATATTCTCGCTACTTTCTGGTGCCCAGGAAGAATGGAGGCCTTCGTCCCAATCTAGACATGCACTTTCTAACTTCTTCCTGAAAAGGGAGAATTTCATAATGCTAACATTAGCTCAAGTCCTGTCTGTCCTTGATCCTGGAGACTGGATGGTAGCATTGGACTTTCAGGAGGCATGCTTCTACATCCCCATCCTGCCTGCCCACAGACGTTACCTGTGGTTCACCATGGGCCAAGAGCACTTTCAGTTTGCTTTGCTCCCTTTTGTCCTGATCAGGGCCCCTCAGGTGAGTACATATGCGGAGATCATGGGTTCCAATCTTCACCTACCTCGAAGATTTGGTTGTTGAAGGCGAGCTCACCCCAGGCAGTCGTCTCCTCCAGACTACGGTGGACCTCCTGCATTGGCTGGGGTTCACTATAAACATGCTGAAATCACACCTGACTCCCTCTGAGATGCTCCCTTTCATTGGAGCTGTATTGGACACAGTGCAGTTTCGGGCATATCCTCCTGAGTGGCGACCTGAAGTTCCAGTGGGCACAGCATCAAGGGAATCTCTTCGACATGGTTCATATTTCAGAGGGAACGGCAAAAGACCTGCAGTGGAGGCTGATCAACCACAATTGGGTCAGCAGCAGACCCCTCTTCCTTCCCCTGCCAGGGTTCACTGTAGTGACAGATGCGTCACTCCTGGGCTGGGGCAGCTACCTGGGATTGGTGGAGATCAGAGGACTCTGGCTGAGCCCGGGCTTCACATCAACCTGCAGGAGATCCGGTTGGCACTGTAAGTCTTTCTTCATTGGAAGGGGAAGGCTGTTGCAGTTGTTCACAGACAACACCACCGCCATGTGGTACTGCATCAAACTTGGGGGGGATTGTGGAACCTTTGTCAAGAAGTCCTGTGTCTCTGGACATGGCTCGAATGTCAGGGCATTTTTCCCTGGTGGTTTCCTCTGAACACCAGGGTGGACTAACTCAGCCGTCGATGCCAAGCGGATTACAAATGGCGTCGAAATCCGTAAGTGGTTCAAGGTCTCTTTCAAGAGCGGGGAGGGCTGTGGTTAGATCTGTTCACAACCGTCGAGAATGCACAATGTCAGCAGTTTTGCGTGTTGTAGTTTTCAAGGCAGCTCCCACTCTTAGATACTTTTCATCTCGAGTGGCACTCCGGCTTCCTGTATGTCTTGCTTGCAATACCACTCCTGCCCAGACAGGACAAGTGACATTTTGTGACTTGTTTCTTTTCTAGGTTAATGTGGTTGTAGTTTATGATCGACGCAAAACATTCTTGTGGCTCAGGATTGGGCACAGAGAGTCTGGTATCCAAAGCTATTGAGCATGAGCATTGGTCCTCTGGTCAGGCTGACTCTTCGGGAGGATCTTCTGTTGCAACAACTGGGGAGGGTTCTGCATACAAACCTGTGCACCCTCTGTCTTCTTGCGTAGAGATTGACCGGCGACAGTTGACAGCTTTTGGCCTTCCTTCTGAAGTCTGCAATGTTATTCTGGCAGCCAGGTGTCCCTCTATTAAGACCGTGTATGCCTGCCACTGGGACAAATTTGTGCCAGGGTGTTTATCCAGGATAACCAAAGAATGCAAATTTCTAGGGCAACTCAAACATAATATACAGCATAATATTAATCAATAACTAACACATAGAGGGACAAAGAAAACTGTGTATTTTAGCAAGTACAAAAATAACTTTTATTGAAACAAGATAATAAATATATATACTAATCACATAAAAAACAATCCACAGGCAAACCACAACCATATCATCACTCACTCTTGCTATACACTATTCATTAACGACAGTCATAATAAATGTACATCAAGGACAAAAAATGTGTAGAAAGAATGTCCATGAGTTTCTCATTTGTGATGTCATACAGTCTCTTTCATGACTTGTGATGTCATCATAAATAACTAAATGCCTGGTACTGTTAGGCCGTAGATTCAAACTGATGGATAGATTAAAGATCGTGTCTACATCAGTGAGTGGCTGCAAATGTAACTAACAGATAAACAGGAAATAAACTGATGTTAGTTACATTCGCAGGAGGGACGCTCCATATGTATATTTTGTTTATATCCGCAGGTACTTGGTTTCAACCGTTGTGGCTTTTCCTGATGAAGGCACTGCTGTGCCGAAACGCGCGTAAATACCATCCGGGTTGCAGCTACTCATTGATGTGTATAGCAAGAGTGAATGATGATATGGTTGTGGTTTCTCTGTGGATTGTTTTTTATGCGATTAGTATATATATTTATTATCTTGTTTCAATAAAAGTTATTTTTGTACTTGCTAAAATACACAGTTTTCTTTGTCTCTCTATGTGTTAGTTATTGATTAATGTTATGCTGTATATTATGTTTGAGTTTCCCTAGGAATTTGCATTCTTTCATTATTTCCCTGCCCAGAGGAACTCTCCATTAGTAGCAGGGGGCCCTTCCTTATTTACATATCCATGATAACCAACCATCTCTCTGCACTCCTTTCCCAAGTTTTACTGAAGTTAAGGGCTGTTTATCAACCAGTGAGTCTTTTTTGTGGTTGCCGGACCAACCTTCTTTGTTCAAGTCACCTGTTGTGACTAGGTTCCTCAAAAGGTCTCCAAGATTTGTTTCCTCCCAGACCATTTATCATGCCCCTATGGGACTTAAATCTGGCCCTCACTTTTCTCATGTGCACACAGTTCGATCCTCTGCACAACTGCCCACTATGTTAACCCTCAAGATGGCTTTCCTAGTGGCAGTTACACCAGCCAGGAGGGTCAGTGAAATGCAGGCTCTCTCTGTGCACCCTCCTTATACCACCTTTTACCCAGACAAGCTGGCTCTCAGGGCTCATGCCTCCTTTCTACGGAAGGTTGTGACACCCTTTCATGTGGGCCAGGCCATCACCTTGCCTTCCTTCTTTGCTATGCCTCATCCCTCTAAAGAAGATTAGAGACTCCACCATCTGGACCCAAAAAGAGAGTTGTTGTTCCACATTGATCGAACTAAAGAGTTCTGGGTGGACGATCATCTCTTTATAGGGTATGTTGGAGCTAAGAAAGGGAAGGCATTGCAGAAACGGACCTTCTCACAATGGATCATGTTAGCATAAAGATCTGATACACATCGGCCAAAAAGCAACCCCCGGAGGGTTTGCGTGCTCACTCCACAAGAGCCAAGGCTGTGACCACTGCATTAGCTCACAGAGTTCTTGTTCTGGACATTTGTCAGGCAGCAACGTGGGCATCGCTACATACGTTCATCAAACATTACTGTCTCGACAGTCAGGTCCGTCGTAGTAAGCATTTTGCCTTTTCAGTCCTGGAGAACTTCTTGGTCTAATCTGTTGGAAGACCCACCTCCAGGGAGGTATTGCTTGGGTATCTATTCTAAGGTACGGAATCTGCAGCTAGAAGTCTCTATCAGATGAACAAGTTACTTACCTTCTGTAACACTTTATCTGGTAGAGACTCTGTCTAGCCGCAGATACCTTACCAACCCTCCCATCCACCCTGCTCAGCGAACTGATTGCAGTTTAAGGGTCACCCTTCTAATGGCCTTGGAATTTCACCCCAGTTGTCAGGTACTTGTGGCCCTGCTCTCCTGGTGTGGAAAGTCGCGAAAAGAAACTGACCTCAGTGTGCTGGGGTGACGCCTATATAGACACCGCGCACATCACTTCTGGCACGGATGACGCCCACGATGCCGACGTGGAGCTGAACGACAGCCCCTTCCAGCACGCAGGGGTATTGCCGCTAGATAGAGTCTATACCAGATAAGGCGTTACCCAAGGTAAGTAACTTGTTCATTCATTTAAAACACTCAAAATAGTAAAACATTTCAAAATTATAACAACGCGATATTTTATACAACTATTTTAAAAAATATTAAAGACTTAAAAACTCAATATTATTGTGTGCAGTATTCTGTCCCACGATATATATGTCATAATGATATTTTTTACAATATTTGTGTCAGATGATATTTTTGACACCATATTAACATTGTTCACCAATAGTCAGTATGGAGTAGTGGAAGTTTTTTCGGAGTAAAGCAAGAGTTGCAGGTTGCCAGTATTCACAGCTGTGTTGACCTGGGGAACAAACAAAATTTCAGTGACAAAAATATCCTTACTTTTGGTGAGGTTGATGGATTGGTTCCAAGGCAAAGGGCAATAAGATAGAGTGAGTTTTGACCATTACTTGAATTTTGGTCTTAGTTACAATCATACATACATTAGAACGTTAGGTAGTAGAACACATGCTCCAAGCATGAGGTAATTTTTGGTTGTTTTTGTTGAGAATTGAATGGATCTGTAGCACAGCTGGTTTAGATGTGCCCAAAAAATGTTCCAGCTTTTTAAGAGTTGTTGGTCAGCAGAGTAAGAGGCAGCACAGATGTCGAGGAATATTTGAGTCGTTTTGTCGCATTCAATTTCCCTTACTCGCCTGAATTCAGACTGATGGTCGTGAAACAAGTGATTGAGTTCCACATGTTTTTAGAAGTTGTCTTGACACCTCTTGTTTCAAGGTTTTACAAAGGGAGGGGAGTTAAAAATTACAGAACTGTCAGTGGTGACTCTTGCACTTTTGTCAAGGTACTGTGACATTTTGTGAATTGTTTCTGATATACGTTATTGTGGTTCTAGCTCATGATCAACACAAAAGGCGATAGGAGGAATGCTTGTAAAAAGTCTAACCACTGGCAAGTAGCATGCCAATCCATTTTTTTCCTCCCATTTGTTTTCCTTTCTGGAGGGGGGCTCATGTGACAGTTCAGGGTGTGCTGTTGTTCCCTTGAGGAGCAGGGTCAGTACTGATTGGCAGAAGTCGGGCAGTTGTCTAGAGGGGCACTGTGGGCGAAAAACGTTTGGCTGGAATGCTCCTCCCAGCGGTTGCCAGTGGTTTGACTATTTGCAAGCATTCCTCCATCACCTTTTGTGTGAATGACGTAATTTATGAATGTTCGTGCTTTGTGTAAACCAAGAACAAACAATACGTACATTAAAAAAAAACAGTATCTAGAAATGTTATCGCAAAATGCCACAGTTAACAGAAAAGGGTTCCATCCCCTGGCTGTAAAAAAACTAATCATGGCTTTCAGGTTACATGAAGCGAAAATTTCAGAAATACTCTGATTCGTTTTGTTTAGGACGAAACTACTGGCCAACGGGGCGGGGGGGGGCGGCTACTTCTGTCACTATGGAGGTGATTGTTTAAGGCTTTGCTACTACCTAGTGGCTATAGCCGGTACTGCCCGTACATTGGGTCCAACAACCGCTAAAAAGTTGACGTTTCTCGCATTCACAGTCGGAACCAGATGGGATTTGTTAAGGGATGACTAACGGATCTCAGGAAGGCAGCCAATGTTATTTCCCCCTGCTTATGGCCCTTATCAGCGGCCCGCTGGCACAAAAATGGCAATATTTGGTGTTTCAATGCGAGATGAAGTAATTGCACATCTCGGTCAAACAGTTTCCCTCCCTGTGCGTGAATAAAGCTTTTACTCCATCTTAGCAATTATGCAGTGACAGTTTAAACGTGGGTCACATTAACGGTTGCCTTTATCGTTCCTATCTGTCAGTAGAGTAGACTTGTACAAATCCAATTGACGTTAACAGTGCTTGAAAGCTGCACGGTTTCAGTAATAAATGACATGTCCATACGTTAGTTTGTCTTGATTTACAAAAACAAAACAGCAGTGAACGATCCAATGTGTACAGTACATACTGTGGCATAACTTCTAATAATAACTTCTTGATTTTTTTGTAGAGATGAGTCAGTGTTTGTGAAAAATAACAGATTCAGCGCACGGGTGACTAAATTCAACAAGTGCATGGTGAAATTGGTTCAACTCCTTCCCCATTGTGGGTAATCCAGCCTTTCATATGTGAATGCCTGGTCTTTTGGTCAAATTCCCTGTGTGGCACTGTGTGGCTCTACACTGACGCCGTTCCGCTCCAGAAATGACATGCAGGGCCTATATAGGCACCACTCCCACATGCTGGTGTCTGTTGCTTTTGAAACTGTCTGCGCAACCAGACACCGGGCCCCAAAAGCAAATTTACTTCAATGTGCAAGGTATTTCACCCCCTAAAACACCAGGGGGCATATTAGCAAGACCCACGTTAAAATTATCGCCGTTTTAGCGGCAGGAAACTACCGCTAAAACGGCGATAATGGGCTTGCTAATATGTGTTATAGAATTCCAATAGAAGCCCAGGTTAGATGTATGCGTTATAGAATTCCAATAGAAGCCCAGGTTAGATGTCCTGCACATCTAACCTGGGCTTCTATTGGAATTCTATAACGCATATTATCAAGCCCATTATCGCCCGTCTTGCTAATATGCCCCCAGGTTTTAAGCCCTGTATCGACTTTTGCAAACAAATGTCTTTGACAGATAACCATTAGGTGTGCCTGTGGTGTCTGGGGTCGAGCCACGACTCCAAGGCCTGCAGCCTCTACATGTCGAAGAAGTCAAAGGCAATTAGTGAACACAAGGTGAAACATTACGTCACCAAGCATAAGAAGACTCCTCGCAGGTACCGTTGCAAGTCACACTCCACATCCAAGGTTCGATCTCGGTCATGAGGTCAGTCTTCATCGTGCTCCATTTCCTCATGTAAGCGTAAGAAACAGAGGAAATTGAAGTGGAATTCTGCTCTCTCATGTCACTTATATCGTCCTGACCTGGCGAGGAGCTGGCACAACCTTTCTCGATCTTGCATCCAAAGTCGGCCGACTTCGAAGCTGATCCCGCAGCTGGTTATTGCACAACCCGAGTTTCTGGGGCCTTCAGCCATGCTGCCTCAGATCAAGGAGTTCCACGTAGTCATGATCTGGATATTTGGATCCCTACCTACTCCCTCTGGTGTGCCTTCGGGCCCCAAGGAGCAGAGATGCCTTCCACCCAGATTTGCCCTGGGAACCAGCTGGACCATCTGAGCCTGTCTTGTCTATGGCTCCTGTTCCGACCTATGTCGGCCCGGGCACGTCGACTTCACCACCTGAGGAGGCCGTCCCAATTATTCTCTCTGACACTGAGTCGACGGCTCAACCGACGTTGCACCAGAATCTGCCGAAAGCGCTGCTTCCCACTTTTGAATTACCACAAGGTCCACAACACTTGGCATGCATCTTTGGAGCCCCTCCTTCCTTTCAGCAAAGTACTAACGGATACATTAATGGGGGCTTGGGCCAAACCTTTGTCCAGCCCACTGGTCAATCGACAGATTGCTAGGAGCCATCGACCTGCTTCAGGCAACCCGACTTTTCTTTCACAACACCCCTCACTAGTAAATCTAGTGGTGCAGGCTTCCACTAGCTGCTCTAATCCCAACACATTTCCCACCACTCTTTCGATAGGGAATCTAAACAATTGGAAACATTTGTCAAGCATGTCTTTTCTTCTACCAGCTTGCCCCTTCACTATGTGAATGCCAGCTATTTGTTGCTATTCCCACGCCCTTTGAGATTTGGTGGCAAAAGTTCTCTATGGTGTGCTGAAGACCTTCACACTGTGCTCTCTCAGGTGATTCAAGATGGTCATGATGCAGCCAAGTTCACAATTTATTGTGGCTTGGACACCACCAATTCTATGGGGTGGGCAATATTTTGCATGTTGCTGGGTCCAAACTGGGGTGAGCAAAATAACTATGGATTAAACCCAGATCTGTGACTGCAGGTGAGTGTTTGAAAAGTTTCAACACTCCATCAATCATTTTATTTTGTGGTGCTGCTATGTGCGCCCTAAGTAGCTAAGGTTATGCCCAGACGTGGGTCCCTTGCTTGTTGCGCTACTGGATTCAGGCTAGCCTGACTGATGAGGTCTATACGCCAAAACTGGTTTCAGGATGCTTGGTTCTGGTCCAGGAAGGACCTGGCTTGGCAATTCAGGCTGGACTGTTACCATGGGGAGCAGGGTCCAGACTGATTTGCATATTGCTGGGTCCAAACTGGGGTGACGTGGCGAGCAAAAGAATGAGGAACTAAACCCAGATCTGTGACTGGGGGTGAGTGTTTGAAAAGTTTCAACACCCAAGCCATCATTTTATTTTGTGATGTTGCATAGTTTAAGAATATACCTGTTGAGTTAGCCATATTTACTGTAGTTCTCAGGCTGACACCTCATGCTAACGTTTTATTTAATTGCATTTTAGCTGCCTTGTATTATCTCACCCTTTTCTTATTATTTCTTTGTTTCAAGAGCCAAGCACTAAGCAGCTGTAATTTGAACAATGAATAGTCAGTTGTTTAGTTTCCTTGAAAATGGCATTGTTAGTTTCACAGTAACTGAATAATTGGTTTCATGCTCCTGTGCCCAGGACGTTCTGATCGTGATGTACTATCCAGTACAAGATATCTTCTGAAGGCCATGCCGCTGTGAGCTTCCTTTTTGTGATGTCTGGAAAGGAGAGTGAGGACGCATTTGCACAAAATGCTAGATTTTGATTGGTTCCTACCTCTTGGGAACTGTAGAGAGAAGTTCTCCAATGTAGAAATCGAATGTTTAATTGTGCATTGCGAAATTGGTTAGTTTCAGATGCCCCTATCTTCTCTTTTGAGAGCAGATGTCCCTTTTCTCTATCTTGAGACCTTATGAATATTTGCTCAGCTCATAGAGTTAGACTGTTGAGCAAATCCTTTTTCCTATTCCTGATCGAACCTCCATTTGTTTCTACCTTTAAAGGCTTTACTTACTGACACCTGCTGCTTAAATTTCACTGATTTCTCTTAAAACCCTAGCTTATATCCCTTCAGAGGAACTAAATCTTACCCAATTTGCATCTAACTATTTTTAAATAACTTGCCTTTGTATTTGCTATTTTGACTTGCTTTGGATTATACTGAACCATGCTGTAATAAGGTGATTATCGATTTATGACTAACTAATTTGAGTTTGCACCTTTGCTAAACTGCTAATAAACCTTCATGGCTTGCAACTCTACTACTCTCTGTCATCCTTATGGGGCAAATTGTGCTTCACTGTCATTGATATGTTACTGAACTGTTGATGTTAATCCTCAATTTGAGACAAAGGTCCATCCACACGAGTGCTGCTTGTACTTAAATTTGCACCAAAGATGTGCACGGTGCAGACCCCATCCTGTGCTCTTTCAGTAGTTAAATGTCTACTGGGGAACATGTTTGAAACAATTTTTATACCAGTAGGAATCTTTGGAGTAGAGAAATACAAATTATTTTCTCTTTGTGTTCAGTTTTAAGAAGAATGACTGTCCAATGCATTAGTTATTTGAGGACGTTCTTTAAGGTTGCTATAGTTGGACGGTTGCTTACTTGTGAGGTACAGCTAAGTATTACTAGCATATTAATACATGCATATGCCTATGCCTTGTAGCTTTGAGCCAAGAAGTTCCATGCAGAGGTGCAGAAAGTAGGTGAAAGAATTGAGTCTCGCAGGACACTGCAGTGTAAGGAATAGGTTTAAGATTCATGGCAGGCCATTTACTTCTAACAGTTTCATGACTTCGATCATCCTCTCGCCTCAACCGAGGCTGCTAGTGCCTCCAGAATTTCCTGAAATAAAGCCTAAGACAAGCAACATAACAATAACAGACATCACCATTTATAGACCATGGTAAGGAGGAGGAGACTACGGGCTTGGGTGATGATAACCTTGAGGATGTCTAAGACAAAGGCGTTAGACTATAGCTTTTCCGAATAAGTGGATCTTCCCCGATCATGGGTGAAAAATACGGTACACTGCCTCTACTTCCAGAGTATTGAAATAACAAAAACTCGCCAAAAAGTGGCTAAATAGTATTGGATGCCTTTGAAAAATTAAGGCAAGAAACGCCCTTCATTTCCTAATGCAGGAATATGAAAAGAAAACGTTTTTGGTGCGCAACCTGCAACAGATATGCAAACTAGAAGCTTGCATTGTTAAGGCCACCATGTCAGCCGTGGCTCCTAAACACACTGCTCTCTGACTGACAGGTCGAACCACACTTCGTAATATTGGTGGTCGCCATGAGAAAGTTTACTAGCTCTGATCAATGTAATTTTCCCCTCTGTTCGTCTGGCCAAATAGCGCATGAGAATGGATGCATTTGAATTTAGGATTATGGCATCATTCTACATCACGATTAATGCAGCAGACTTGTTAGCCATCCTAAGTAGATACGAAGGGGGTGTTGTGACAAAAGATGATAATTATTTAGCAGCTGTTGCACACAGAACAATTAGAGGTCATTAAGGTCATTCTAGTAAGGCAACTGGCAGGGAATCGTGTTGCAAAGGAAGCAGTGGCTAATGCCGTGGTTTGGTGCTGCCACGGGGCACAGATTTAACACTTTACACACATCAATGTCTACATGCTACCACTTTCAAACTGACATTCAAATGAAAGTGTTCCTTGATTGCTCTGAACTATTTGGTTAGAAAATTAAAGAATATTCCTAAGCTATAAAAAATAGACAAGAACGTTAAAAGCAAAATATCTATTTATCCAAGGGAAAACTTTCAGAATGTGTGCTCCTTTTGAGGCAAGAAGAACAGAACTTCAACACAAAAAGTTATTGTTCAGGCTAGACCAAAAGAGAACATATTATCAACACAAGACATCACAGAACAATATAAAGGGTCTAGTGTATTAAGCCGCTCTCCTCAATGAAAAATTTACAAGAACTGTCAGCTGTCCCACACCTTTGGCGTCCTGGGTGCACCCTAAAGGCAAGCTGATTTTCCAGTTTAACACTGGAATAACGACTGCATGCTCAACATATTGCTGAACAGGAATACTTTAGCCCTCTCAAAGCAATTTCTCCTGACACTACCAAGATAAAAATTCCAAACACAGCCACCTACTGAGGCAAGAAGTTCAAATCCTCCTGGAAAAGTAGAGGTTACAGAATGTTGCGCCCACTGCACAACTAAAGGGTGCATTTCCATTAGTTCTTATTCTGAAAGGCATCAAGAAACTTAGGCCGGGTCCCAGATATTCGGCAGTTACACAGCTACATTAGAAAGCTTCTGTTTCAAACAGTGACAGTACACAATGTGATTTTTCTTCTGATGCAATGGTCCTTTCTTTAATGGACTTAAACTATGCTCGGTTCACGAATCTATCATTTGATGCAGACAAAAACCCCTTTCCTTCAAAATGAAAAACGACATCTCTAGTTCAACTTACTGAGGTTTGGGCTCTGATTGACAAAGAGAATATTTGCAAAATCTCCGTCTAGTTTATGACAGAAAAATGAACACTCTCTACGCCGCTATTTGAATAATTACTACCTATGAGTGTGTTATTTCATTAGGGGAGCCGGGTCGGATTGGCCTATAAGGTAATCAAGCAGTGTCCGATGGACTGGTCTCACAGATCAGTGTGTGGGCCTGTTTTTGTTAGCAGTTTTGGACCGGTTTTATGGCCGGGTGGTCAGGTTTTTACTGTTTATTTCCCATATTTTACCACTTTTTTAACTATATGCTTTCCTAATGTGGCTACTTTTATTTTGGTGCCCATGCCTTTTTTTGTCCCAGACTGACCCTGAGGGGAAGTGGATATCTACAGCGGTGCCAAGGCTCCTCTCTAAGTTGTATCTGTGATATATATATATTTTTTTTAATACTCAATTTTATTGGGTTTTTACAAACATAGTAAACCAAAGACACCACAGTTCCCAAGCTGTGTCGGCAAGCGTGACACACGAATGTTATCACATTCAAGATGACCCACTGTTCGATGAGTTTAATTGTCCACAGATCAGAGACCTCCCGTGAGAGGCCGAACCCCTCTACCTCTTTCCCGTTCATGAGCCCAACAGGCCCAGCCATTTGCCCCAAACTTTCTTGTACTTAGCTGGACATCGCCGGCCTTCATACACTGGTTGTTCCTGCGCCGCACACCAGTCAAGCCCTTTGCGTTAGTGAGAGACTGAAGGGGGGGACAGGGTTTTTCCATCTGGCCGCTATATCTCTTTTGGCGACCATGCTAGCAGTACCTAGGAAAGCCCGATCTGCTCTAGTGCCGCCCGTCCCCTCCATTATTCCTAGGAGCAATACTTATGGAGAGAGTGGACCTCCCAACCCATGACCTCACCCAGTTCTCTAACCACCTCTATCCAGTATTTCTGTATGACCTCACTGGACCATGCCATATGATAAAAGTCTGCTGGCGAGCCTGTGCATCGTGGACAACTTGGAGTCTGAAGGTGTCCTGCCCAGTATAGCCTGGTCGGTGTGAGGTATGCACAGTGAAGATAATAAAAATTAATTAGCCTAAGCCTCGCTGATATGTTAATCATTCGGGGGGCCATGAGGGCGTCCCTCCAATCGTCATCCTCCAGGGGGCCCACCCAACTCTCCCACCGGGATCTTAGCTGGTCTAGAGTATTAAGGAAGTTATTAACTAGGGACCAATAAATCTGGGATACTCCTCCTTTCTCCAGGGCTCCCATGTGGATTTTAGCTTCCAAGGGGCTGAATTCTGGTAGTGTGGTGCCTGTGGGGATGAGCGGAGTTATGGCATGTCGAAGATGCAGGTATTTATAAAACTGATTGGCGTTGAGGGAATATAGATCCTGCAGTCCCTGAAAGGTCCGGATATGCCCTCCCGACCAGATATCTCCTATTTGTGAGATGCCAATGAGGTCCCACTTTTGGAACCCTTCCAGTGTCCCTACATCCCTAGTCCACATACCCTGCCACAGTGGCGTCTGGAGTGTGAGTTTGGTATCCCATCGAATAATATGCAGCACGGACCACCAAGCCAGGAGGACTGATCTTGTCACCGCTGGGATATTTTGTGGGATTGGTGATCCGCAGAGCATATCTTGAAGCCTTGAGAACCCCAGACCTTCCAGCTCTTGTTGGTATGCCGGGCCCGACCACCCCCATTGAACCAGTCGTTGATTACCAAGAGAAGCGTTGCTATATAATTGAGGAGAAGGTTGGCCATTCCTATGCCCCCATCATATGTAGCTTTCGGACAGCGGGTCAATGCCACCCTCGGTCTGGAATTGCCCCAAAGGAACGATGTTGCTAGTTTATCAAGGGAGCAAAACCATTGGTGCGGAAGATAGAATGGGAGGTTTGGCAGTACATAGAGAAAGTGCAGGAGTATCATCATTTTGTAGAGAGCCGTTTTCCCCAGTGGGTTCAATCGAAGGGATTGCCACTTCTGCAGATCTGTTTTGACCTTTTTAATCAGCGGAGGCAGATTGAGGGACCAGGTCAATTCCGAGTGTAATGCCACCGAAATCCCCAGGTACCGAAAGCTAAGCCGCCTAATAGGAATGTTCGATTGCCAGTCTATGCACTCCCTGGAGGCGTGAAGGGGAACCAGGACTAACTTAATCGGATCAAGCCTCAGCACTGACTCCTCCCCAAAGAGTTCCAGAATCCATGTACAGCAGGGGCCTGAGCGATCGGGATCCGCCATGTACAGGAGAATATCGTCTGCATAAAGGGCAATACGCTCTTCATGAAACGTGCTTCAGTGCCATCCCTGGATTTGGGCATCACATCTACTAATTCTTGCTAGGGGCTCTATTGCCAAAGCAAAGAGCAAGGGGGATAAGGGGCATCCTTGCCTTGTCCCCCGACGGATTGAAAACACCTGTGAGAGAACTCAGGTGACCAAAACTCGAGCCAACGGGTTAGAGTACATTACTCATGTCAGCCTCCGGAAATATGTGCCAAAGCCTGTCAAGACAAGTACCTCATCCATATATTGCCAATCTACCATGTCAAAAGTCTTCTCAAAATATATCAGGAGTAAGGCCAGATATGGGGAAGGAGGTGCCGATGCTCCAGCACCACATGTAGGTGCCTTAGGCAATGCCGTGTTCCACGACGGGCATGAATCCACATTGGTTGGGATGTATCATAGTGGACAGGACGTGTTTGAGGCGAGTAGCAAGGATCGTGGCATAAATTTTAACTTCCGTGTTAATAAGTGATACCGGCCGATAGTCCGAGCAGGATGTGGAAGGTGGGTTTGCCTTGGGTATGACCATGACCGTGGCCAGATCGATGTCTCGCGAAAATCCTCCTCGAACCACCTCTTCTTTATAAAGAGCCTGCAGTTGTTGTATCAGGATCTCCCTGAAAGTCGAGTAGTATTCAGCTGGGTATCCATCTGGACCCGGGGTTTTGCCAACCGCCATCGCTGATATGGCCTGGTCTACTCCCTCCTGTGATATGGGCTGATCTAGCATCTGACTCTCGGCCTCTGACAGTTTCGGGAGCAGGACATCTGGGGTCAGGGTTGTGAAGTAAAGGTTTTTCTAATACGCTGCAAATGTCTGAGCTATAGCCTCCTGCTCCCTCTGAATGTTCCCCTCCGCATCCATGAGTTTGGGGACTATCCAATTCGCAAAGGTGCGGGACACAAACCAGTGTAGGAGCTTACCATTTTTATCGCTCCACCCATACACGCGGGGTGTAGAGGATTGCCACATTTGCTTGGCAGATTCTAGGGAGATATGGCAAATTTCCTTCTGTATGAGCTCGAGTTGGCGGGACTCCGGGTCTCTATCCGAATCGCCCATGGCGCTCTCCAGTCGGAGCGCACGCACTTTGAGATAAGAGAGGCGTTCTCCCTGGGATCGGTACATCGCTTTGATGTGACCCTTGGCGAAGGCTCTGATAGTAGCCTTGCCAGCTTCCCAAAGAGTGCTTGGTGACCCTACGGTACATTCATTAAGTTGGAAGTATAACTTAAGTTCTTCCCTCAGGGTTTTTGCACTCTTTGTGCTGGAGAAACCAGGCGTTCATCCGCCAAACTGGGCGAAGTGCACCACTTGTGTTCCCCAAGCACAGGAGTAGGGGTGAGTGATCGTAGACTCCCCAGACCAGAGTGTGGACACCTGCCACCATGCGGCAGTCAAGGGCTGGCATGAACATTGGGTCAATACGTGATTGAGTATGGTGGGCTGCTGAGGTATGAGTGTATTGGTGAAGCCGGGGGTTCCACATTCTCCAGATATCACAGAGCCCAAGTTGGGAGGCCCAGTCCGATAGACGTCTGGCACTCGAACAATGGCTCTGAGAAGGGACATCTGTAGCATCAGTGGTAGGGTCCATGACTGCATTAAAGTCCCCGCCAACCACTGTGGGTCCCTGAGGAAGTGAGGATAGCAAGGCTGTCAGATCGTGGAGGGATACTTTGAGGAGTGTCAGAAGCACATAGACCGTAATAAGATTTAGTGTGTGTCCCCCCATTTTCCCCGTGAGGGCTAGAAACCGTCCCTGAGGTCTGCAATTTCTCAAGTGACTGTCAGGGGGATGGAACAGCGAAGGAGAATGGCCACCCCTCTGAAGACCCGAACAAACCCTGCATGATGGACCCTGTCGTATCCCTGCCTGGCTAAAAAGGGGCACTGATTGCCTAGTAGATGAGTTTCTTGCAGGATGAGAACACCGGGTGCAGAGCGCTGCGCAAACTTCAGAACTGCCACCTGCTCTACTGTATCTAGGAGTTCATTAACATTCCATGAAAGAATGCGCAAGGATTCCAGACCAGAGCTATTGGATGACATTGAAGCCAATACTAACTGGGCAATGACTGCTAAATCTGGGTATACGGGGTCCGTGTGTGCTAGGACTGTGGATAAATGTTGGCGACTTCTACTTAGTGTTTGGTCAATGTATGAGTAGCTTAAGCATGTCATGTCTGTTGTGTTTAAGAACTGGATAGGAAACAAGAATAAACAGATAATTCTCCCCCAAAAAACCCAACTCCCACCCCTCCCCATACTTCTTTTCCTGAAGCAACTGTCGCTCTAACGCGAACTGGTCGGACTGGTGTAACCATTATGGTCGGAGGCGCAGTGGTGGACCCCTCCAAATTGTAGGATTCACTGTGTCTCAGGAGTTCAGGGTGTCAAGCTCTCTGAGGCCACCATAACGCCACAGCTGAGTATTCTGGGGCTTCTCCTTATGTCATTGGACTGCGGGAGAGGTCAGGTTCCTCAGGCATACTCAACTATGGATTCGGGAAGTTTCCTTGAGTCGTCACCTCGCTCAGTTCAGATTCTTGCGACAACTCTTGCTGCCTTCTCTCCGCAGGGGATGTAGACTTGCTCCACATCAGCAGTTCTGGTGATCTCAAGAGACTTCGTCGGGTAGTGCGCCCTCTTTGGAACCATGTACGCCGCCACTGTGATATTGGAGCCTTATTTCTCCCACAGCTGGGGTTGACCCGTACTGGGGACCCATCTGGCGCTTTATTAAGGGCTAAGGATGGTTCCTCTCCTACCCATGTCCAGGCCGCTTCGTGGGTGTCAAAAAAATGGCTTTTATTGTTGAAGATTATCCTGAGACGGGGAGGGAACAAATGCCGGTAGGATCGGTTGAGAGGCCGTAGTTTCTGCTTGACAGCCATGTAGGATCTTCTTTGCGTCTGCACTTCTTTGATGTTGTCTGGGAATACCAAGACCTTATTCCCTTGGTAGGAGAGTTGTTGAAGAGTGCGCGCCTCCTGTAGGATAGCGTCTCTGTCTTTAAAGTTGAGGACACAAGCTATTATTGGTCTCTGGGGGGGCTCTGGGCGGAGGCTTGGGCACCAGGGTTCATTGTGCCCGCTGCACCACGAACCATGGCGATAGGCACTGCGGTGGCATCCAGGTCTTAATCCAGTTCTCTATAAAGAGAGCAGCCTGAGTAGGCTCCGGTCCCTCCGGGATGCCCACAAAGGGAAGGTTGTTCCTACGGGAACGATTTTCAGTCTCTTCTACCCTTCTGTGGAGTTCCGCCACGTGGGATGAAAGGCGTGATACTTGGGCCTTCACTGTCACCATTTCATCTTCCAGGGCAGACAAGTAGGACTCGGCCTCCGAGATCCTGGCTGTGGCATTACAGAGGTCTTGTCGGATGAGCGCCACATCCACTCTAACCTCCCCAATCTTGGTTTCAACTGAGTCCTGGGAGGTGCGTATTGCCTGGAGAATAGTAGCAAGATCTCCTTCTGGGATTGGTGCTTTGGCGTGAGCTGCCCCATTGACACCTGCACTCCCTGTAGTGTATTGTTCCATGCGAGTTTGGGAGGGTGGGCGGTTTCATTACTTTGTCTTTATCCATACTTGTATACCTGGCCCCTTCTTCGGAGTCCAGAGCGCACCCGCCACCATAGCCACAGTTTCCCCAGCGGGCCTGACAGCCCGGGAACCTTCCCAGCGCTCAGGGACAGCCCACACCAGGTCAGCTCACCTTGCGCGGAAGCTGCCCCCCAGGCGATTCCGGAGATCTCAGTGTGCCCCGTGCCGGAGCGGTCGATCTGTTTCGGGTCACTCCTCTTACAAGGACCTTCTGGTGAGGGATCTAATGCTCCCCCAGCAAGCCTCAGATCACGATTCCTTTCACACCCTTTACCAGTGGCCGCCATTTTGTGTGAGGACGGCACTGCACCCAGCTCCACAGGTATAGATCGAGCGTCTCACAGCTTGGAGCTCAGCCACTGGATTACCTCCCGTTATTCACTATTAGAGACGGGGGCAATCCATCATCTCCGAATGCCCTGGGCTCAGCGGAGGTTTGAGCGGATGGCGGAGGGTCTGGAGCGCTCTCGGAGTGCGACCGCCATCTTGACGCTTGTAGCCAAGCCATCCTGTGATAAATTATTTGAAAGCATCATGCTGTTGTCCAGAAGATTATAGTTCCTTAGTGCAGATTTAGAATACTATGTACTGATTTGTGATTTGCAAAACCAATAGTCGACTCTCCAATTGTATGTTACATAGTATGACATATGAAAAAAGAAGACATTTTGGATGTGGTGTATAAGTACTGGGACGGAAATGAGGCCCGGTCGTTAAAACAAAAATTGCCCCCATTAGCGAATCACATAGCTAAAAAAGTGGCCCACATTAACAAATCAGGATAGTTTTCAACTTGTAAAGAGACATGGAGAATAGGTGTTTTGCAGGGTATGGGAGACTGTATACATTTGTGCATGATGAAGGGAATGTTTGAGGTAATATCAGGAAAATCAACAATACATCCCTGACAATAAAACAGGCCCACAAACACCCCAAAAAACGGTCCACATCATGACCTGTCAGCCGAGACCTGCACTGCCTGATTGTCTTAATCTCTGGCACGGGGCTAAACAGCTGCACGCATTCCCACATCCATTGTATCCTTATTTCCTTTGTACGTGCTTACCTTTCAGCTATCTCTCGTCACAGGAGGCAACCTTCTTAACTCCCTTTATTTAGTGCCCCACCCCCAGTGCATTCCTGGAAAGATTGATGAGACTCTTTGCAAATTTTTTTTTTAAAGACTAGGTGGTGCTTAAAAATTAATCTGAAATGTGTTTCAAATGTAACCTCAGACACACACTACAGTCAGATGGTGTTAGTACCCGTGTTAATTTAAACTTCATCTACAGCAGGGATCAAAAGAGAAAATTATGCATATGTCAGATGTGAGGAGGGCGCCTCATTATTTAGATAGCACTAAAATTTAATTATTCTGCTCAAAATTTACTGATTAAAGATCAACCATGCAACATACATAGTATCACCAGATAACATGTTGCTACAAAGATCGCTATGTGAGGGCTAGCAAACTTTTTTAGGTAGAATACCTGTTCTCGGAATCAGAAACATGGCAAAGGCTGTGTCACTGAAGGCCTATCATTCTCTTCAATATATCTGAAAAGCAGAGAACACTGAAGTCCTACATGAATCATTATTTTATGGACACTGATCGTAGCGTAAACCTGCTTGGTACCACAGGTTCTGAGGAGCTTGTTCCCTTAAAAACATTGCTTCATCATTCCCAGGACTTTCTGTTTCAAAATCTTGTGAATCTGTGAAAGACCCAATGATGGAGAAGAAAAAGTTACTTGCCTGTAATTGGTGTACATAGTAGCTTTCAAATATTTGCAAGCCAGCCCCTCTCCTCTGCAAGGAGGCTATCATTCAAAACTAAGGATGCTCTCTCTGAGGTATTAAAAAGCCAGACAGGCTTCAGAGGTGGAACTTTGGGTCTCTCCACTCTATGTTGAGCCTGGTCATCCTTATTGAAGGGGAAACAGCAATTACAACGACAGCCGAACCGCACGTTGCATTTGCAACGCAGTCTGAACAACGAATGTGTCTTAACCACTCATTCCTTTACCACGCATGTCGTTACGATGACATGCCTTAGGTAAAGCGGCGTTGGACTTTAAAGTCCAATGCTTTTCCTACTGTTGCGCGGACTGGAGTTGCAATAGTAAATTATAATGTTCCAAAGTCCAGCGCTTTCCCAAAGGCAAGTCGTTGTACAGACTTGCGTGGTAAATGAATGCGTGGTTAAGACTCATTTGTTGTTCCGACCGCGTTGTTAAGGAACGCGTGACTTAGGCACATATGGTTGTATCATACAACCTTATTGAAGAGGTGGCACTCAGTAATTAGTTCCAAATATGAGCTTGGTAGGCTTCAGTAGATTCCACAAACTTCTTTATTCATTATTTCATCAGTCAGAATCAGCCAACATATTTTGATCCTTTTGGTATCTCAACTGAAATTCATTTGACGGAACATGTAAGTCTTCACAGTGAAGAAGTGAGTTCCATAGATTAATCATTCAAAGTTAAGATGTAATTGACTCAGAAAACTGATACTTTCAACTCATAGTTTCTGGAAAGACACAGGTGACAAACACTGCTTAGATCCGCATCTCTTAGCGTGTGAGTTGGTGCTCCTAAGCACTTAGGAAGGCCAACTCACAGAGAGGTTGGTTGTTTTTAACTGTTGAATTTTTTTACTGAGCTTACTAAGACTATTGATGGAAAGATTTGTTTATTTTGGATGAGTTCCTGTTTAATCCAGAATGAGAAGTAGATAGCATTTATTTTTCTTCTTTGCTAACCTTGTGAACACAGGCTAGTTTTGCATTTGGTCTGCAAACATAATTCTTGGATATTTGTTGAGGTAATTACCAGAGATATCACCATCCAGTGGCTGTCAGGGTGAGATTTTAGAATTTTGGACTTGGATCCACAGATATTATGTTACAAAATGTACGATCTCAGGGAAAGCATAGATGTTCTTCAAGAGCAGAACAGACATACATATGCAAACATGCAATAAATGAAATGGAAGTTAGTTGTACACATCTTGACCGAGTAGTGTGCATTTCCATTCCAGAGCATCCCTTGTTCCCTGGGATCTTGTTCTGATGTTTTTCTCCAGCTCCTAATGCTGTTGTGATCTTGTTTCTCCCAACAGAAGCTCAGTGTCGGAAGCCGGGACTCCGGGGACTCCTTGCGAGGACAGGGGGGCTCTTCTCAAGAAGATGCATGCCTCCCCACTGCCAGACTCGCCAAGCTGGATGAAGATGAACTGTAGACCCCCCACTTCACCCTGCAATCCCTCCTCTTGTGGACATAAAAGCATGTTTGCTGAAATGATTGCATATAACCACTTTTTGGTTTTGGGGGAGGGATAGACACCAAGAAGATGCATTGATCCAAGCTTTTCCTGGCTCGATGTCAGACCCAAGATAAACTACTCGCTCTGGAGAGTCCAGTGGATTCTTTCTTTGTTTTTTTTGTACAGATTTCTTTTTGAAAAAAAGGGAGCCGAGGTGCCACGGCGGAGAGATTTTGTTTACAATTCAGGGGCTTTGAGCAATGCCCGTGCCTTTTTAGGGGGTTGCCAAGAATCTAGGGTGACAAGCCCTATCTCATCGTATTTTAATATTGAGCAAAAGACGCTTGCTTTGCCCATCACTTCCCCTGCTGGATATTTGAATTTTGTAAGCTTAGGAAGATTCCAGCGGAACCATCCTCAGGACTAACCCTTTAGATCGGAACAGGCTGGCTCCCCTCCCTCCAGCTCTTTTCTTCCCCACTGATGAAGCACTTCCATCTACCTGACGCTCAAGCAGAAAACTTACCTTGAACAAGAGAAACTGTGGGAACGGAGGGTGGGTAGGTGTGGGGCTAGCTAAAATCTTACCTTCATGGCCTGGAGACAGTAACCCTTCTGAGCATTCTGGAACTTTGTAAATAAACAGGGAGGATCAGTTTCATCTCCTTTCATCACTGCCACTTTTCGCCCTGGGTAGTATCATCTTGACTTGAACCCTTAGTTGGTGAGAAAACAGTTCAGCTTGAGGGGAAAATTCTTAGGCGAATGCTGCTTTCAGCCCAATTCCCTAAAATAGCAATTGAACATGTGCAAGCAAAGAACAAAACATTGGATGTTTCACAAATAACTTTACATCAGTTTTGGACAGTAACTGCCAAAGCCATCACTCGCTTTCCTGATGGCCGTCTACAAAAGGTGACAACAGGAAGCAACAGGAGGGCTTCCATTGGGGTGCACAGACTCATGGTGGGGAGGGGGGTTATGAATAGCATGCTGCCTTGTGTGGGTCTTGCGGTGTGTGTGGAAGGGGGTGTGAGGAAGGGCTTAAGAGGTAGAGAGTTGTGCCAGATAACTCACAAACCTTTTCGATCATATTAAATCGAAGTGATAACCAAATGGAATTGTCTGATTCCTCTAATGATTGAAAGCTACAGAGCTGTTAGGAACAATAGCCAAAGAGATTTGCAACACTGAAATATTGCATATACAAAGCATTTAACATTGTGTAATTTGGTACTGATAAAGCAGTCTTGTCTATTTTTCTCACTTAGGTTGAACTTTCCTGGCCAAAAGGAATGTGTGCAAATCGAATAATACATTTCTAAGTTAAGAGAAAGAAGGAGGCTCTCACCTCAATCAGGGGCACTAATACCTGTGTTCGACTCATCTATTTATTCTCTTTGTGTCTGTCTGTCTGTCTCTCTCTATCTATCTATCTATCTATCTATCTGTCCATCCTCCTCCACACATCTCTGTAGAAATTGCAAGCATGGGTGTCACTTTAGTGATGCATGCTATACCAGTTTCACAACAGACAAGCTGATTGTGCTGGTGTTGGAACTGAAATAGTGTGCAGAACATGTCTGAGAGGATTTTTTACAGGGTGGGCAACATGTTTCGATTTCTGATAGTATGTGGAAGGCGAAGGTATTCTAGTCAATGCTAAATCCCCACTCCAGGAACATTGTCATCCTTGAATATTTGCTCCATGGCCAAAAAACATTGATCTTATGTGTGACCCAGTGTATATAGTCTTTAAAGACCCTCCTGTAATCAAGTATTCTTGGATGTGCATGGAAGATTTTTCCTCGTGGGACTGGACTGGATAAAGCTCTGATCAATTAACATTTTAACTGCAGTTCATGCCTGCTGTCGCATAACTTGCTCGGCCTTCGAGAAAAATCATCTTAAACTCGATGATGTGTAGATTGACAAAGAATGTAATGTTATATATAAAAAATAAGGACAGCATGCTTTGTAAAGAGAATCCAGGCTGTGCTCTGGAGAATAAATGATAAGTCTGAACCAGAGAAGGTCGGGTTGGAAAGTTGATACTATCTTCAGGCATGGGGATTGCGATCCTCCAGGAACTAACCTAACCTGCAGGTAGAACGAGCGGAAGGTAAAATACTGTTAAGACTACGGCACTCAATTAAACTACCTCTGGCCGTCACAGTATGCACATCTGTACCATCTGTCACTTAGAACAGGACAGTAGATGATCTGAATTTGCATATCCAGGGCTACAATCGTCATCTTACGAGGAGTGAGTTGATGGAAAGTATGAAGTTTTCCCGATGTGTCTTAAATCCGAAAACCCGGTAGGACATAAGCGAAGCTGTACGTATAATGGAAAACCACCCAGCATAACTGCCTATTAATGCAATGATTTAACTGCCTGACATGCGATTGACTCAGCCTCAACCGTTATGTTATCAGTACTTTAATATTGCTTTCTAACACTAGTAAGCCATTGTATCGACGTATGCGCTTATGGGACGGTTGTGGAATTTCAATTGAATGGTTGTTTGGTTACATTTAGCTGGCTAGCAGAGATTTGTTAAATGTCCAGTTTACAAATGGTTAATGTTAATGTGAAACTAAAATGAGTTTTTTTCCAATTAAAGATCGTTGAGGTGTTTTATGTATATGGAAGAGTTTGCCACTGAGCTGGGTGGTCAGTTGTCCATAGCCTGTTCTATGCAGATTTTTTATAGACAACATTGTTTGCCAGGCAGCTAGCTACAATATGATGTTGTGCATACAAGGTTGTGTTATGTTTTTAGCTATCTTTATCTGAGTAATTTTAAGATGTATGTTGGTAAGGCAACATACGCCTCTTTGCTGTTGCCTTGATTCCCGGTCCCTTGAAGCCTTGTGTAGAACTAGACATCTGAGTTTTCCAACAGTCTGAAGTCCCACTCAGAGACTTGCTACTCTCAATAAAAGACCCAGTCCTTTATTACGGCGGTCTATCCCATCACTGAAAAGAATACCCCCCCTCCCAGTTTTATGCATACTATGCTAATTTCTCATTGCCCCAGGGGTTTGAGCTCGCTCGTTCTAAGGAGGTTGAAGCCAAAAGTCCCTAGAATCAGCCGCTCGTGAGCATTCCTATGATCCTCAATTGTCTTAGGAAAACAGAGGCTACAACACAATTTTCGAAAGGGACTGATTTCACCATTTGGGCTCTTGCAAGTGTTCATTTTTATTTTGGTTTTTCATTTTCCACTAATCTATCCATTGTTTATTATTAAGCTTCATGATTTTCCTTTTCCACCTATAAATATATATCAGTTGAGGCAGGAAACAATTTGCGCTGCTGTCCTTTTCTTTTTTTAAAGAGGTATAAACAAATGGCTTTATTAACATTTCTGCACTTTACGTAAAGATTAGGTAATTACATTTACAATTAGATGGGGGAATTGCTTCTATCTCACTAAGACAAGGGCACAGGTGAAATCGCTATATGATGAAACATGGTTATTTCACAATAATGAAGTGGGCATGATCTCAGACACAGTAGCTGTCAGTTAGGGGTTGATTACTGGACAATAGTATCGGCGAGGAACTCTGAACTGTGCTTTTTGAATGAGTCTGCAAAATGCATTTATTAAGAAGGCTGCAATCACATTAAACTCAGACAAAGATCTCCCCTGGGATGGCAAAGAAAAGGAGCTCCCTGAGGTAACACAAGGCTTACTTTTACAGAAAAGATTTGAAGCTTCTAGAACAGGATCCCATGACCTATTGGTTTGTCACTCTAAGACGCAGGTGTCTGAAGGTGATTATGAGACCAGGGAAACCGAGAGCGAGTGTCCTTCAAATATAACCATACCTGGACCTCCACTCCTCATTACATTAGTAATATTGAATTTTCATTTTCCGGGGGCCAAGTACAATCCCAATCTTTACTGAGATGCGAGGGTTTATAGTTAATGCATTAATAAGCCCTGATAAAATATGGCTATTGTGTGTTACATCATTATTCTTAGCATGGTTAGCTTCCACAATCTTCCCCTTTGAGCTCTGCACAACTCTTATTACCCTTAACATTGTTCAGTATTCAGAAGCCCTGTTACTTTATTACCCTTTCACTTTAATTCAATACTCTTGTTTTGTTTTTATTCAGGCATTTAAACTTCATACATAAGTAAATGAAAAGAAGCAGAGCAATATTCATAAAACGTACGTTTTGTAGCATGAATGTCTTCTAGAATCACATGCTGCGCATTATTTCACCATCTAGTGGTTAAGTATGAAGTGTTTTTACTTTTACAGAGTTTTTCTCCTGGATGTTGGCCTAGGCAGAGTCAATGTGACTCATCATGATGTGGGCCATAACCTAAAAATGCCCCTGCATGTGACCTCCATTTTAGGTTATTTTTCAGCCATGGGTTTCAAGGTGTCGCAAGAGAGCTCCCAAGAAAGAAAGAGAAAGTCTCTTAAAATCGTCTGAGATTACTTGAAGATGTGGAAGGGGTTTCGGCCCGTTGACTACGATCAGTGCAGCATCAAGGATTCAGGTTTTTTACATGGTCTTTGAGAAAGTCAGTGGATGTTTATCATGGAAGTTGGTGCTGCTAAGACTCTTCAGTGACATTTTGTATTATGAGCACGTTGTTTATGTTCTGTCCGAAGTCCAACACAAATATCACAGATAACGAAGAACACTCGTGTATGTTCTGACTCCTGAGAGACCATAAGTCTGAGGACTGTTATATTTGCTTGTTTTTGAAGCCAAAGCTCTAGCACACCGCCAAAAGCAGACATCAGGTTAGAAAGAACTCGAAAGACAAAGACAGAAGACCCCTGCTATGGGAGCGATGAATTCTTTGGAGGAAGAGGCTGAGGAGGCTTAGGAGAAATAGCACTGTTATGTTATGGTTAATTTATACAACCCACGTACATCAAGGAATCTTGGCGCTGTTGAAGATAAAACAATAACAACAGCAAACAGATAAAAGCAAATGCAAATGTATTAGCTAATGAAGTGTGAAATAAAAGATTTCCATTTCTTTCAAAAGACATGGAGAGAGGAGATTGAGAAGAGGTCATTCTCTTGATCTGGCCATAGAGAAGGCTCTGTCGCCAAAGGAGACGCAGCTAAACTTATGAATGTCTAACAGTTGTTGGCAAAGGGCGCTGCAATTTGGAAGGCAAACCAATAATTTCTTGGACAATTCCTAAATAGGGTCGGCCTATATTATATAGGGGCTTCTAGTTCCATATACAATTGATACCAACCTCATATTATGCATTACAACTAAAATAAACAAGACTAGACTACTTATTTATTTATTGTTTATTTAATCTTTGTCTTTATTTTTACAACATCATTCAAAATACCATGGTTGATTTAACAAACTTCGACAGTATCTAAATACTTCTTTCATTATACAACTTCATCACATAACACCTCCATAACATGTAATCACAATAAAAATACCAAGCATACACAATCACACTCTAATTATTACACCCAGGGAAGGGAAATATTAAGGGCTCATGTCAGTGTCTTATTTGACCCTTCAGTGGCCTCCAATTTGTATCACAAATCTCGTTTTCAAACAACAGTTATTCCACATATCATCACCATCAACCATATTGTGATAAAGGATGTATGATAAATATGGAATCTTGAAGATGACTGGAACACATCTTAGAGAGCTTTATTTGTTTCGAAGTATGAATAAGCCATTTTTTTATGTATGAACATTCAGTGAAATATGCTGGACCCTAATTTAAGGGTCATCCGAGACAAATCTATGGAAAGTACTGTGGAGTAACATTGACAGTCAAATTAAATAATAGATCCTGATCAAGGCTACAAGTAAAAGAGACAAAACTATGGGGCCTATTCACAAACGTAAACTTACATGTGAGTAAATTGACATGTAATTTTACTCTTAAACCTTTGAGTAACTTTACTCAAAAGTGAGAACTTACATTTCTCTTATGAGTGTAAGGTACTACAGCAAAAAAAAGAAGTGCAGTATGTCTTGCACCACACATGGCCGACACCCTTCCTTTTGCCTGTGGAGTTCCTGGTGATGAAAATCTCAGTTCTGGCTAGGTTAATATTTAAAGCGTTATGGCATTCTGCATAGAATACCCATTAAGACATTGGTAAAGAGGATCGTGAGCAGTGGCAGCGGCTGCAGAGAATGGGGTTAGGGAGATGGATAAATTGAATATCTGCTGCATGTCATCAATGTACATTTGTAACTAGGCTCCCATACTCTGCAGGAGATTGCCATACAGATATTAAATAAGAGTAGTGAAAGGACTGAGCTTTGAGGGGCACCCAGTTGATAGATCTAGCTTCCGATCTATACAGAGGAAAAAAGATGGCCTGATGATTAGTAAGGAAATACCTAATCTACTTAATGGCTGAATCATCTAAACCTATGACTTTTATTTTCTTAGAAGTAGGGAGTGATAGATGGTATCAAAAGCTGCCAATAGTTCCAAAAGGGACAAGGCTCCAAGTCCTCCATTGATAGCCAACCAAAGCAGATAATGCAGTACTGAGATCACAACCATCTGATATTGGCTGGTTTTAAGGCTACATGAAAGAAGTGGAAAGGATGTTAGATTCCACACATGATTGCACCTAACTTTGTTAGATTCCACAAATCATTGCACCTGAGCAAAATCCAACCCGTATTCTTACTTCGAAGAGGTTTCCTTCTATAATTAAAGGCACAAGAATTTACTTGCATATAGATATCAGACCTTAAGTCTACAGTGCCTCACATTAAAATACTTCCAGAGCCATTGAAAGAAAATGTGTCCAGGTCTGATCATATACGATCAAAATTGAAAACTTCGACCAAACATGAAGGGTCACATAAAAACAAACCCTTGATGTTGAAGGAAGTGCCAGTTGATGAGGGTGCTGCAAAATCCAATCTTCTGGGTCTAAAGCAAAGGCCAGGGGGTTAATCTTGGGGTTTGGCACTGTGGGCTCCAAATTTAACTTTAAAAATCGAAAATTGCCCACCTCAATGTCATTTTTTTGAGGTTGATGAAATTCAAAAACTGAAAGAGAAGTTTTCCCTCTCAAAAAATAAAGATAATACTTCAAAAGCTAAGAAACTATGATTAACTAGGTTATTGAGGGCAGGAAGAAAAAGAGGTCATTCAACTTTCAGATAACTAGTGTCATGAAATAGTAAAGGTCATTGGGGGAGACCATTGCTGTATACAAACTACCTAACTCATCTGATAGAGATATCTAGGCACAGATTCCTTACCTTCGAATAATCCCAGGCATCAGACTGGATCCCGAAATGTTTTGAGCAATTCCCCTTGCGCATTGTTCGGCTCCATTTGTCATCGTTAGCATCGCCCGCACCAGATGTGATGCACCCGGTGCCTATATAGGTGGCACCCCAGCACGCTGACCTCACTTCCTTCTTCTACACAACATCAGCACAGCTCCGGATCGAGCTCCCCTCAGTCATTTTTTGACTGACTTTGCCTTTTTGTCCATGACTAGTGTGCCTTTTTTCTCTTTTATCAAGATGTCTCAGAAAAAACCCACCGGCTTCAAACCTGTGGCACCTGTCATTGACAGATTTCGGTGACAGACCCCCACTTGGTATGACTGTGGAGTTTCAAGAAGGAGCACAACTCCGTGTCGTGGCAGAGTGCAGGATAATGAAACCTAAGGCCATCCGCCAGTGAGCCATGGCACTTTTGGCCGATCGTCATGCAAATCCGTGCTGTTCCAGGTCCCGTTCATGTCGGAGGTCTCGGGACAACTCCCTGAGTCACACACGTTTGTACTTGTCCAGCTCCAGGACTTCTTCTGGCAAGTCCCACAAGAAGAAGTTAAAGAAGTCAAAGCGCCCTTCGACTTCTTCGCGTCTCTCCCATTCTTTGGACGATGCGAGGGAACAATGCCACAAATCCCAACTTTGCTCGCAGGTGGTCCCTGTGCAGCAGGCGTCGACAACTGGGTCAGCTCCACTCTTCCCCAAATTTCCAGGAGCCAGAGTGACACTGCCAAAATCCGTGAACTTTATGAGGCCATTTTTGGGTGGACAAACCACTTTGGAGCACCTTTGGGTGCCACGGGTTCAGGAGGGTCTTCTACCGGATCTCCGTCAGTGGGTTTGCCCTCAGTGCCAGTCAACCCCATAGAATCTGTTGGTGGATCCAGATCAGCCCCGGTCGCGACTTCGTGACCTCCTCTGGGGACCTTTCTAGTGGTGCTGTTCCCAGTGCCGCCACCGCCCATTGGC
This sequence comes from Calotriton arnoldi, assembly GCA_963921515.1. NCBI lineage: Eukaryota > Metazoa > Chordata > Amphibia > Caudata > Salamandridae > Calotriton > Calotriton arnoldi. Next base: position 959,155 of record CAWUFW010002570.1, on the reverse strand, counting down.
TACTCCGAATCTATCGTGATATCTGGCTCTGATATGGAGCCGAACTGGCATAACACTACGTTTTTTCCAGTGGCGACCAGGCCCACATGCCCTGAATTGAAGATAGAGCCCTTTTTACCACATGGCTCACTGGGGAGCATGAATGGAGAGGATCTTAAGGTCCCTATTCCTACTCTGACCCCTAGCAGAGTCAATGCCAATAACAACTGGTATGAGGACCTGGCTGACGCCAGTGGTCTGGATACCTCACCAGACACTGTACTCCTCTCTCCTTCCACAGTGGCTATGGAGTAAGGTGCTTATTTTGTAACGGTGGTCCATAGGGCAGATGAGATCCTGGACTTACAGCTGCCCATGGTCCAAGTCAAAACCAATGTTTTGACGGAGGTGCCTCAACTGGGGGGAACCCTTATTTCTCTACAACAAAGCCCTCACTGATGTCCTACTGGTGGCCTGGCCCAAGCCCTGCACAGGACTATCTCACACCGCCATCGTCCCACTCCAGGGGACCCGGCCGTTCTCATTCAGTATGCTACCCCCGAGAGCCTAGTCGTCCAGGCCTTAACGTCCCGAATCAGTCCCGACACATTCCCTACCACACCACCGGATAGGGAATCCAAACGGTTGGATACATTTGTAAGAGGATTTTTTTTCGGCCAGCCTTGCATTGCTTATTGGCCCATCATTCCCATACTGTGTGGGATTCGGTTGTGCAAGTGCTGCCTATGGTCCTGGATGAGGCCCAGGCCGGACTTTCCCAAGCTATTATCAATGGGCAAGATGCAGCAAAGTTCACACTCAGATGTGGGTTGGATACGATGAACTCACTGGGCAGAGCCATTGCTTTTTGGGTTGAAGGAAGTGACCCGAAAAGGGCCACCCGGGTCACTCACGACCACTTTCTCTGCCTTCCTACAAATGAAGAGTCGGGCAGACAGTAGAGAATACAAACCAGATATTTATTGAGATTACACTGCAGTGGAGCCCAGTCTGATCAGCCTCTTGGGATGGCTGTTGAGGGACTGGGGCCCGTAAGCATACAATTACATTATGTACATTTGCAAAGTCCACAAAGGCACGCCTACTATGGAAAATCACTAGCAGGTGTCGTAATACAATGGGGGTACAGAGCATAAGTTTCGATTCTGCAGCTGGGCACAGGCTATCTACTGCCCAAGGTCATCTGGCCTATCCTCCCTACCAGACGGGTGGGAGAAAGACTCCATCTAACAAGACAGGTATGTACTAACGAGGATACTTGCAATTATAGAAGGAAAAGCTCAACCTTGGGAAACGAAACTTACCAAGGACCGTTTATTGAAAATAACTAAGCAGCAGTTTCGATTATCATTCAAAATGGCGTCCAGATTGCAAGATGGTGTCTCAAATGCTAAAATATACGGACAGAAGGGCTTTCCAATATTAACAGGGTGGTGCTTAGAAGTCATGCCTGGTTGAGAAATACTGGCTTTTTGGGGGATATCCAAGCCTCGCATATGGGAAATGCCCTTCAATGGAACCCGTCTCTTTGGAGATAAGGCGGATTCTGCTTTGGAGAGATTGAAGGATAGCAGGGCCACTGCTAGGTCATTGTAGCCCCACAAGAGGCACATTCCACCTTATGCTCTTCCGTGGCTATGGTAGGGACTACCAGCCATGTCCTTTCCCCCTAGCCACCACGGCCACCCGGCCCAGTCCTTTCATGGCCACAGACGCGGTTCCCACAAACCTCTTGGGGCTCAAAGCAAGAGATCCACCCACTCTGCTCCCCCTTGGCAGCTGCACAGTCAAAGCATCTTTATTTTGCCCTCAGTCTAGCATGGGTTGGAGGCAGAATTCAATACCATCTGCACCAACAGAGGGAGATTACTACAGACAAATGAGTGCACTTGATTGCCCAGCGGGCTAAGGCTCTCCCGTTCCAACAAACCCTACCACCACTCCCTCTGTCCCAGATCAGCTGACAGAGGACCACCTTGCGCACTTGTGACAGGAATTACTGGCTCTTCTGGCCAAAGGAGCCATTGAGAGGGTGCCAGCATTAGAAGGAGGTTGTGGTTGCTATTCCCACTACATTCTGGTTCCAAAAATGGATGGATACCACAGTCCTACCTTAGATCTATGCCCTCTTAGTTACTTTTTGAAAAAGGAAAAATTTAAGATGCTCACCCTGGCTCAGGCCTTTTGTGCCCTCAACCCTGGAGACTGGATGGTAGCGTTGGACTTGCAGGATGCCTATTTCCACAATCCTGTGCTGCCTGCCCACAGACATGGTGGACCATGAACATTATCAGTTTGCTGTGCTGCCTTTTGGCCTTACCAGTGCACCTCGGGTGTTCACCAAAGTGATGGTGGCGGTTGCAGTACATCTGTGAAGGTCAGTGTTTACAGTCTTCCCCTACCTGTATAATTGGCTGTTGAAGGCAGACTTGCCACAGGCAGTTGCCTCCCACCTGCAGACTAAGGTGGACCTCCTGCTCTCGCTGGGGTTCACTATCAACATGCCAAAATCACACCTGAATCCCTCTCAGAAGCTTCCTTTCATCGCAGCTGTTCTGGACAGTGCAGGCTTGGGCTTGCCCTCCGGAACAGCGAGTCCAGGATATTCAAGCTACAATTCCCATGTCTCAGCCTCTATCCTGCATTTAAGTGAGACTGACTTTGAGGCTGCTGGGCCTCATTGCCTACTGCACCCTGTTGTTGAAACATGCCCGTTGGCATATGAGGGCTCTGCAGTGGGACCTGAAGACCCAGTGGGCAAAGCATCAGGAGAATTTCTCCGACACATCCAGATATCGGAGCGAACTACCAAAGAACTGCAGTGGTGACTCATTACCACAATTGGGTCAATGGCAGACCTCTCTCTCTTCTCCACCCAGAGCTCACAGTACTGACAGATGCATAACTTCTGGGGTGGGGCAGCCAACTGGGAGAGGTGGAGATCAGAGGCCTCTTGTCTCAGGTGGAAACTCAGCTCCACAAAGCCTTTCTTCATTCTATCAAGTGAAGACTAGTTAATGTATTCACAGACAACACCACCACCATGTGGTACTACAACAAGCAGGGTGGGGTGAGGTTGTGAACTGTATTTCAAAAGGCTCTACATCTCTATGTCTCTGGACATGGCTGAACCGTCTGGACATATTCCTGGTGGTTCAACATCTGGCAGGCTCTCTAAACACTAGAGCAGCAAACTCAGCTTTTGATGCTTAGCAGATCCCGAATGCTGTCTTTATCTGTAGGTGGTACAAGGCGTCTTCCAAGATTGGGGAGAACCTTGGTTAGATCTGTTCACCACATCAGAGAATATGCAATGTCAGCACTTCTGCGCACCGGAGTTTCCAATGCGGCTCTTGTTTGCAGACACATCTCATCTCGAGTGGAGCTCAGGACTGCTATATGCCTGTCTGCCGATACCATTCCTGTCCAGAGTTCTCAAGAAGATCAGTGACAACCGGGCCCAAGTCATCTTAGTGGCTCAGGACTGGGCACGGAGAGTATTGTATCCCGAACTCCTTAGCATGAGTATCTGTCCTCCTGTCAGGCGGCCCCTTTGACAGGATCTTCTCTCGCAGAAATAGGACAGAATATTGCACCGAAACCTTTCCACTCTCCACCTTCATGAATAGAGATCGAGGAATGACAGGTGAGGGTACTTGATCTCCCTCCCAAAGTATGCGATGTCATTCTGGCAGCCAGGCATTCTTTTACCAAAACCACCTATACCTGCTAATGGAACAAATTTGTGATTTAGTGTACATCTAAATCTAAATCAATTGATCCTCTGTCTGTACACTTGTCTGAAGTCCTTCTATTTGTTCTCTCTCTGACCCAGCAAGACTTTGCTTCGGGCACAGTTAAAGGATATCTGTCCACAATCTCTGCCTTTCTATGGTTGACGAACAAACCTTCATTGTTTTAATCACCTCTTGTTACTAAATTCCTCAATGCTTTGCAGCATTTGTTTCCTCTCACCTCCTTCATTTTGCCCCAATGGGACTTGAATTTAGTTCGCATTTTCATAATATGTTCTCCTTTTGATACGATGAACAGCTGCCCTCTACGGCTCCTAACTCTGAAAATGGAATTCCTTTATGACAATAACATCTGCTGGAGGGTTAGCAAATTTCAGATACTCTCAGTTAACCTTCCCTAAACGTTATTCTTCTCAAACAAGCTGGTTCTTTGAACTAGCGCATCCTTTTTGCTAAAGGAGGTCACACCTTTTCGCATCAGGCAAAACATCACCTTGCCTACCTTTTTCCCCCTCCTCATTCTTCTAAAGAAGAGGAGAGATGCCACCTCCTGGATCCAAAAAGAGCATTATCATTCTATATTGATTGTACCAAAGAATTCTGGGTGGATGTTCAACTCTTTGTTGGATTTGCAAGGAAAGGCAATTCAGAAGAGAACCATCTCCCGATGGATCACCCTCTATCAAGATCTGCTATGCATTGGCCAAGAAACAGCCTCCTGAGGACTTACAAGCTCACTCTACTAGAGCTACAGCTGCGATCACTGCGTTAGCTACAGGAGCCTTAGTCCTGGACATCAGTCAGGCAGCTACATGGGCATCGTTACACATGTTTGCTAAGGTAAGGAATCTGCAGCTAGAAGTTTCTATGAGATGAACAAGTTACTTACCTTCGATAGTGCTTTATCTGGTAGAGACTCTATCTGGCCCCAGATTCCTTACCAACCCTCCCATCCTCCCTTTTCTTTGAACTGTCTTATCACATTCACAGATCCTTTTGGACCTCACAGGCACACTAGTTATTCCTCCTCAGCTTGGCTCTGTGTTTCTAGTGAGGAAAAAAATAGTCAAGAACTGAGGTCAGCATGCTGCGGTGGTGCCTATATAGGCACTGCGCATGTCACTTCTGGTGGGGATGACGCCAGTGATGCCCCATGATGCCGATCGACACCACCTACTGGCATGCAAGAGGGATTGCTCAAAACATTTCTGAATCCAGTCTGATGCCTGGGATTATTCTACGGTAATGAATCTGCAGCTAGATGTCTCTATCAGATGAGCTAGGTAGTTTGTGTACAGCAATGGTCTCCCCCAATGACCTTTGCTATTTTATGACACTAGTTATCTGAAAGTTAAAGGAATCTAAGGAAAGGAATCTGCGGCTAGAAAGTCTCTACCAAGGTAAGTAACTTTTTCTTTAATGATCACATGTTCCAGAGGAGGCAATGAACTAATTAAAGAAAAATAAAAAAATCAACCCCCTATTGTACCAGAGGGAGTACTATACCAGGAAGATATGGACAGACAAGAAATTCTTAATTTAGAACCAGACAATGAAAATTATGACACACTAGTCAACACTTAGGAAGAGGAGGAGATTTGGCATAATGTTAATGCTGCCTCCCTTCAAGGGAAAGTAGATACCTATCCCAAAAGACCAGCCCCCTTGACGATATATCCCTCAATCATGGGACAATTAAAAGGGCAGCTGACTCTTATGAGGTCCAAATGGAGGTAGATCAAGGGGAATCATGTTTCTTGCTTGAAACTTTTAAGTACACAGAAGAAATCAGTACATACCAATGTTGCCTACCCTTTTCTAGTAAGGCACTCAGTTGTATTTAAAATCAGCAACCTCTGTGGCCATAGTTAGAGAATATCCAATCCAATCCAAAATATAACCACAATCCAAAATATATATGAATGAACTTGTGAACCAGATTTGCTTACAGTTACTACAATGAGGAAGAGGGCGCAATCTCCATCGATGAAAGCCACCCTCAGACAACAACAGTTTGTGGGCATGAAAATGGAGAGCACATTGGCCACTCACTGGCATGTAGCACATTCTAATACGCTGTTTATATATATGCTCACCAACAGTGGGCGTATATTGATGATTTGATTAAACAGCTACCAGGGGAATACCAAAAGAGAGCATAATAAATAGCGGAAGAAAGTTAGAATACCTTCCAACACTTTCTCAAAACCAGTTTGTGAGTCAGTAAATACAGGCTGCAAATAGCTTTACGTACACATGCATGTCTACATATTTCAGACTTTAAAGCAGAGGTAGGGACTCACCTCTCACTAGAAACCATTTGTTTGGTCCAGAAGTGTACAAATCTAAGAGGAAATGAAAAAGGCTATTGAAACAGCTAAGGTAATAGAGACTTAATTGATGAGAGGAACATCCAAAAGAGGAAGTCCAGAGATTGGAGTGGTTGAGGGTGAAAAAACATTTTCAGAGTCAGAATTCAGAAAACGTTTTTTCCACCATGTCAATGGCATTAGCCAAATCGGTCCAAAACTAATTTTCAAGGCAGAAGAAAAAGGAAAGACCAGACCTCAAGAATTGATGCCTCAAACACAAAACACTTTCAACCTGGCCTCACAACATCCATCACCACTGGGCAAAGACTAACTCATCACCTTGCAGTTCATAACTTCAAACAAGTGGGTACTGAACCAGATCAAACTTCAGATTGTATATAGAATTAATAAAGATACCAACCACAATAATATCAAACAGACAAAACTACAAGAGAGATCAAATAAAAATTATACAAAAATCAGGAACTCTAGTTAAAGAATTAAATAGAAGATTTTCAAATGACTCAGGAGTATAATCTGTGTACTTTCCGATACCTACACAACATGACCTAATATGAAAACATGTGCACATGTGGGCAAACTGAAGATAAGGGTCAGTAGTCCTCACAGCGAGCATTCAGCCACATAAATTATCTAGAACTCCAGACATTTTTTCTAGCTCAAACGGCTTTTCAAGTTCACATACCCAAAAAGGCAGTGCAAGTACCGAAAGAGAACATAACAGCAATGTTTTACCTCAATGAACGGTGGGCAAAATATCATATCTCCTGTCGAAGAAAGGGGAAGACAGAGGTATACCAACACCTGAAATATTTTCATCTTTACAAACCACATGCCAATCCTGACAACGCAAGCAGGAAAGGTTTTGTATACAAATTCAAAAGACCTACAGCTAGCAGCTTGACTCCTGAAGTAGTAGAAGGCAGTCACTAAAACCTTTCAGAGATTTAGATGAACATTATAAAAGAGGCACGAATACCTCGAATTAGAAAATGTTATGCATTAAAATGGTATGAGAAACCTTAATTGGTATTCTCGTAAGATAAGTTGCAAATTAAGGGTAAAAATTGATGTATATATTGACCAACAGATCTCAAGATAAGTTCTGGTTGGCTACTGTCAACCTCAACAAAGATGTTCTGGCCACCAATTTTGGACTCTGTGACTCAGTCAAAAACATATAGGGGATAGGGTAAGGATACCCTGATTCCCTAGGCCTGGTGGAGGGGTCCCAGGGTTCCCCCTGGGAACAAAAACGTAATTTTTAAAAATGTCACAGCTGATCCATGGTCCGCAGGATTTTTTTTTAAAAAAAGGGCAAACTCCCACCCTTTTTAAATAAAAGTATCCGGAACTGGACCAGAGTCCGGGCAATTAGTTCATTGCATTTTTTCGGGAAGGAGTCATGTGCCTGCCCTCCTCAAGCCATTTCAAGGCCTGAGGACCCCACCCCCCCAGGGCAGATAATATTTTTATGGGGAGGGGGCATGTGACTCTCTCTCTGAGCCATTTTAAGGCCCCAGGGACCCCATCACCCAGAGGCAAGTTTTATGGGGAGGGGATTGTGCAGCCCGCTCCCCGAGCCATTTGAAGGCCCCCTGGGGACCCTTTCATTGGGGGCCTCAATAAATAATGCCAGGTCTGGCATTTTTTAACTGGGTTGGGGGGTTTAGGGCCCCTTGCCTGAGCCACATAAGAGCCCTGGTGACTACATCCCACAGGGCAAAAGCATTTTTTAATTGGGGATGTTGCCAAGACACTGCTATGCACAGCCATCGCCCTGTGCACAACTTATAACAGAGAGCCCGCTACCTATATACTCTCAAACTCAGTTAGATGGTGATGCTCCTACTTCACACAGCCTTTGTCCTGTGCACAAGTCTTCATGGACAACACACACCCTCCACACGTGCAAGGCTCATTAGGGGGACAAACAAGTTGCAAGCGCTTACACTCATTAGCAGTACGAAAGCTATAGATAACGTGCTTTAGATGCATCTCAGTAAATACCTTTCACTGCCAGAAATGTATAGCAAACTCACTGGATGATGTCATCCGTGATGTCATCAGCAATCTCATCAATGATGTCATTTGAGATATTATCAGTGATGGCATCAATGATGTCATTGAACATGTTATGAGTGATGTAATATGTGAAGTCATAAGCAGTGCATGGCGGACACAAGTTATATTTAGCTCAGTTAACTATGACTGAATTTCAGTGTTTTTTTTTTTAGTATAAAATGCTACGTTTTAAATGTCATTTTCACCTAACTATAACGTCACTTTAACCTTTGTTTATTCCAGTGAATATGATACTTAGGTCAGAGTTTCCATAGAAAGAGCATTTTTTGTTTTGCTATTAACTTTGGCCCATTTGACTAATCTTCACAAAACTCTCTATAAAAAGTTGATCCACCTCAACTCCTTCCTAGAAAGTTTCAGGGTAATCCACCAAGTGGTGGGCAAGAAGAAGGGGTGTCCCAAAATGCTTTCCCCCCCCCCATGTATTTTCCATAGGAAATTTAAGACAGCATACAGCCAAAACGGCTGAACAGAATTACAGTAAATCTGTCATAAACCTAGGTCATTACCTAGAAAGCATGCTTTTGGTGATTTGCTGTTAGTCTGTTCAGGAGTTTTTGAGAAATTAAGGATCAAAACGTATAGAAATATTGATAGCTTGTCCCCAGATATGTTCTTTAAAGGAAACTAGTCAAGCCTAACTGGTATAGGACTCAGAGACATGGTCGTTGTGTCCTGAAAATGATGGGAAAAAAATATACAAGGGGTCAAGGTGAGCACACCCTTACCCCAAAGGGCATACAGGGATCCCTTTGAGATCCCCCCGATTGGTTGGCCTTAACATTGATAACATGCCATGGAAGCCGTTACTGGACTCTGGAGCATGGTCCCTATTGAGGTGCATTGTAGTGAAAGTCTGATTTTGAGTGTCACAAAAAGGAGCACATATAAAGGGTGATAACAGATTTTAGCCACAATATACATCATTTGTTAGTGGTACCGTACAACTTTTAGGAATTGTGTTGTAATCTAAGGTGATTTTTGCCCTGTGTAAAATGCTGATCCTCAGCTGGGATTTGATGAACCATGCTTGGGAGAAAATTGTTTGCTCTCATGATTTTCTCATAGAAGCTATGGAAGGACACCAGAAGCTTAAGTGAGAGCATATTTTCTGTAAGCTCACAGTGCCTACATCAGCCATGTGAGAATAAAGTCTGGCACATTGAATAATGCATGCACTTCCAACAGCAGCAACAGAGCCTGTCAGTTGATTCCCCAGTGTACTACTGCAGCTTCCCCAGTGTTCTAATGAATAACTAGAGCGCTAGCATTCTTATTTATGACAAAAGTGTTGCACACCTGAAGCCATGTGGATTGAATCAAAGCTGGAAAACTCAAAACATCCTTTCGAAATTAACAAAATGAGGGGGTTTGTTTTGTCAAAGAAATTATGGTTAGTGCTGTCGAAAGGAAAACTAGGATACATTTTGTATGCGTTGTCAGAAATCTTCCTCATCCATTTCAGTAACATATTTTAACATGCAGACTGAAATATGTACTTTTAGCGCCAGCAGCAGCCTGCCAGTTAACTCCCTGGTGAACAACTGCAGCTTTACCACAGTGTTCTAATGAACATCTAGAAGGCTAATGTCGGTGCCCAAACCCATACATAAATTTCCCTCTTGTGCAATTCTCCTGGACCAGGAGCATTGTAGTCCCTACCAGACTTTGGTGCTCCACACTGGACCCGTCTCTCTTAATCAGTAAGGTGGCAAAATTACGAAGGCATTACCAAAGCATTTCCGGTAAAGAACAAAAAACAAGGATGTTCATTTTAAGATTTACTTAAAAGAATTAAAATACAGAAATGCACACATTGAGCCATCAAAGTTAAGTCAATAGCCATTAGATTCTATAGAAAGTACAGCAAAACTCAGTAGAGTTCTAGTCAATGTCTAGCATAGATTCGCCTTAAGAGAGTGGTGAAAGGTCTCCTCCTAACAAGAATAATCGCAGCCTTTTATAGGGCTTTAGATAAAAAGCTTTTCACATTTACTACATTAGTACATGGCTCACATGCTCCCAACCAATAGAAATAAAGCAAAGAGCAACAATTGGTAATGAAAGACACTGGATGATTTTCTCACTATTCCAATACATGGAGTTCTAGGGCCTGATTCACAAAAGTAAACTTACACTTTTGTGTACGGTTACGATTGTTTGCTATTGACAAAGGTATTTTAGAAGTAGAATATTTACGACTGTGGCCTCTCCGCTCTGTCTCTGCATATAAAAAGATAGGACTGTCCTATCTTTTAATGTGCAGAGACTCCGCACTAATAAACATACTACTCATAAAATACCTTTGTGAATAGCAAACAATCATATACTTACTCATAAGGGTAAGTTTACCTTTGTGAATCAGGCCCCTAGTATTCACAGCATCTGCTCTCAGTACATGAAATGTTACACAGTATGTTGTTCAGGCTGGGACAGTTGCTCTGTCCTTCAGAAAGTACACTCTGCTTAGGTAGTCACAGGAAGTCATTTCTCAGCTTGTGAAAGTCTATGAGTCTTTATTAATCCGGCTCTGAATTCATTATTACATGAATCTCTATGACAGGCTATTGTTCCAATGTGCTGGAAGAGGGCTAAATTGATACCGTTGTTAAAGAAGCCGTCAGTGGATAAATCCATCTTGGCCAATTATAGGCCAATCTCCTTGCTGCTGACTTTTTCAACAATTCTTGAGAAACTGGTTAATTTTCAGCTCTCCAGCTACCTGGTGGCTAATAAGCTGCTGCATCCTTCACAATTGGATTTCCGCCCAGGTTTCATCACAGAATCGGTTTTATTTGAAGTCTCTGATGTTATTAAACTTGCAGTGGATAGTGGAAAGAAGGTGGCCTTATTGCTGCTGGACCTTGCAGAGGCATTTGATACAGTTTCCCACCCTATCCTGCTGCAACGTTTGCAGGATATTGGTATAGGTGGGATCGCTTTGCTTTGGGTACATTCTTTCCTTTCAGATAGATCTCAATCGGTGTGGATCCCACTGTTTGCTTCTGAGCCCATATATGGAGTTCCCCAGGGCTTGGCGTTAAGCCCGATATTGTTTAATATCTATCTTGCTCCACTGACAGCTCTGGTGGAGTCTTTTGGGGTGCAGATTATTTCCTATGCCAATGACACGCAGTGAATGTTAACATAGGAGGGTGACGTTTTAACTGCCCAGGTTAGATTCAAATCGTGCCTTTCTGCAGTGTTTAATTGGATGTCTCAGAACAATCTCCAATGTAACACTAGCAAGACGAAGGTGTTGGTTTTTGGTTCCCCCCTCCACGATGGGCAGGTAGTGCGAAATGTAGTAGTAAAATTTGATAATAATCTCACTTTCAAATCTTAAGTTGAGAGCGTGGTTGGGACATGTTTTGTCCTCCCCAGGATGTTGAGGAATTTTCTGTATATGCTCCCCGCTTCCTGTCAAGGATGGTGATTCATTCTTTGATAATGTCCCGGCTGGATTATGCGAATGCTCTTTACTGGGGTCTCCCAGAGTACTTGTTAAAAAGTTTGCAGGTGGTGCAGAACGCTGCTCGGCTTTTAATCAAGATTCCTAGGAGTAACACGGTGTATGCCCACCTTAAAGATTTGCATTGGTTGCCAGTCAAGGCAAGAGTGACTTACCTTAGCCCACAAAGCTTTTTGTCCAAGAGGTTACAGCACTACCAGCCTTCTAGAAAGTTGCACTCTAAGAAGGCTTTACTGCCTTAGTGCCGAAGACAAAGAAGAAACGAAACGATGGGGTGATTCTTCCTTTTCTGCTATGGCTACCAGAGGAATTCCTTGCCCTTGTCTCTCAGAGCCATTAAGGATCCGGCTTATTGATCTGTTAGCGTGGGACACTCTATTGAGTAGCCGTCCAAATAGGCCTCTGATAATAAACTGTCAAACCTTTGGATTCTGGGCCATGCCCCCCTCACCATTCTGGCAGGGGATCCCGGAGCATGGAATATATGAATAAATTAATGTACATGTCAAGGGACTAATCCGAAATAGCCTATGAGGGAGTGGCAACAGTTATTGACAGAGCAGAGGGGGTGCAACTCTTCCAAGAACTAAGGAAATGAAAGCAGGGCATCTTCTGGCTCTTTATGTTAGAGACCCATCATGCTGGGAAGTAAAGGATGAATGATTGCTGGCATGAAGTAGGGTGACCAACCGTTCGTAAATTTCACGGATGGCCAGTTATTTGGGCCTCTTGTCCATGAGGATTTCTTTCACGGATGCCATTAAGGATCCGGAGTCTTTTAGACGTCAGTTGAAGATTTGGCTTTTTAATGAAGTGTTTTAACTCTCACTTGTAGATCCTTTTGCCTTATTGATCTGTTAGCGCTGGGACACTCTACTGAGTAGCCGTGCGCTTTACAAATGTTTTTTTATTTGATTTAATTTGATTACTATAATGGAAATTCCCCTATGAGAGAACTAGAGTTACAGGTAAACTATTCCTTCCTGGAGCAAGGCTGTCTGTCCTCATATTATTCTGATATTGTAAAATCTCCTCTCTATTTAAAACACTAGTCAATCCATTCACATTCATAGAATTTTTACACATTGTCACCATAGAGGGACAACCAGTGGTCGTCGTACCGAACATCAAGTCCTGGAGGAACTATCAAGCAGTGGGAATGGTCTGACAATCAGTACACTAACATCCAGGTGAGGATGTAGGTAGCTGTTCTACCTTGATCTAAGAAGTCTAGGGTGATGGTACAGAGGGGATACCAATGACTCTGAGTATTGTTGTGTGTATGCCATGGCCAAAAAATAGGATAGTACCTTGGAGGTGGTGTATGTGTGGTGACGAGAAAGTAGGTAAATGAAAACTGATCAGTCCAAATAGGCCTCTGATAATAAACTGTCAAACCTTTGGATTCTGGGCCATGCCCCCCCTCACCATTCTGGCAGGGGATCCCGGAGCATGGAATATATGAATAAATTAATGTACATGTCAAGGGACTGCTCCGAAATAGCCTATGAGGGAGTGGCATCAGTTATTGACAGAGCAGAGGGGGTGCAACTCTTCCAAGAACTAAGGAAATGAAAGCAGGGCATCTTCTGGCTCTTTATGTTAGAGACCCATCATGCTGGGAAGTGCAGGATGAATGATTGCTGGCATGAAGTAGGGTGACCAACCGTTCGTAAATTTCACGGATGGCCCGTTATTTGGGCCTCTTGTCCATGAGGATTTCTTTCACGGATGCCTTTTGTCCGTAATTCTGCACATTGGAGCGAGCTGTCCCCACAAAAGCAGCCTCAGAGTTCTGTAACTTTACAACAGGGACCAGCTCGCGCTCCTGCTATGATCTCAAGGGCCTGCAGCAGCCCCTCACCGACCTGGCACAGATTGCTATCAGCCCATTATCATTCTGTTTTCCGGCTTAATTATCACATACAGAATGATAATTGGCCTCTCTTCGCAGTTCAGTATTTGCTGGGCCTCCTCCTGCCAAAGCCTAGGGTATGGCATTTTGCTTTTGTTCAGGGGCTGGTTGCACCTCACACCTCACCAGTGGCCAACCTCTGGGGGAGTGGAGGTTTCATTTTGACACTTCTTACAGGGTTAAAGGCTTAGCCTTTAGATCCCTTGTATGCCAGCAATTTATAGGCTACAAACTTCACTTTAACTCTGGTGCGTTAGCTCGAATCTGTGAGTAACATGCCCTTGTTTAATAAAAATGTGCCCTGGGAGAAAATATGAGATAACCCGAGCATCTCTGATTCCAACAAACTATCTTTTACTGTAGTCCCAGTGTAAAAATATGAGAAATTATGAGCATTATATGAGATGCGCATGTGCCTAATGAGATTAACAAGGCGCTTCACTCAGAAAATTGAAAATTCGGTCATGTAGGGTTACTCATTTAATTGGAACACATTTGTTACTGCCTAGGAACTAATTCCAGGAGTACTCTTAGAAAGCTGCGGGAGTCTCGGCATCACAGGAGGACTCCCAGGTGTAAACATTTATACATTCAGAAATGCAGCTTGAGTATATTTTGGTTAAAAAGGTAAAATATAATGCAGGAGTTTGCTACCATTTCTTCTATTCAGGGAAAAAATACTTCCCTGTGGAGAAACCCAGCCCCATAAACCCTCACCAATTTTTGGGAAGCCCCGCCCCTTTCCTGCCCTGAAAACAGATTTATTCCAACACTTGACAAAAGTAAATCTCCCACCGTTTTAAGGATATTAAATTACCTGATAAAGGTTTTTGAATACATTTATATTTGCTAGTTTCCCAAGTGTTCTAATCTCAGAATGCTGAAGTGTATAGTAAAGTGATGAATGGAGTGCTTGAATTAATCTTAGTCACTGGTAATTACTCAGGCCGCATCCCAGTCCATCGATATTTTGCACATCATGCCACCTTAGTTTGGAAGTAGCGCAGAGGGATAGTGTGCCTCCAGCGAAGCACAATGTGTAACATGCAGATCAAAGAATTGTTTTTTTTATGTATACAGTTCAGTGGGTTACTGTTTTTGTCCCAGGGACACTTTTATTAATTGCATTTCATAAGATACAATCCTAATATAGCACTGTGAGCTATGAACCAAAATCAAATAGCAGCATGGAAACTGCAAGGCACTGGTTTAAAACCTTATTGTTTTTCTATAATCTTTCATTATTCTAAGGTTGATAAATAGGGTTCCTTTGGGTAATAATAATGCAGCAGGGTTGAGTAAATTATGCAGCAAGAAAAGGCAAATTATGTGGCATAATACAGCGCATTTTGTAATAGTATTACTTAAATATTTTGACATCTTTAAGCTTGCTAATACTGTCTGGGCATAGATTGCACCTCATTAGTACTAGTTTAACACCCAAATATAGCAATAAGCAACAGAAAGGTGACCAGTCACCTTTTGCAAAGGACCTTCCACTGTGTGGAAATGAGTTGATGTATTTTTAGTAACTTTTGAATCATCTGAGCTAAAATCTGAACAATATGCAGCAGATGATGGATTATGTGGCAAATGCAGCAAATCTATAATTATGAGAAAATTGCAGCGGCTGGACAATTGAATAATTCCAGTGGCCATGGTCTCAAGTAACATTTCCTATGCATTGGCTTACACACTTATACAAGCCATTCTGTCTGTATAATATGTGTGTGATATAAAACACTCCAACGCCCTACCCTACCCTACATACTTGGAATGAGTAGTAGTGTAAAAGAAATTAACTACGCATCAGAGCGAGGCTATGTAGCCATTGTGTCTGTATAATATGTGTGTGATATAACACACTCCAACACCCTACTCTACCCTACATACTTGGAATGAGTAGCAGTGTAAAAGAAATTAACTATGCATCGGAGTGGGTCTATGTAGAGATAAGGGCACCATTGGAGGGTGGTACTGATTGAATCCTTGGAGAAGGAGGTCTTTGGAGGGCTGGGGCACAACAAATATTCTCACACCATCTGGCTCCAGCACTAAAGCCAGCCCTGTCAGGGGCATAGCTATCATTCCTGCAGCCTGTGCAGTGCCCCAGGCCCTGAGGTAAAATCACTTCAGCATCTGATTTTGTGACGGCTGATAGGAAGGTATAGTCTATGAATGGTGGGATTTAATTTTACTGTAATCAGTGTTTCTATAAAAAAATTATTTCAACATTTCCAGGTAATGGAAAACAAAGAGCACAAGTAGAAATGCCTACATAACATGATCAATGTGCTCTAATCCCAGACTCCTCTAGTGCCGCACTGTGACCTGCCAGACAACTCCTCCGGGCTGGAACCTTGGATGGATTTCTCTCCCATTCTTTGAAAAATAGCATTTACCTAACAAACAGTGATTTTCTGTCTGTCTGTGTGTATGTATATGTCTTATATGTAGTGGGACCCTAGGCAAAAGGTAGCGGGGCACCGTACAAGGTCCACAACAGAATGTAAGTCTGGACAACAACATATACAGTATCTAGTCTGTAGCACACTTCTGTGCATCAAAGAGAAACTGCAGTTTACAGCTCACAGAAATGAAACAGCCCAATCAGTATACTATTTCCCATATACAGGTAAAATAAGGAGGGCTGATATATGGCTAGCCAGGGCATTATATAGTAATGTCAACTCCTATCTAACCATTCTGGCCCACACTAATACCATAACACTCAGCAGTCAGCAGCCAATTATAACTCATGCAAGCTGGTTAACTCCCTTTTCCTGCTTAATGCTCTTACCCTCAAACAAGACCAGTCCACTATGGATCGTATCCATCACTCAGTACTGTACCAGTCCCTAAATCCATGATTGTAAAGCACGGCAATTCACCCGGGAGTGTTTCAAGGCGCTGAATTGTAGGCACGGGGAGATTTAGGGGCATATTATCAAGGGCCGGCGATAAATATCGCAAAGCGCGCTTTGCGCTTGCATATTTATCGCCGGCTATCTCTGGAATTTATCGCCCGGTTAGCGCGTAATTAACAACGCGCATCGCCGAGGCGATAAAAATGTCAGAGATAGCGTGTATATCGCCGTTTTCCATGGGAAAACGGCGATATCCTAGATGATAGGGCCTGTGGTCTTAGCCACAGAATCCACCCCCCATGTTAAGTATGCCTTAGTCAGGAATTTAACAGACGTTAAATTCCTGCGTTAAGGCATACTTAACGCGATTAAAAATAATCGCTTCCCCGCATTGTAAATATCGCGAAGCTGCCTTCGCGATATTTACCCATGTTGTTTCCACAGACACGCCTACTTTGCATCTCATTATCGATGCGAAGTCAGGCGTGCTGGAAACGGGAGCAAAATCAGCAAAACATGCGATAGCGTGTCTTTGCTGATAAGGCGATATAATTATCGCCGCTTTTCGGCCGAAAACGGCCGCAAAAGCGGCGATAATTGTTTATCGCCGCCTTGTTAATATGCCCCTAAGTGATTTGCCCAGAATCACAGGATGTTGAAGCCGATGACGAGACTCGAACCTGGGTCCCACCAGCTTGGAAGTCGGCAGCTCAGGCCGTTACGCCGCATCCAGTCATCACCAGCTGAACAGACATGGAATACCTGAAGCAATCTGACACATAGTGCTGGTTTGGGAAGCTGGCTCTCTATATATTATACCAAAAAGAGGTATAGTGTGTAGAGTCCAGTGGATCCCCAGAGGGTTTACAGAGGCTAAAGTAGATAATACCAATGCTCTCTTTTGTGGTAGTGTGGTTGAGCAGTTAGGCTTCTCAGAGAGCAGTGTTAAGCATTGTTGTACACACAGTGGAAATAAATGAGACACACACTCAATGAATAAGTCCAAGACCAATTAAAACAAGCATTTGCAATGCAATAGGTCTCGCAATTGGGAGAGTTTGAGCTTTTGACATTGTTAACGGCATTGCTTTTTAGTTATGTGTTGGTTTTTAAAACATAAATAAAAGGCATTATCATTTACAATGCCAATAGCTCAAACTCTCGCAAATGCGAGACCTATTGCATTGCAAATGCTTGTTGTAACATCTGGCCGGTGATATACAACAGCCCTTTTCTACACTAGAGAAGTGTCAGATTACTCTGACTTGTCCAGTGAGGTCTGTCACCTTTCCACAAAGGTGCATAATAAAATGTCCTCTGTTGACAGGTAGTAGTTAAGCATCGCCACCTTAAACCTGGCTTACCTAGTTACAAGTTTGACAAGATAATCGCATTCGTTTGAAGAATGTAACATCAGTCCACTGCATTTCGAAAGATGAGGAAAGCATGAACTGATAGATCACTAGATTAGTACACAGCTACAAACATCTGTGGGAGGACTAAAGGGCATACAAATGTTTATGCCGTTTCAAAGCCGACTCAGCCTTTCATTCTTCAAAGGTCGATAAAATCGGTAGGGGTTCTTCGGTGAATTAAACGGTAAAAATAGGGGGTGCATAACTAACTCACACCGGATAAGGTACTACAATGTGCGATCTGATCCAATGATTGTCTGTAATTAACATTTATTATCCTTCAACTCCGAAAGAACACATTGTGCTGATAAATGATCATCGCGCATATACCTAAAACTATACAATGTGTAATAAGGCTTTTGCAGCGTGGAAAAAACAGACATACAGCAATTTCGGTTGCTACCAGTACCAGAATATATAGCCCACTGCTGAAGCCAGTGCATTGCTTTACTAAGATCCAGGAGAGCGTGCCCAGTACAAATACTTCACTTTTACAATACCACCTTGATCGGGAGGGGGAGGGGGGGTCTTCTTATCTAAATAAATTACAAAAAACAGAGCTACGTTCATTGGTCATAGCCGAGAACAAGTGGGCTAGCTGAGGGCCGGCTGGGAATCCCGTTCAACAAGAAGCAAACGGAAGCAGCGCGCGGTGTCCAAGCTCCCACTAACCTTAACATACAGGTCCTGGTGCTCGTCCACGTACTTGAAGAGCTCAGGGAGCGCACAGGAAGACATCTCTCAAGCACAGCGTCAGTCTGGGTCCTGTGAAACAAACAAGTGCCGGTGAGAACCGTCCTCCGAGCTTTAAAGGAGCTGCTGCTGAGCTCGCATGCTGAAATGTACCAATGAAGCTCTTCTTTACCGGAGGGTTCTTCAGAGGTCACCTGATGGCTAGTCACGTGACAGCAGCCAGTGACTGAAACTGGATGACCATGAATGAGGAGGCTGCCTTAGCCGATCTTCACCCTCCTGAGCCCACAGCTGTGTTCCATGCACGCCCGAGTGTCTCTCGTCACATGCACCAATGGGTTTCTGGCCCTACAGGCGCTTTGCGCATCTCACTCTGTTTGTATTGCAAGGCGAGTCGTGATGAAGACAGACAGCTGACCAGCCGTTCTGCACAACACGTGAGAGTAGCTTACCTGCCAACATTTGAAAAACAAGCTGAAAAACGGAGGCGACATCGCGGGCGCACTCCATGCCTCCGGTGCAGATGGCGGCGAAACCGGAAGTCAGGCAGCCTTCGTTGGGACGTGGGCGGGGCCTGCGAAAGAAACAGGAAGGAACCGCCGGAGAGAACGTCCGGAACCCTGCAGGCTCCATGCTGAAGTCCCGGCCCCATGAGAGGGACCGGGCGAAGAGCGAGGCAGACTGCATGGCACCAGAGGCAAGACGGGGCTCCCGAGTGGTGAGGAGAGCCCCGCGGCGTGCCGAGGAGACGGCCAGGGAACCTGCAGACCGAGGAGAGACGCCCTCCTGAACCAGCCGGTGAGTGAGGGCTTGGCTGGGTGTATTGCCGGCGCCCATTGTTTTAGCGGACCCGCTAGACAGCGGGCCGCTCCATCATGGGGGCAATTCTGTAGACCTGCTGAGCCCCGGTGAGACATGTAAGGCGCACGCTGAAGGACACGCCATGAGCGTGCACATCGGCTGTCTGAAAGAGACGCCGTGAGCGTGCACATGGCCTGTCCGGGCGCCGTGAGATGTGCACGCGTATGGTGCGAGCAGGCGTTGTGACAACGCCGCGAGCCGTACGCGTGCACATCTCCTGTCTTGCCATACGCGTGCACCTGTCCTGTCCCGCATCGGAGCAAAAGTCGGCAACAATAGATCTCGCATAGCGAGCAGCGCTTTGCGCTGCAATCGCTAGGCGAGACCTAAAAAATTATAATTGGTTATATCTATTTAGCAGAACAGCAGAACTTCGTCATAGGTGAATATTTCAGACTTCGCAATGTTAACCTATGGGAGGAAGAAAACATTTGACATACATAGGGATAACATCGACTTACAAGACCAGTCTTCGGAAGTTAAGGTCAGTATTGGGCAAGGTTCAGTTCAGCACCACCAGCGGCAGTGGGGCGGCCGGATGCAGTGTGCAAGTTCAAGACTGGGCGCCCAATATAAATCAATGGGTTTTGGGGGCAATCGGACAGAGGCTGCTTACATGTAAGTAGCAGCTGCTTGGGGGGCCAGTTTCCAGGGGTTGAAGCAAGCACTGGATGGGGCTCAAAGCAGCACCAACACTACACCACCAGCGGCACAGGGGTGGCCGGGTGCAGGGTGCCAACAGAGCCAAAATCGGAAACAGGCTGCAGGTTCAAGCCAGGAGGCCAGTCAAAGGTAACCAACAGCTACAGAGGTAAGTTGTGATGCTCGGGACGTAGAGACACCTTTGGTCTTCTTCACCAAGGCACAAGCCGGACAGGTGCAGGGGAGGCTCTTGGCATCGGAAACAGCTTATCGGAGCAGGTGGTGGTTGGAGGGGTCTCCGTGCAGAGGCTACAGGTGACGTCGAGGAGTCCTGGCAAGGTCAGCTCACGGTGGACTTGACCTCTGGAGCACTGGTGAACCTTGCTGGAACTGGTGGGCCACTTGGACTCAGGTGCAGAGGTGGAACCATGGGCAGGCTTTGCGGTTCTTCAGGTCACAAAGTCTTTTGTTTGAAGATGGTTTCTTTGTGAACAGGTCTGCTTTTCTCGGGAGATCTTGGTCTTTGTCAAAGGCAGGAAGTCCTCCCAAAGTTTTGGAGATCGCTGGGCTGCAGGACAAGTCGTATTTTGGTACTGGACCGTCAAGGGCTACAGACAGGCTAGTAGGGCTGGGGCCAAGTCAGTTGGTTTCTGCAGTGTTCTCTGCTGGTGTGACTCTGTGGTGTCTGGCTCTTCTTAGGTTGTCAGGAACTGAAGTTCAGGGTCTGGGGATGCCACCTAAATACTAGATTTAGGGGTGTTACAAGGGAGTGGCAGGTAGTGTCCAATGGGCCTCTTACCTGGGGTGTCTACACCCTCTATTATGCCCACTTCCTGTTGGAGGAGGACATAGTCCTAGCCCTGATTGGATACGTCCTACCGTCTTCAAGATGGTGGGGACTGAAAAGTGTTCTTCACCTCGCCTCCAGCACCTAAGGGGTGGAGTTGGCAAAGGGGGGGGGGGAACACCTTCTCTTCTTTCTAAGTTTTGCCACGTGTCCTCCAGCCAAAAAGGGGGTGAGGACAGGAAGGGGGCCTGCTCCTTCTAACACGAGAGGCTGGGGTTGCATTACTGAGGTGGCAAGGACTTTGAAGCTCCCTGCCACAGATGGCTCTTTCTGACCAAGGGGAGGTCTGAGCACTTCCACCCAGGAAAGGCATTGTTCTCGACCTCAGATCACACAGGCACTTTCCCCATGAGGTCATCTGGTGGTAGCAGGCTGGCTTGGGCCGGTCAGTGACTACACTAAGGGTTGGTAGGGTTCGGGGGACCCCTCTAAGGGGTCCTCTGTATGCAATTTTAATAAATCTGACACTGGAATCAGTGAAGGTTTATTATGCTGAAATGTTTGGTACCAAACATCCCATACTTCAGTTAAGCCGTAATGATGAGTGTCTAGCCTATGTACTTACTATGGCTTCCCTCGTCACATACAATATCCAGGAACTGACAAGGACATTGCAGGGGCATATATGCTCATGCAAATATGCCCTCACAGGAGGTGCAGTGCACCCTGCCTTGGGACTACAAGGCCTGCTATAGTGGTGACTTACCCATATCAAATGCAATGTCTGTGTGCATGGCACACAGGGATGTGTGCAATGTTGACTCTTCAGTTTTGTCTGCACCAAGACACGCAGGCTGCAGTGGCAGTGTGCATGTGCTTTTGTCTGCACCAAGACACGCAGGCTGCAGTGGTAGTGTGTATGTGCTTGGTGAGGGGTCCCTTAGGGTGGTACAATTGGTGCTGCAGCCCTTAGGCACACTCTTTAACCACAAGGCCCTTGGTACCAGAGGTACCTTTTACCAGGGACTTATATGTGAGCTAAATTGGTGCCCATTGTGGTATCATTTTAGGGAAAGCACACTGGTACTGGGAAGCTTGTCAGCAGGGACCCAGTACACCTCAGTCAAAGTTGACCAAAAGCCAGGCAAAATGTGGGGGCTGGGGTGTATTGCAACAGAAAACCAGTTTCCTACAGCTGGCCACTAGGAGGACTACACTCTAGTCCAGCACTGCAGGTCCCAAGTAGCTATATTCTATGCGTGCTGCTTTACATCTCACAATGGCACTAAGATATGAGATTCTAGTAACAAAGTCCATTCGATCAGATCTTCCCGACCACTTCTCTCACCAAACATGTCTGCTCAGGATAATGAACTGTAAACAAAATATCAGACTGGACAACCCAGTGCAGTAACCATATAAATAGATTATGATCACATGAAATACCACAAAAAGACCTGCACACTTGCTCAAAGCTGCACGCATACAAAAAAAAACATGAAGTGTACGATTGTCTCAACCTAATATAAACTTATTATGACTTGTACTTGTGTTGGTTGTCTATTTACTTATGTACTATTGTGCAACCTCCTCTGATGTGTCTGTAAAACGTACCTTTTGTCCTGAATTCTTGTCCTGAATTTTGACCCTTTGTCCTGAATTTTTACACTCACTGTCCTGAATTTGCACCCATGCCAGTTGGTCACCATAGCATGAAGTGGGGAACAACCTACCGGGAAAGAGGGAAGGGTGGAGCAGTAGGGCTACAGAGCGGTGGACCGATGAGATTGAAGACCTACATGTGAACAACAGTGTGACTAAATCTTACCAGAATAAACTATGAATTGTAGAATGACATATGTAAAGCACACAGTGCATGCAACCACCAAAGAGCCTACCTCTTTATCAAGGATACCAATTCATAATTTTATATGGGTAAGGTCCACCATCTCTCTAGGTCCGAGCCCCTACGATGCGGGCCGTGGCCTGAAGTTGGTGGCCCAGTGTGTGCATTCTCTATGC
Source organism: Calotriton arnoldi (assembly GCA_963921515.1). NCBI lineage: Eukaryota > Metazoa > Chordata > Amphibia > Caudata > Salamandridae > Calotriton > Calotriton arnoldi. Next base: position 936,308 of record CAWUFW010002570.1, on the reverse strand, counting down.
TACTTCCATTGACGTCAGACTTCTAAAATCCAAGAGTCAGCCAGGTTATCCGACTCTCAGAGCTCTGAGATTTTCTTATCAAAGGTTATGATTATAACAGCAAGGTCTGAAAGTCAGAACTTTAAATTTTGATGCCGTAGCCTGAGCTGTAGTGCAAAGAACTTCTTTCTTTTGACAGCGGTCATGAGAGTAGTCTGCAGCCATGTAGATCTGGTGGCCATTGTGAAGAAAGGGATCTTTATGCCTGCGCCAATGTACTTTAATGTGTACTCATTGGTTGCAGGCTTCAGTTGGGCTTGTCACCTGGACTTCTTTAACCATAGAACAGAAACTGTTGAAACAACAAATTAGTTGCAATACTGCACTGAAAGTGTGGAAGGAAGAATCATATATCTTCTGACCATTATTTCATGAACATTGAACATACTTCTTTGGTTAAGGGTGACTCTTTTAGACATTAGGGCCATGGCTAAGGCATCATGCCATTTAAAACCAGTATCAGCACAGTTTTGAAAAACTTTTTTTTTAAATATTCCATGAAAGCACTCTACTTTAGCACAGGATTTGCAAAGTGTAAGGAAACGCCTCTTTTTGCATGATCCCCCCAAATTTTGGAACTGGACTGGAGACTGCAAAAAGTGACAGGTAACTGTTCCCCTGGACCTGTTTGGTCCCTGTAATGGGTCCTTATCGGAGTTGGCCTGTCCAAGAGTGCCTAGATAACCATTTCAACTTGCTTGTAGTGGCTAACCCTAAACCACTATTGTGGTCGAGGACTAAGAGTTATTGCATTGAATGAAAAGCAGTGATTTATTCTTTCTTTTAAAAATCATATTTCCAGATCCCTCTGGATGATTTTTGTCATTCAGGTATTTATTTAAAGATAAAGGTATAACCTATTTTTATAAATTAGTGTCAGATACATATTGTGTCATGTTTTCTCCTTATTTACTGTTTTGGTACTTCTCAATACTTTACACTTATTCCTTTGATAACACCTGACTGCTCTGTGCTTGAGCTACCCAGGACTTAGCTAAGGTTTTACATACAAACCTAACTGAATCTTAACTCTTTCGCTGCTAGGCCTCCCTCCCCGCCCCCCGTGCTAAGCCTTTTTTTTAGCTATTTGGAGTAGTTCCCGCTTAGGCCCCTGTAACTTTTTGTCCACATAAGGTATCCATGTCAAATTTTCACCCTTTTTGTCCAATACCCTGAGGAGTCTAAAGGTACCCAGGGTTTGTGGATTCCCATGGGGGACCCAGAAATTAGCCAAAATGCAGTTAAATTTTGTTTTGTTTTAAAAATGGGAAAAAATTGCTGCAGAAGAAAGCATCTGGTTTTTCCCTGCAAATGGCATCAACAAAGAGTTTTTGGTGCTTAAATCATCATCATCTCAACTTTCTGCGACAGGCAGACTTTTGCCTGAAAAACATTTTCTATACAGTATTGGCATTTTACTGGGACATAGCCTATTTTTTCCTATTTTTTGTGCTTTCTACCTCCTTCCAGTTAGTGGTGGAAATGGGTGTGAAACCAATAATGGATCCCAGAAGCTACACATTTCTGTAAACTAGAAATAATTCTGAATTCAGCAAGGGGTCATTTTTGTAGATCCTTCAAGGTTTTTTATATAAATTAACAGTTGAAAATAGAAAATATTGAAATTGAGTTGAAAAAAACAGCCATTTGTGCCAACATTTTCACCTGTAACGCCTTCTAAGTATGACAGATTTTTAAAGCAATATACCATTACATCCGCTGCATCCTTCATGTTGTGGTAATATATAGGACTTGTGTAGGTTCACCAAGAACCCAAGGAACCCAGAGCCAATAACTGAGCTGCGTCTTGCAATGGTTTTTCATTGTGTACCTGGTATATAGCAAATCATTTGGTAAAATATAAAGAGTGAAAAATACGTACCAAGGAAACCAATAAATTTCTGAAATGGGAATAAAATCTAGAGTTTATAAGCAGTGGATTTTTGCACATCTCTAAAATTGTGGGTACCCATACAAGCATGTGAATTTAAGGTCATTTTTCAAAATGACTTCTTTTTTTACAAATTGTCTTACATTTGGAAGGCAGAAATGCAAAGAAAGTCAATTGGTAATAACACTTGTACTACTATTCTGTGTTCCCCCAAGTCTCCTGATAAAAACGCTACCTCACCTGTGTGGGTAGGTTTAGTGTCCGCGACAGGAAACGGCCCAAAACGCAACGTGGACACATGAAATTCGTCCAGTGAAAAAGGACCCTTTTTTGCAATGTGCCTAGCTGTGGATTTTGAACCCTAGCTCAGGAAACCTAGCAAACCTATATATTTTTTAAAACAATACATGCAGGGGAATCCAGGATGAGGCTACTTGTGTGGCTCTCACCAGGTTCTGTTACCCAGAATCCCTTGCAAACCTCAAACGTTCTATAAAAAAAACACATTTTCCTCACATTTCTGTGATGGAAAGTTCTGGAATCTGGGTGGATCCACAAACTTCCACCAACCCCGCATTCCCCAAAGTCTCTCGATAAAAATGGTACCTCACTTGTGTGGGTAGGCCTAGTACCCATGACAGGAAACGGGCCAAAACGCAACATGGACACACCACATTTTTACAGTGAAAACTGACCCTTTTTTTGCAAAGTGCCTAGCTATGGATTTTGAACCCTAACTCTGCCGGCACCTAGAGAAACCTAGCAATCATATACATTTTTGAAAACTAGACACCCAGGGGAATCCAGGATGTGTTGACTTGTGTGGCTCTCACCAGGTTCTGTTTCCCAGAATACCTTGCAAATCTCAAACTTTGTAAAGAAACAAATGCATTTTCCTCACATTTCTGTGATGGAAAGTTCTGGAATCTGGGTGGATCCACAAACTTCCATCCACCACGCATTCCCCAAAGTCTCTTGATAAAAATGGTACCTCACTATTGTGGGTAGGCCTAGTACCCATGACAGGAAACGGGCCAAAACGCAACATGGACACACCACATTTTTACAGTGAAAACTGACCCTTATTTTGCAAAGTGCCTAGCGATGGATTTTGAACCCTAACTCTGCCGGCACCTAGAGAAACCTAGCAATCATATACATTTTTGAAAACTAGACACCCAGGGGAATCCAGGATGTGTTGACTTGTGTGGCTCTCACCAGGTTCTGTTTCCCAGAATACCTTGCAAATCTCAAACTTTGTAAAGAAACAAATGCATTTTCTTCACATTTCTATGATGGAAAGGTCTGGAATCTGTGTGGATCCACAAAATTTCACCCACCCCGCATTCTCCAAGGTCTCCCAATAAAATTGGTACCTCACTTGTGTGGGTAGGCCTAGTGCTTGCGACAGGAAACGGGCCAAAAGGCAACATGGACACAGCACATTTTTACAGTGGAAACTGACCTTTTTTTTGCAAAGTGCCTAGCTGTGGATTTTGAACCCTAGCTCAGCCGGCACCCAGGGAAACCTAGCAAACCTATACATTTTTGGAAACTAGAGAACCAGGGGAATCCAGTATGGGGTGACTTGTGTGTCTCTCACCAGGTTCTGTTACCCAGAATCCCTTGCAAATCTCAAACTTTCTAAAAAAAAACACATTTTCCTCACATTTCTATGATGAAAAGTTCTGGAATCTGCGTGGATCCACGGAATTCCACGCACCCTGCATTCCCCAAAGTCTCCCGATAAAAATGGTACCTCACTTGTGTGGGTAGGCCTAGGGCCCGCGACAGGAAACAGCCCACAACGCAACATGAACACATCACATTTTTCCAGTGAAAACTGACCTTATTTTTGCAAATTGCCTAGCTGTGGATTTTGAACCCTAGCTCAACCAGCCCCCAAGGAAACCTAGCAAATCTATACATTTTTGAAAACTAGGCACCCAGGGGAATCCAGGATGGGGTGACTTGTGTGGCTCTCACCAGGTTCTGTTACCCAGAATCCCTTGCAAACCTCAAACTTTGTAAAAAAACAAAACAAATTTTCCTCACATTTCTGTGTTGGGAAGTTCTGGAATCTGCATGGATCCACAAACTTCTACCCACTCCGCATCGCCCAAAGTCTCACGATAAAAATGGTACCTCACTTGTGTGGGTAGGCCTAATGCTTCTGACAGGAAACGGGCCAAAAAGCAACCTGGACACACCACATTTTTACAGTGGAAACTGACCCTTATTTTGCAAGGTGCATAGCTGTTGATTTTGAACCCTAGCTCTGTCGGCACCTAGGGAAACCTAGCAAACCTATACATTTTTGAAAACTAAAGAACCAGGGGAATCCAGGATGGGGTGACTTGTGTGTCTCTCACCAGGTTCTGTTACCCAGAATCCCTTGCAAATCTCAAACTTTGTAAAAAAAAAACACATTTTCCTCACATTTCTGTGATGGAAAGTTCTGGAATTTGTATGGATCCACAAACTTCCACCCACCCAGTATTCTCCATAGTCTCCCGATAAAAATGGTGCCTCACTTGTGTGGGTGGGCCAAGTGCCCGTGACAGGGAAGGGCCCAAAACTTATTGTGGAGACATCAAAATGACCTATCAGAAAACGACCTGGTTTTGCAAGGGGGGTCACCTAGGTTTTTGGCCCCGGGCTCAGCTGCCATCTAGGGAATTCTACCAAACCCACACATTTCTGAAACCTAAACACCCTGGGGAGTCCAGGGAGGTATGGCTTGTGTGAATCCCCCAACGTTTTCCTACCCAGAATCCCCTGCAAACCTCAAATGTAGCTGAAAAAAATCAAATTTTCTCAGATTTCTGTGTGGGAAAGGTGTGGAATCACCGGGCTGACACAAATTTCCTACCACCCAGCATTCTCCTAGGTCTCCCGATAAAAATGGTACCTCACTCGTGTGGGTGGGCCAAGTACCTGCGACAGGCAAGGGCCCAAAACTTATTGTGGAGGCATCAAAATAACCTATCACAAAACGACCTGGTTTTGCAAGGGGGGCACCTGGGTTTTTGGTCCCGGGCTCGACGGCCATCTAGGGAAACCTACCATACCCACACATTTCTGAAAACTAGACACCCTGGGGAGTCCAGGGAGGTATGGCTTGCATGGATTCCCCAACGTTTTCCTACCCAGAATCCCCAGCAAACCTCAAATTTAGCTGCAAAAATCAAATTTTTCTTCAATTTCTGTGTGGGAAAGTTGTGGGATCACCTGGCTGACACAAATTTCATACCACCCAGCATTCCCCCCAGGTCTCCCGATAAAAATGGTACCTCACTCGCTCGTGTGGGTGGGCCAAGTACCCACGACAGGCAAGGGCCCAAAACGTATTGTGGAGACATCAAAATTACCTATCACAAAACAACCTGGTTTTGCAAGGGGGGGCACCTGGGTTTTTTGCCCCAGGCTCGGCGGCCATTTAGGGAAACCTACTAAACTCACACAATTCTGAAAACTAGGCACCCTGGGGAGTCCAGGGAGGTATGGCTTGCGTGGATCCCCCAACCTTTTCCTATCGGCTCATTTCAGTTTCGATTTCACTGAAATTACGTCAGCGCGACGTGCGCGCTGATCGTCATTTCAGGGAAACGAACTAAACAGCCTCAGAAGCTAGTGAAGCTCTTCCCCAGCTCCCGAGGCTGTTTAGGTGGAAAGGGAATCCCAGAGGGATTCCCTGTGCCTTGGCGTCGGACGTGCAAGAGCAGTACGACGCACATGAGCACTTTTGCGTTGGACGGCTCCAGTGCGTCCGACACATGGAAGGGGTCAAACACAATTGTGACATTATTACACAGTGATGTTGCACAACCACACTATATAATAATCCACATTTTCACAGTAAACACAGTAGAACTGTTGTAGACTTACATTGTTCTTGAACAACTGGTGACATGAACTGGCTGCCTTTATCACTCCCAATCTTGAGGGAGATTCTCAACCTTGGCATTAAATTCTGGATTAGTCTTTTAGTGACAGTAACTGCATCTACCTTGGCACAAGGCAAAGTCTCCACCTTCCCAGAAAAAATGGCAGCCATTACACCTGTATATGTTGATGACAACACCTCTGGGGCATTTGAATAAATTCAATTTCAATATGGATGAACGGGTCTCATGGAGCTGGATTGGCTGCTCTGAGGGTGAAACGAGGGGCAAACCACAAAAAAGCATAATCTGCAAACTTTCTTTTTCACACATTAGAAAAATTCTACTCCTTTATCCTTCATGATCTTCTAAAAGCAGCTGTCCATGAAATGATCATTTCATGACTTAACTTTGGGAATGCCCTACTGGCTGGAGTCCCTAAAATTCTCTGGCTTCTCTCAAAGCAGTGCTTCATTCAGAAATTATGTAGTCCACTATGCAGGTAAATTTGATCATATTTTACCTATACTTAATGAGTTGCATTGGCTGCTCCATTTCTGTTACAATCCGATTCCACTTCTGATAGAGACTTCTAACCACAGATTCCTCACCTTGTGAATTTCCCCTAAGCGCCAGACTGGATCTGGAAACTTTAAAACAATGTCCTCGCGCGTCGGTAGGTGGAATCGTGCAGCTCTGTATTGGCTCTGTCCTGCCTCTGATGTGATGTCGGGGGCCCTATATGTATGCCACCTCTGCGCGATGATGGCTGTTTTTTTCTTTCCGCGCTTTACAATGCAGATCCAGAGCTACCATCTTATGACAGACTTTTTTTCCTCAGGAAAATGTCTCAAATTTCTAAAGTATGGAGATATGGGCCCTAAAACAACTAGTTTCAAGCTGTGGCATGACTGTCAACAACAGATGTTTATGATGAACTCCCACGACATCTGCCTATGGTGCCTCAACACCTCATATGACTTGGAGTGTGATCCTCCTGTGCGAAGACGAATTGCAGAGCCATCTGCAAATGTGAAGTCAAGTTAGCCAAGGGCACAAATGTGCTCTTATTCCTGAGGCCGCTCAACCCAGATCTGTGACTGGGGGGTGAGTGTCTGAAAAGTTTCAGCGCTCTGTCCATCATCTCCTTGTGTTGCTTTGTTCGCCCTAAGTTGGGAGGGTATGCCCAGGGTCCCTTTCTCACTTTGCCACTGGATTCAAGCTAGCCTGGCTGATAAGGGGTGCTACCCCGAAACTGGTCCCAGGATGTTTGTATCCTGTCCAGGTAAGACCTGGCTTGGCAGTTCGGGCTGGACTGTACCCATGAGGCACAGGGTCAAGACTGATTTGCATATAGCTGGGTCTGAACTGGGGTGGTGAAGTAAGCTAAAGAACGATGATGGATTCAACCCAGATCTGTGACTGGGGGTGAGTGTCTGAAAAGTTTCAGCGCTCCGTCCATCATCTTCTTGTGTTTTCTTTGTTCGCCCTAAGTTGGCAGGGTATGGCCAGACGTGGGTCCCTTGCTCACTTTGCCACTGGATTCAAGCTAGCCTGGCTGATATGGGGTGGTACCCCCAAACCGGTCCCAGGATGCTTGTTTCCGGTCCAGGGAAGACCTCGCCTGGCAGTTCGGGCTGGACTGCACCCATAAGGCACAGGGTCAAGACTGATTTGCATATAGCTGAGTCTGAACTGGGGTGGTGAAGTGAGCTAAAGAACGATGATAGATTCAACCCAGATCTGTGACTGGGGGTGAGTGTCTGAAAAGTTTCAGCGCTCCGTCCATCATCTCCTTGTGTTTGCTTTGTCTCTCCACACATTCAGGAACCATTACTGCCTGGATAGCCAGATTCGGTGGGAGGAGCATAGCACTTCCTGGCTTGAGCCATTCCACAAGCCCACCACCAGCGGAGTTGTACTGCTATGGTATATATACAGAAAAAGTGAGGAGTCTGGTGGTCAGAAGTCTCTATCGGAAGAACAAGTTGCTTAATTTCAGAAATGCCTTCTCTGGTAGAGACACTGGGCCCGATTCACAGAACTAATCTGAGACAAAATCCTAAACTTACTACTTTTGGTATTCACAGAAGGCATTTAGTAGTAGTAAAGTTAGGATTTTGTCTTAAGTTTGTCTTAAGTCTGTCTTAAGTCTGTCTTAAGTTTGTCTTAAGTTTGTCTTAAGTCTGTCTTAAGTCTGTCTTAAGTCTGTCTTAAGTTTGTCTTAAGTCAAACTTAAGACAAAATCCTAACTTTACTACTACTAAATGCCTTCTGTGAATACCAAAAGTAGTAAGTTTAGGATTTTGTCTCAGATTAGTTCTGTGAATCAGGCCCTCTGTATTACTGCAGATTCCCCACCAACCCACTCTCCTCCCTGTTCTGTGGAATGGACTTGCATAATACTTTTAATAATGTGCACACTGTCCTATCTGATTTCCATGACTGTGTCCAAAGGCACAGACAGAGATCGGAAAGAAACTGATGTCAGCATGCAGAGGCGTTGCACATATAGTGGCCCTGATGTCACATCCGTAATGCAATGTATCTATGCACATGGGAATTGCTTTAAAGTTTCCAGATCTAGTCTGGTGCCAAGGGAAAATTCACAAAGTGAGGAATCTGTGGTTAGATAGAGTCTTTACCAGAAAAGACATTACGGAAGGTAAGCAAATTATTCATCTGTTCCCTTGTCCACAAGGCCATCCATGATAACAATCCACATTAGTTGACTGACTTGCTCAAAATCTCCGGTGGTGAAGCAGGACTAAGAAGTCATCATTCTCTTCTCCTTGAAACCCCAAACTTTTAGAAACTCTCCAGCTTAAAAACTATTCAGCTCTAATGTGGCTGCTGCAACCTTGAACTATCTCCTCCCTGACCTCAGAACTCTGACGCCAATCACTATCTTCCAGAAATAACTGAAACATTTCCAGACACTACCTGGCTAATGCCACTGAGCACTGTCACTCCCAATTCATGCAAACACATCTTTTGTACTGCTGTGCAGTGCTCCAATAACGAAAAAGATACTATCCAAATTGATATTTGCAGATACACTGCTGTTCCGAAAGAAAAATGAATTTTTGTGCAATTAAATTGTTTGCTTAAAATTAATGCACACAACGGCTATTTCAAGCAGCAGCGCCTCTTTCCCATCACAGTCTATATGTTGCTACTATACATCCACAGGTCATCAGGCCTTAATGCACTGCTCTGCAATACATTCAGTCCATATCGATGCAAATAACATTAATTTCTCATAGTTGCCAAAAGTCCCACTTTCCATATGCTTATATGAAACCATTCTTATTGAAAAAACGAGGCACACACAGCAAATGCAAGTTATCGGGTCGAGAGAAGCCTTACCATTAGAATGAAATTAAAGTCACCAGTTCTCACAGGTATGCAATAATTGTGCGGTGCCCAGCTCCAGATGTCCATTTTGGCATTCTGAGTGAGACCAATATATATTCACTGAAAAAAACAATGGTTACAGTGTTGTATTCCTCTTAGGGTGTCCATACACGGGCTTTCCTGTATCATGTCCTTATATAGGCACAATTCGCCCTGCCCTTATATAGGCATAAAATCCCAGTCCTTATTTAGGCATTAAACCGTGCACTCCAAATACAGGCATGGTCTCCGACATCCGTCCACCCTAACGTCACAACGAGTTCTTGAAGAACAGACCCTTAGGCTTCGGGAGTTTCCCTAGCACAGGACTATTGATTTCTTCAAGGACTCATCTATTATGCATGAACCATTATACCTTAGGGGTTCATTCATGACGTCTTCCGCTGTCCGATTCACGTCAATGCTAACATTCTGAGGTACCTCTCAGGTATAAATATACCTTCCCTAGCCCTTGTAAACTAGAGGAGACCTCGACTTTAGAGGATCCCGTTTCCCGGCCTGACGCACTGAGAAGACGCTGTCATCCCTGCACGCAGAGAGTCCAGCTTCCAGTGATCTGACTTCCCTTGCGGGGTGTTGGAGTTCGAGTCTGGCAAGAGATTCCTACCTCTCTCATTCTTAAGGTATGGAGCTGACTAGAACCTAGAGGGACTCTTGGCATACTAGACTTAACATACTCTTAGTATACCATAGTAAGGAATACTTCACCTACTTCATACCTCTCCCTACACCTAGGTTAGGTTAGGTACATTGGGGTAGAACTAGCTTAGCAACGCATCGTATGAGTACTCGCATTTTTAGTCTGTGTCATTTATGTAAATGAATATCTGCTAAAGATCATGCTAGCGCAGTATTATTTATTTCTACTGCTTACGCTGTACATTATTTATCTTGCATACTGTCTTGTGATCATAACAGCACATTTAACTTACACGAGAAACAAGACTGTTCAATAAATCTTTTATTGAAACGCCCGTCTATTCTTTCTGTGTAACTTTGAGGAAAACTAAGCATGCACGATTGAGCTGAGTGAAATAGTTATCTATTGTTTCCACGACTCTGGGACATGTTCTGATTCTAAAGGGAAACAAAGTTGTCATGTTTTGCGGCTGCCAGAAACTACTCCCTTCTTGTTTATCAAGGAGTTTCTAGTGGCCTCTGAGCTAGCTGGCACAAGTAATTAAGTTTAATATACTCGATAGGGACATACTGACCTTAGTCCTATGTCAAACCTATAGGGGATATTATTCCAATGCGCAGAGCCTATTAGGGAAATAGGAGCTACACTACATGGCGCCCAACGTTTGGTAAGGCGGTAATTTAACGCTAGATACTGAGTAACTCAGCCGTGCTTTTTCTCTCAGAGACCCCTACCCATATACTCCAAAAGACGTCTGGAGTGGGCAGGGTTAAGTATCCACCACGGCTACATAGGGAAACACCCTATATATTAGCTGTTTGGTTTGCTCAACGTTGAAGGATACAGTGTTCCAAAATATTGTGCACCTTATCTTTGTTCCCTTGAAACTTGTTCTACATTTTTTCGAACAACAAAATGCCTGGCTCCGACACTGAGACCGGAAACGGTGGAGCTGCGGAGCAGCCAGCTGCAACAGCTTATAATATCACAGGTTTTATTGAAACCGAGGAGGGTGTTATAGACATCCCTCAAAACTTAAGAAGAGCCATCCCTCTAAAACTTATAAAACACGGTCTGCCACCAAGAGGTGGTAGAGCAGTTTTTGTGATAGAGGCACACAAATCCTTTCAGACAGAGGTATTCTATTCATGGGTAATATTTCCTGAATCCAATCCAGTAACACACATGTTTCACTTCTACAAAGAAGATGATCCACCAGAGGAATACATTCCTTTCGAGGATATAGAAATTCCATTAACATACCAAGAGCATCAGCTCTGGTTTAAAGGCGCCCTAAAACATCACAGAAACATTACCAGGCTCGGTCCACTAGGTAGACCAGGAGCAACATGGCCGATTCTAGCCGGCTATACACCTCATCCCGACATTGAAGAAATGTCAGACGAGGAACTACTTGTTCAACTACAAGAAATAATACAAATCTACAGACAACTGGTCCAATATGTCATGCGGACTTTCACAGTCCAGCAACCACTGACACTTCCAAATCCAGCTCCCCAACAGGGAAATACACTAAAAATTACACCACAGACTCTCTACGCAGTCATGGGTAAAATGCCCACAAAACGTGAGCCAATTCCATTCTGGATAGCTCAAAAAATTACTCAACTCGAAGCAGTATTTCCAAATACTAGCCTGTATGAGAAACACAGAATACTAACAATCAGTTTACCGATGGGGATCACACCACAACTGGAAGACTGCACCACTTGGGGCTCAGTCTTTGCTGCCATCTATACTAAAACACATGGTATTCCGTCAATTGTGGTAATCCCAGATGTCCTGAAACAAATTCAAAACGAATACGGGGCAGAGCCTGCTCTAAATTTAGGTATGAAATTACTGAAAAATTTCGACCAGGTCTCAACAATAATATTATCTAATATTAAAGTGGAGGCAGCAGCAGTGGCGATCCGCCAAAAGTTAAGGGAATTCGATGTTACAGAACATCAAACTGAACTACCCAGAATAATTGAACAATCTTATGCAGAATTAGGCAGAGATAGTTTGGGTGGAAGACCAGTGAAGCCGAAACTAACTGAAAATCCTGAGAAGGACTCAATTAAACAAACTCCTACATCTTCTAAAAAGAAGTGGGAGACTAATAAACAAAATTCAAATGAGAAATGTTCTCAATCCCGAGGTAGGTCTCCTCAAAAGGAGCCCTCTGAAAGGAGGTATAACCTCAGGAATAGGGATAATTTGAGAAAACCTGACAGGTATCAAGATACTGATACACGTTCCTCTCGTCCCTTTCAGATCTCATCACAGACTTCGGAAAGAAGAGGACGGTCAGAACATAGAGAAGAACGCGTGAAATCCAAGGAAGAAAAACACGCTCCAAAAAACAAAACAAAACCTCAATTCTCCAAAAAGAAAGTAGCAGGTCTGAAGATCAGACATGCCGAGAATACTGAGAACACAACTCAAGAACGGAGAATGGGCTCAGACAATGCTGGACAGTGCAGCAGAAGTCACACTAGCTCGCCAGAACCTGAAGGAACTTCTGGAGATAGTGGACTTGAATGAGTACATTACAGTTGAGACTGTAGACACCAGGGTTAGTACTCCACAAAAGTTATTTGAAATAACACTCCGGATGGAGGGAGACATACCTAGAAAGGTGAAAGCACTTTTTTGGGAAAGACTATCAAGGGGCTATGACGTACTTCTAGCAGAAAAAGACTGGCCACCACAATTTGTCAGGGAGTGCCCACATGGCGAGGACATTATTATGCCTGCCTTCTCCAACCATATTCCAATTTACCTAAAATATACATATGCAAGGAAATGGGCAGTAGCCCAGGCCCCGGCATTATATAAAAATCATGTAGGATGGGATGAGGACTCACCTCACCATAAAATACATCTGAAACATGAACCAACTGCACAAAGGCAGTACCCAATAAAGCAAGAAGCTAAAAAACAGGTCAGGGAGATCTTAGATCAACTTGAATACCAAGGGGTGATTGAAACATGCACCTCCTCAATGAACAATCCTTTGTTTCTGTCTCCAAACCAGACAATACATATCGTCTAGTTTTGGATTACAGACACCTAAACACTTGTTCTAAAACCTTTGCAGTGCAAAATGCACATAGCACAGCATTAATGAATAACATTGTGCGTAAAAAATACAAAACAACATTAGACATCTCAAATGGTTTCTTTTGTCAAAACATAGCACCTGAAAGCAGGTACTTAACAGCATTCTCCATAATGGGGACCCAGCGTCACTTTTGTCGACTCCCACAAGGGTTCAAGAACAGCCCAGGTTTATTCTCAGCGAGGGTAACGGAGTTACTACAAATTTATGACAATGAGGCATTGTCCTATGTCGATGATATCTATCTGACAGACGATGACCTGGACAAACACTTGAACAGGGTGAGCACCATTATACTGGGCTTCGCCTCTGAGGGCTACAAGTTTAACTTTAAAAAGTCCCGAATTGCCCATCTCAATGTCCTATTTCTCGGATATGAGCTTTCAAGTGAAGGCAAGAGCTTGGCAGCTAACTTTCTAGAGAAATGTGCGCTGCTCCAACCTCCAAAAACGCAAAAAAACTTACAATCCATCCTGGGTTTCCTACATTTTGGACGAACATACATTCTAAATTACGCAGAAAGGGTTAAACCTCTCTACGCATTAATCAAACCTGATTTTTCAATCAAAAACTGGACACAAGAACACACAGAAATCTTGCGTTCACTACAGGCTAACATGTTAGCAACAAATCACTTACAAACACGCGTAAGTCAACGCAATTTGGTGATCCGAATAATTTCGGGTCAATGCGGATTCACCTACTTAACCTTCAATGAGGGTGAGAAAATACCAATTGCATACAAATCTCATTTGTACACACAAGCAGAAATGCGCTTCAGTTCAACTGAAAAAATTCTAACAGCAGTTCAAACCGCTGTAGCAAAAGAAAGAGCCTTAGCCCAAGGGAAACGCATTATTGTCGTAACCCCAGTACCAGCTTTAGAAGCGGTCACAAAAGCAAGCATTCCAAATGCTAAAGCATTACATCCAAGATGGATACAATGGGTTAATTCTCTTGCTGCAACAGATGTTGAATATGTTTTTGATCCAGATTTAAAAACACAAGCATTCCTGCAATATGAACAAGAATGTCCTCTGCCCACTGAGATTCAGCCTCTCAATCAGTACGAATTCATAATTTACACTGACGGATCCGCACAACCCGCAACAGGGAGTAAGCAAGCTTACAGTGCAACGTGTGCAATCGTTAAAGGTCGCATGCGAGATGGCATCTTCAGACCTATGGTCACAAAAACCCAGTCTCTAGGAGATTGTACAGCTCAGCGAGCTGAACTACAAGCATTCAAACTAGCACTTGAAAGTACAGATCGAGAATTCCCCACACTGATAGTGTGCGATTCCTTTTACTGTGTTCAGTCGTATAATGAATATATACAAAACTGGCTTGAAAATGGTTTCAAAGATGCGAAAGGTGGCACAATAAAGCACAAAATGCTTTGGGAACAAGTAGTTCAGTTAAAAAGCGAACTACCAAAGGCGCACGTGATCCACACACTGAGTCATCAACGTGATGGCGTTCACGTTGCAGGAATTCATTGGCTGACGAAGCCGCAAAGGGGGCTGTTCAGACGGCTTCTGTAGCTGCGATCACTCGTTCAAAAACAAAAATAGACGGTGAGATAATGTTGGCTGTCAATGCTTCAAGCAAGGGCAGCAGTGCAGCGTTACCAAAAAGTTTCCACTCAAGTACTCTTATGTAATTGATGCGAACAACGTTCCTTTTGCTCGAATCCCTGGAGTGGGGGATAGGGTAATTCCAAACAAGGAACGCAGATTAGGACTAATCCTAGCAGCACACGAAGGGATAGCTTCTGCCCATGCAGGTGTTTCTGCAACAGTATCTTTACTCAAGCAAAGATATTGGTGGCCTGGCATTCGGAAACAAACTAAAAACTATGTTTTGGAATGTGATATTTGCCAACAGATGAAAGTCTCAACAGTGAAACGTCCTGCGCAGACACCCCTGTTAATTTCAGACAAACCATTAGCTTGTGTTTACCTGGACCACTGCGGTCCCTTGCAAAGGGACGGTAACTATAAATATATCATGGTTGCAGTGGATTCATGCTCTAGGTTCCTATGGATATGGCCTCAGCGCTCGGCTGACGCTCGAACTGTTATAAAAGATTTGCGAGTCTTTATCGGCACATACGCAATAGGCATGCTACATTCTGACCAGGGCCCTGCGTTTAGCTCTCGGGCTTACAAAGAAGCCATGGCCAGTCTGGGCATTGCATTGCGGTACTCCTCTCCATTCCATCCTGAGGGAAATTCGGTTGTAGAAAGGAAAAATCGGGCCATAAAGCAGTCTATAACAGCTAGGGTATTAGGTTCGGGTGATGGGTGGGTCAAACACCTTAATGGGGTCCAACGCTCATTGAACAACCTGCCAAGAAGTTCTCTAGGCGGGGTCACTCCATATGAGGTCCTATTTGGGACAAGAATGTGGGTACCAGATCTCGATCACGTGGGCACAGTGGTGGAAAATAAAACGTTTGATATCAAAGATCGTTTGGCTGTTTTACAGGAACTTAATGAGTTAAGAACGAAACAAAGCAACGTATTTCTACAGCCAACCACCACTGGGGAAAAACCGGCGGTCCCAGCAAGGCCTGTCTGGATTCCAAAAGTTGGGGATCTAGTCAGAGAAAAAATTGCGGACAAGAAGGAATTTGGACCTTCTTACAGACAACCAGTACCTGTCCTAGCAGTTCAAGGAACAAGAACAGTACTTCTGCCGCCCCTTGCTGGAAGAAAGGAGAAAAGATGTGTGTCCATCGACCTCATCAAACCACAGTATGTGGCCAATACTAAATAGTAGGCCTCGTGGACTACGACCTAGTAGCAGACGCACTCCTCTCGCTACTATCCAAGAGGTTCAGACTGAAAGACTGATAACAATCGAGAATTCAGCTGTAACAGATGAAGGACTAAGCAACAATGCAATGGAACTCGTCCCTCTTGAAAACCAAGTAACAGTTCATCCAAATACACCTGTCTACACCAATGTAGCGAGTGATCAACTGGTTCCAGCGATTTCTACAAATCCTGATGCAATTCCAACAATTGACAGAACTGCTTCTGGCTATTTCATTAACTTTGATACGTTCTCAGAAGATCCGAGTGAACCTGAAACTACGCCAGCATCATTGAAATTCAAGCAGCAAGTACAAGACTTTCTTCACTTTCTGAAAAAGACTTATTTGGTTTCTCCGTAGATTGAACTCTGGATTACATCTGGACTTTTGTTTTCCTGCTCTGGCTAGCTTTGGTTACAACTGTGAGCGTGCTTATAAGTGGCAGATACATCCATGTGAATACTGAAGGAAAAGACGTGAACGTACTTTTGAAACCTCATAAATCTTCCCATCGTGAAGCAAGAGACTTGTCAACAGTGAACATCACAGCCGTTCCTATACAGGATGGTATAGTGTGGGACAAAACAGATTTTGATATCTTTGGCCCGACGGAACAATTGAACATTCCACAATTGTTTAAAATTTCACTAAGTGATCTAATTTCGTCCAGTGCCTATTCTGATGATTGGGACTTTGAGACTGTAAACGACATAATGTTTGACCTAGAAAAATCTGCTGCATTTTCTAAAAATGAATATTTAGAGGGTTCATCAGACTATGAACAACTGTATTGTTATAACCACTATGGTCATCATTTTTTGCATAAATCTGCATACCCTAGAAATGTGTTTATGTTTAACCAATGGGAGCATTGTCCTACACCACCACACAGTAGTTCAAAAACATTTGCTAACAAGTTTCCATATTTTTCGGGATACAATACATCTGATCCAGAAACGTATTACTATAAAAATTTAAACAAAACAGGACTGAAAATTATGTTAACAAATACGAAACAGATTTACTCTGCAACATTTATTGCCCAACTGTCTAGACAGGGTTTCGACTTATGGAAAGACACAATAGACACAAAAACTGTGTGGGGTACTAAAGATTGGCAAGTGCAGGGGATAGAAGCGTTATTTAGAGCCTGTATCATCCCTGAACAAATAATGTTTTTGAATGAAACTGTCCAACAAACATCTTGTCTTGGACTAGCCAAGATCAAAGAGATGAAGACACCTTCTGTACCAACACCTGCCAGTGATAATAATACACAGGCAGTGGTGACAGTTGACAATATACTACAACTCAACAGATCTAATCCTAATTGGAAAAAATGGTTGATCTGGCCCACAGACACGAACAACTGTCAGGAAAGATTCCTGAATAAAACTCAGGGCTTTACTATTCATAGGCCAGACCCAAGATACGTCCAAAGACAGCATCCGGGGGTAGTAACAACATACAGTGTAGGAAAATTATGCCTCGATTGGCTTCAGAAATCTACACTACAGGATGTGAAACAACACTTATCCTTACTTAAAGAAGACGCAGACCTCAGGGAATTCTTGCTTGGACCAAGAAAACCGCGTCAAAAACGGTTCATATATGCCAGCATTTATGCTGCCTATAATGAAGCATGGAAAGTGTCACAGATGGAGGCCGCAGAACGAATACGTGAACTTGATCGTATTAATTTAGAGAAAACACTCACTGTGGTCGACAATGGGTTAACCCCTTCGCTGCTAGGCCTTTTCCCCTCCTGTGCTAAGCCTTTTTTTGGCCATTTGGGGTAGTGCGCGCTTAGGTCCCTGTAACTTTTTGACCACATAAGGTATCCATGCCAAATTTGCGTCCTTTTTTTCTAACATCATGGGGATTGTAAAGGTACCCAGGGTTTGTGGGTTCCCCTGGAGGGGACCCAGAAATTAGTCAAAATACAGCTAAATTTTGGTTTTTTTTGGAAAAAGGCAAAAAAAGGGCTACAGATGAAAGCTGTCTTGATTTTTCCCTGCAAATGGCATCAAAAAAGGGGTTGTGGGGATGAAATCACCATCTTCCCAGCTTTCAGGGACAAGCAGACTTTTGTCAGAAAACCAACTTTTTTACACAGTTTTGGCATTTTTCTGGGACATAGCCTATTTTTGCTATTTTTTGTGCTTTCAACCTCCTTCCAGTTAATGGTAGAAATGGGTATGAAACCAATAATGGATCCTGGAAAGCCATACATTTATGAAAAGTAGACAAAATTCTGAATTCAGCAAGGGGTCATTTGTGTAGATCCTTAAAGTTTTCCTTATAGAAACTAACAGTTGAATAAAGGAAAAATTGAAAATTAGTTGAAAAAAACAGCCATTTGTGTCAACGTTTTCACCTGTAACTTCTTCTAATTATGACAGCTATTTGAAGGCAATATACCGTTATATCCGCTGGACCTTTCTGGTTGTGGGGATATATAGGACTTGTAGGTTCACCAAGAACCCGACGAACCCAGAGCCAATAATTGAGCAACATCTTGCAATGATTTTTTTTAAGTACCGGGTATATAGCAATTATTTTGGGAAAATGTATACATGGAAAAATTGTTATGAAAGACACCTATGTATTTCTGAAATGGGAACAAAATGTAGATTTTAGAAACAGTAGATATTTGCACATTTCCGAAATTGGGAGTACCCATACTAGCATGAGAATTAGAGGTCATTTTTCAAAATGACTTATTTTTTACACATTGTCTTTCATTTGGAAGGCAGAAATGCATCGAAAGTCAATAGGTAATAACAGTTGCTCTACAATTCTGTGTTACCCTAAGTCTCCCGATAAAAATGGTACCTCACTTGTGTGGGTAGCCCTTGTGCCCACAACAGGAAATGGCTCAAAATGCAACGTGGACGTACCACATTTTCACAATGAAAAATTACCCTTTTTTTGCAAAGTGCCTAGGTGTAGTTTTTGAACCCTAGCTCTGCCGGCACCTAGGGAAACCTAGCAAACCTATACATTTTTGAAAACTAGACACCCAGGGGAATCCAGGATGGGGTGACTTGACTGCCTCCCACCAGGTTCTGTTACCCAGAATCCCTTGCAAACATAAAAAATTGTCAAAAAAATCACATTTTCCCCACATTTCTGTGGTGGAAAGGTCTGGAATCTGCATAGATCCACAAATTTCCACCCACCCCGCGTTCCCCAAAGTCTTACGAGAAAAATGGTACCTCACTTGTGTGGGTCGGCCTAGTGCCTGCGACAGGAAACGGCGCAAAACGCAACGTGGTCACACCTCAATTTCGCAGTGAAAAATGATCCTTTTTTGGCAAAGTGCCTAGCTGTAGTTTTTGAACCCTAGCTCTGCCGGTACCTAGGGAAACCTAGCAAACCTATACATTTTTGAAAACTAGACACCTAGGGGAATCCAGGATGGGGTGACTTGACTGCCTCCCACCAGGTTCTGTTACCCAGAATCCCTTGCAAACATAAAAAATTGTCAAAAAAACCACATTTTCCCCACATTTATGTGGTGGAAAGTTCTGGAATCTGCGTGGATCCACGAATTTCCACCCACCCCGCGTTCCCCAAAGTCTTACGAGAAAAATGGTACCTCACTTGTGTGGGTCGGCCTAGTGCCTGCGACAGGATACGGCGCAAAACGCAACGTGGTCACACCTCAATTTCGCAGTGAAAAATGACCCTTTTTTGGCAAAGTGCCTAGCTGTAGTTTTTGAACCCTAGCTCTGCCGGCACCTAGGGAAACCTAGCAAACCTATACATTTCTGAAAACTAGACACCCAGGGGAATCCAGGATGGGGTGACTTGACTGCCTCCCACCAGGTTCTGTTACCCAGAATCCCTTGCAAACATAAAAAATTGTCAAAAAAACCACATTTTCCCCACATTTCTGTGGTGGAAAGTTCTGGAATCTGCGTGGATCCACAAATTTCCACCCACCCCGCGTTCCCCAAAGTCTTACGAGAAAAATGGTACCTCACTTGTGTGGGTCGGCCTAGTGCCTGCGACAGGAAACGGCGCAAAACGCAACGTGGTCACACCTCAATTTCGCAGTGAAAAATGACCCTTTTTGGCAAAGTGCCTAGCTGTAGTTTTTGAACCCTACCTCTGCCGGCACCTAGGGAAACCTAGCAAACCTATACATTTTTGAAAACTAGACACCCAGGGGAATCCAGGATGGGGTGACTTGACTGCCTCCCACCAGGTTCTGTTACCCAGAATCCCTTGCAAACATAAAAAATTGTCCAAAAAACACATTTTCCCCACATTTCTGTGGTGGAAAGTTCTGGAATCTGCGTGGATCCACAAATTTCCACCCACCCCGCGTTCCCCAAAGTCTTACGAGAAAAATGGTACCTCACTTGTGTGGGTCGGCCTAGTGCCTGCGACAGGAAACGGCGCAAAACGCAACGTGGTCACACCTCAATTTCGCAGTGAAAAATGACCCTTTTTTGGCAAAGTGCCTAGCTGTAGTTTTTGAACCCTACCTCTGCCGGCACCTAGGGAAACCTAGCAAACCTATACATTTTTGAAAACTAGACACCCAGGGGAATCCAGGATGGGGTGACTTGACTGCCTCCCACCAGGTTCTGTTACCCAGAATCCCTTGCAAACATAAAAAATTGTCCAAAAAAACACATTTTCCCCACATTTCTGTGGTGGAAAGTTCTGGAATCTGCGTGGATCCACAAATTTCCACCCACCCCGCGTTCCCCAAAGTCTTACGAGAAAAATGGTACCTCACTTGTGTGGGTCGGCCTAGTGCCTGCGACAGGAAACGGCGCAAAACGCAACGCGGTCACACCTCAATTTCGCAGTGAAAAATGACCTTTTTTTGCAAAGTGCCTAGCTGTAGTTTTTGAACCCTACCTCTGCCGGCACCTAGGGAAACCTAGCAAACCTATACATTTTTGAAAACTAGACACCCAGGGGAATCCAGGATGGGGTGACTTGACTGCCTCCCACCAGGTACTGTTACCCAGAATCCCTTGCAAACATAAAAAATTGTCCAAAAAACACATTTTCCCCACATTTCTGTGGTGGAAAGTTCTGGAATCTGCGTGGATCCACAAATTTCCACCCACCCCGCGTCCCCCAAAGTCTTACGAGAAAAATGGTACCTCACTTGTGTGGGTCGGCCTAGTGCCTGCGACAGGAAACTGCGCAAAACGCAACGTGGTCACACCTCAATTTCGCAGTGAAAAATGACCCTTTTTTGGCAAAGTGCCTAGCTGTAGTTTTTGAACCCTACCTCTGCCGGCACCTAGGGAAACCTAGCAAACCTATACATTTTTGAAAACTAGACACCCAGGGGAATCCAGGATGGGGTGACTTGACTGCCTCCCACCAGGTTCTGTTACCCAGAATCCCTTGCAAACATAAAAAATTGTCAAAAAACCCACATTTTCCCCACATTTCTGTGGTGGAAAGTTCTGGAATCTGATGGACCCACAAATTTCCACCCACCCCGCGTCCCCCAAAGTCTTACGAGAAAAATGGTACCTCACTTGTGTGGGTCGGCCTAGTGCCTGCGACAGGAAACGGCGCAAAACGCAACGTGGTCACACCTCAATTTCGCAGTGAAAAATGACCCTTTTTTGGCAAAGTGCCTAGCTGTAGTTTTTGAACCCTACCTCTGCCGGCACCTAGGGAAACCTAGCAAACCTATACATTTTTGAAAACTAGACACCCAGGGGAATCCAGGATGGGGTGACTTGACTGCCTCCCACCAGGTTCTGTTACCCAGAATCCCTTGCAAACATAAAAATTGTCAAAAAACCCACATTTTCCCCACATTTCTGTGGTGAAAAGTTCTGGAATCTGCGTGGATCCACAAATTTCCACCCACCCCGCATCCCCCAAAGTCTTACGAGAAAAATGGTACCTCACTTGTGTGGGTCGGCCTAGTGCCTGCGACAGGAAACTGCGCAAAACGCAACGTGGTCACACCTCAATTTCGCAGTGAAAAATGACCCTTTTTTGGCAAAGTGCCTAGCTGTAGTTTTTGAACCCTACCTCTGCCGGCACCTAGGGAAACCTAGCAAACCTATACATTTTTGAAAACTAGACACCCAGGGG
Organism: Calotriton arnoldi; assembly: GCA_963921515.1. Taxonomy (NCBI): domain Eukaryota; kingdom Metazoa; phylum Chordata; class Amphibia; order Caudata; family Salamandridae; genus Calotriton; species Calotriton arnoldi. The sequence continues at coordinate 914,402 of CAWUFW010002570.1, read as the reverse complement.
AATCCAGGATGGGGTGACTTGACTGCCTCCCACCAGGTTCTGTTACCCAGAATCCCTTGCAAACATAAAAATTGTCAAAAAACCACATTTTCCCCACATTTCTGTGGTGGAAAGTTCTGGAATCTGCGTGGACCCACAAATTTCCACCCACCCCGCGTCCCCCAAAGTCTTACGAGAAAAATGGTACCTCACTTGTGTGGGTCGGCCTAGTGCCTGCGACAGGAAACGGCGCAAAACGCAACGTGGTCACACCTCAATTTCGCAGTGAAAAATGACCCTTTTTTGGCAAAGTGCCTAGCTGTAGTTTTTGAACCCTACCTCTGCCGGCACCTAGGGAAACCTAGCAAACCTATACATTTTTGAAAACTAGACACCCAGGGGAATCCAGGATGGGGTGACTTGACTGCCTCCCACCAGGTTCTGTTACCCAGAATCCCTTGCAAACATAAAAAATTGTCAAAAAACCCACATTTTCCCCACATTTCTGTGGTGGAAAGTTCTGGAATCTGCGTGGATCCACAAATTTCCACCCACCCCGCGTCCCCCAAAGTCTTACGAGAAAAATGGTACCTCACTTGTGTGGGTCGGCCTAGTGCCTGCGACAGGAAACGGCGCAAAACGCAACGTGGTCACACCTCAATTTCGCAGTGAAAAATGACCCTTTTTTGGCAAAGTGCCTAGCTGTAGTTTTTGAACCCTACCTCTGCCGGCACCTAGGGAAACCTAGCAAACCTATACATTTTTGAAAACTAGACACCCAGGGGAATCCAGGATGGGGTGACTTGACTGCCTCCCACCAGGTTCTGTTACCCAGAATCCCTTGCAAACATAAAAATTGTCAAAAAACCCACATTTTCCCCACATTTCTGTGGTGGAAAGTTCTGGAATCTGCGTGGATCCACAAATTTCCACCCACCCCGCGTCCCCCAAAGTCTTACGAGAAAAATGGTACCTCACTTGTGTGGGTCGGCCTAGTGCCTGCGACAGGAAACGGCGCAAAACGCAACGTGGTCACACCTCAATTTCGCAGTGAAAAATGACCCTTTTTTGGCAAAGTGCCTAGCTGTAGTTTTTGAACCCTAGCTCTGCCGGCACCTAGGAAACCTACCAAACACACACATTTCTGAAAAGTAGACACCCGGGGCTTCCAGGAGGTATGGCTTGCGTGGATCCCCCAACGTTTCCTTACCCAGAATCCCCTGCAAACCTCACTTTTAGCTGGAAAAAATCACTTTTTCACACATTTGTGTGTGGGAAGTGTGGCATCACTGGCCTCACACAAATTTCCTACCACCCAGCGTTCCCCAGGTCTCCCGATAAAAATGGTGCCTCACTTGTGTGGGAGGCCCAAGTACTCGCGACAGGCAAGGGCCCACAACGTAGTGAGGCGACCTCAAAATTGCCTATCTCAAAACCACCTGGTTTTGCAGAGGTCACCTGGGTTTTGGCCCCGTGCTCGGCGGCCATCTAGGGAAACCTACCAAACCCACACATTTCTGAAAAGTAGACACCCGGGGCTTCAGGGAGGTATGGCTTGCGTGGATCCCCCAACGTTTCCTTACCCAGAATCCGTTGCAAACCTCAATTTTAGCTGGAAAAATCACTTTTTCACACATTTGTGTGTGGGAAAGTGTGGCATCACTGGCCTCACACAAATTTCCTACCACCCAGCGTTCCCCAGGTCTCCCGATAAAATGGTGCCTCACTTGTGTGGGAGGCCCAAGTACCCGCGACAGGCAAGGGCCCACAACGTAGTGAGGCGACCTCAAAATTGCCTATCTCAAAACCACCTGGTTTTGCAAGGAGTCACCTGGGTTTGGCCCGTGCTCGGCGGCCATCTAGGAAACCTACCAAACCCACACATTTCTGAAAAGTAGACACCTGGGGCTTCCAGGAGGTATGGCTTGCGTGGATCCCCCAACGTTTCCTTACCCAGAATCCCTTGCAAACCTCAATTTTAGCTGAAAAAATCACTTTTTCACACATTTGTGTGTGGGAAAGTGTGGCATCACTGGCCTCACACAAATTTCCTACCACCCAGCGTTCCCCCAGGTCTCCCGATAAAAATGGTGCCTCACTTGTGTGGGAGGCCCAAGTACCCGCGACAGGCAAGGGCCCAAAACATTTTTTGATAGGCAATGTTGATGTTGCCTCAAAACGTTTTGTGTCCTTGCCTGTCGCTGGTACTTGGGCCTCCCACACAAGTGAGGCACCATTTTTATTGGGAGACCTGGGGGAACGCTGGGTGGTAGGAAATCTGTGTGAGGCCAGTGATGCCACACTTTCCCACACACAAATGTGTGAAAAAGTGATTTTTTCAGCTAAAATTGAGGTTTGCAAGGGATTCTGGGTAAGGAAACGTTGGGGGATCCACGCAAGCCATACCTCCCTGGAAGCCCCCAGTGTCTACTTTTCAGAAATGTGTGGGTTTGGTAGGTTTCCCTAGATGGCCGCCGAGCACGGGCCAAAACCCAGGTGACTCCCTTGCAAAACCAGGTGGTTTTGTGAAAGGCCATTTTGAGGTCGCCTCAATACGTTGTGGGCCCTTGCCTGTCGCGGGTACTTGGGCCTCCCACACAAGTGAGGCACCATTTTTATCGGGAGACCTGGGGAACGCTGGGTGGTAGGAAATTTGTGTGAGGCCAGTGATGCCACACTTTCCCACACACAAATGTGTGAAAAAGTGATTTTTTCAGCTAAAAGTGAGGTTTGCAGGGATTCTGGGTAAGAAACGTTGGGGGATCCACGCAAGCCATACCTCCCTGGAAGCCCCCGGGTGTCTACTTTTCAGAAATGTGTGGGTTTGGTAGGTTTCCCTAGATGGCCGCCGAGCACGGGGCCAAAACCCAGGTGACTCCCTTGCAAAACCAGGTGGTTTTGTGAAAGGCCATTTTGAGGTCGCCTCAATACGTTGTGGGCCCTTGCCTGTCGCGGGTACTTGGGCCTCCCACACAAGTGAGGCACCATTTTTATCGGGAGACCTGGGGGAACGCTGGGTGGTAGGAAATTTGTGTGAGGCCAGTGATGCCACACTTTCCCACACACAAATGTGTGAAAAAGTGATTTTTTCAGCTAAAAGTGAGGTTTGCAGGGATTCTGGGTAAGGAAACGTTGGGGGATCCACGCAAGCCATACCTCCCTGGAAGCCCCCGGGTGTCTACTTTTCAGAAATGTGTGGGTTTGGTAGGTTTCCTAGATGGCCGCCGAGCACGGGGCCAAAACCCATGTGACTCCCCTTGCAAAACCAGGTGGTTTTGTGAAAGGCCATTTTGAGGTCGCCTCAATACGTTGTGGGCCCTTGCCTGTCGCGGGTACTTGGGCCTCCCACACAAGTGAGGCACCATTTTTATCGGGAGACCTGGGGGAACGCTGGGTGGTAGGAAATTTGTGTGAGGCCAGTGATGCCACACTTTCCCACACACAAATGTGTGAAAAAAGTGATTTTTTCAGCTAAAAGTGAGGTTTGCAGGGGATTCTGGGTAAGGAAACTTTGGGGGATCCACGCAAGCCATACCTCCCTGGAAGCCCCCGGGTGTCTACTTTTCAGAAATGTGTGGGTTTGGTAGGTTTCCCTAGATGGCCGCCGAGCACGGGGCCAAAACCCAGGTGACCCCCCTTGCAAAACCAGGTGGTTTTGTGAAAGGCCATTTTGAGGTCGCCTCAATACGTTGTGGGCCCTTGCCTGTCGCGGGTACTTGGGCCTCCCACACAAGTGAGGCACCATTTTTATCGGGAGACCTGGGGGAACGCTGGGTGGTAGGAAATTTGTGTGAGGCCAGTGATGCCACACTTTCCCACACACAAATGTGTGAAAAAAGTGATTTTTTCAGCTAAAAGTGAGGTTTGCAGGGGATTCTGGGTAAGGAAACGTTGGGGGATCCACGCAAGCCATACCTCCCTGGAAGCCCCCGGGTGTCTACTTTTCAGAAATGTGTGGGTTTGGTAGGTTTCCCTATGTGGCCGCCGAGCCCCGGGCCAAAAACCCAGGTGACCCCCTTGCAAAACCAGGTCATAATGAGATAATGTGTTGTTTATTTCTGCAGCGTGAAAATGTTGGCACAATATTGCAAGGAAAATGTGACAGACATTTTGAGGTTTGCAGGACATTGTGGGTACCATAACTTGTTGGGATCCACAAGAGAGATATCACCATGTACTCCCATGGGTGTTTCGTTTACGACAATATCTACAGTTGGTAGGTTATTCTTAGACGGAATGTACACCTTGGCAGACAGACTAAAAAGACAAAGATTACTGCACAGCCATCTATTCCTCAAGCACACACACACATACTGGTTGGATTTGGCACGAGGGCAAGTGATGGTTCAGTATATACAATTTTATTAACAAGAGATTTCACAAAAATGAAATGCACTGTCAATAATTGAAAGGACAAAAACGGAACCAGTGACTCGCAGCTCGTGAGCTGTAAAGCCACGTCAAGGCCCCAACCGCTTTACAGGCCATTCACACACCTTTCATACGTGATACACACAAGACCATTCACACCCCCAGGCACGAAACAAACACATTACAACATTCACAAAAAGGGACAAGGTACACCCTGCTTGAGAAAGACAAAAAAAAATATTACTGCACAACCATCTAATCCTCAAGCACACACACACATACTGGTTGGATTTGGCACGAGGGTGAGTGATGGTTCAGTATATACAATTGTATTAACAAGTGATTTCACAAAAATGAAATGCACTGTTAATAATTGAAAGGACGAGAAACTGAACCATTGACTCACAGCTCGTGAGCTGTAAAGCCACGACAAGGCACCAACCTCTTTACAGGCCATTCATACACCTTTCATACGTGTGACAAATACAAAACCATTCACACCACCAGCCGCGGGCCCATCACATTACAACACTCACACCAGCAGACAGCGCCATTCAAGGGCCCATCACTTTCACACGCCCACATTCCTAACACAGCAACCACACAACCTGATGGATTGCGTGGAGTGTCGCTCGGCTAGCAGTGTGTGTAGTGACCAGCAGCAAGTCACTACTCACACACTGCCAGCCGAGCGCCACTGCACGCACACCGCCAGCCAAGCACCAGCCTACACACACCACCATCACATTTAGGATTTTTTTATACAAAAAAGAAAACACAAACAAATTGCAAATAGATACAAATCTACTAACACAAAATCAGAAACATTGCACTAATGCCAACCTTGAAACAGAACAACAATTCTTAAACATTACAGACCAGGCAGTTCACTTTACCACTCATGGTTGCTCCCAATAATTCTTTTGCTTGTGGTACGCTCTATAACAAGCAGGCACACACAGCCCAGGGTTAGAAGGACACTCAGGGCAGTACATACGAGTCTCCTTCCGCGTACCTCTTCGCCAACAGACTCTACATCTCCTAGTGGGAAAGTCTTTTGAGGATGTAGGAGGAATGTGATCAGGAAAGTGGCGATCTTTCAATCGAGCCACATCCTCCACCACTCCAACTCTAGGAACACTTGCCTGTTCCACAACAACAAGGCTGCCTATGACAGACTCCTGAAACTGAACAAAAGTCAACTTTGACGCAGGAGAACTACTCCTTGAACACAACAAAAGCATTGAAAGTTGCTAAATTGAAGAGATGGATGGCCAACTTCTTATACCAAATGTAAGACTTACGAATAGCAGTGTAAGGTTCCAACCTCTGATCTACTCTATCAACACCACCCATGTGCTTATTGTAGTCTAAAATGCACACAGGTTTGCGCACTTCAGCAATCTGACCCCAAACAGCCACAGGTGAAGTACTCTCATCATGGATGGTAGTCAGCATGTACACATCCCTCCTGTCCACAAATTTCACAGCTAGCAGTTCCTCACTACGCAAGGCACTGCACTGTCCCCTCTGAAGTTTTTTGCAAACAAGCTCTTTTGGATAACCTTTACGGTTAGAGCGGATTGTGCCACAAGCAAAAGTGTCCACTTTGAACAATTCCTTAAACAATTGCACAGCAGTGTAGAAGTTATCAATGTACAAATGGTGGCCTCTGTTAAACAGTCCTCTAGCAAGTTCCCACACAATTTTCTCTGAAACTCCTACTAAAGTGGACGGACAACCAGGGGGGTCAATAGTGGAATCCCTACCAGTGTACACACGCAAATTAAAAACATATCCTGTCCTACTCTCAGACAACATATACAGCTTAATTCCATAGCGTGCCCTCTTGCTAGGAATGTACTGCCTAAAACCAAACGGCCCTTGAACAGGACCAAAGACTCATCAATAGATATTTCTTTCCCTGGAGTATAGATCTCTGAAAATCGATCTACAAAGTGATCAAGAACAGGCTGAATCTTAAAAAGACGGTCACATTCAGGGTGATCTCGTGGCAACGCCAAACCATTATCAACAAAATGCAGCATCCGAAGCAAAAGTAAATACCGATCACGAGTCATAACTGCAGGAAATATGGCCGTTGCCATCAAGGGACTGGTAGACCAATATGAACTCATGGACGGCTTCCTTATCAAACCCATCAAAAAAGTCAAACCCAAAAACTTCTTCATCTCTTCCAGATTTGTGGGACTCCACCGGGTAGCTCTAGAATGGGGCCTAAGTCTGGCACTGTTGTCCCTCAAAAACTGTTCAGCATACAAATTAGTCTGCTCAACAATCTCACCCAAAAATACATCATCCATAAACAACTGAAAATACTGTATAGGCAAATAATGTTCACAATCCACTCTACACCCTGCATAACCACTAAAGGCAGGCAACACCGGCTGCACCATGTTTGGATCAACCCAGAGTCCAGCACTTCCAGTAGGAAGCCTAGCAGCCCCAGGCTGCAATCCAGATGCCTCTTGCACCATCGGCACATTAGTATCCTCCTCTAAATCAGGCACTTCATCTGCACTGAGAGTACCTTCATCATCCGATGATTCCATGTGGAGAGAAAACTCACTGCCTGAATCTTCCCCTCCCTCCTCTCCCTCAGACGCACTGTCAGTCTCATAATCCTGCTCAGAGGAAGATTCAAGAAGCAAACCAACCACCTGCTGAGCAGTAATTCTACGGCTAGCCATAATGCTTACTAATAAAGGTTACTTGTCAAACAAGTCAACAACAACAAACCCTTTGTAAAAAAAAAAAAGAAATAAACAAAATGTAGCTTTATCACAAAGACCTATATACTCCAACACTATACCACTCACGTGACAGAAGCAGCTAGACACACCACCACCTACTCTGCACAGACACAGTAAGGATCAACAATATCCCACTAAAAAAGAAGGAAAAAAATTACACATAAGACAATGCAAAACATCGCAAAGAATTTCATGCTCTGAACACTAACAAATATGCTGCCATTATGGCACCACTTACAAAAAAATTCATTCATGCATGACAATAATACTCATTTGGAGTACACACAACAAAAATATTTTTCTTACCAAATAAATGTAATTACGCAAAACTGCAGAACCACAACTGCCGAAACCGCAAACAGGAATCAAAAGCTTTACACTAGAATAAAAAGGAGGAAAAAAACATTACAATCACATATGCAAATAATGCACCAGTCCACACACAATCCACCAGCCAAGCTAAGGGGTAGTTGGGCCTAACAGTATAAATAAAATATTCACACCCGTAAAAGGGGAGCAACCCGTGCCCTTTGGCCACTCCCCAACACAAAAATTAAAAAAAACCCTGGTGCCTAGTGGGCATTCCTGCTGCACAATCACATGATCGTGCAGCAGGAATGCACAAAAGAGGCATCGGGGAAAGGAAAACCATTTCCTTTCCCTCGATGCCTCTTTTGATACAAACCCCCCCTCCCCGAGCCAAACCTCACCTGATTTCGCACGCGCTGGAAGCAAATGGCTTCCAGCGCGTCGGGGAAGAAAGGGAAACCCTCAATGATGTCAGCGCGCTGACGTCATTGATGGGGCGGGGGGAGGCAGGGGAAGCCCTTCCCCTGCCTCCCCCAAAAAAACCTAACGATCAGATTCTCACGGGGGAGCGCCAGCGCTTCCCCGTGGGTGGTCTTATGACGAGCTGGACTCGTCACGAGCACTGTGTGCCATGACGAGTCCAGCTCGTCATAAGCACCGAAGGGGATAAAGGGTCAGAGCAGGATCTCAGCGGCAGACGAGGAGAAGGAACCTCCTGGTCACAGGAACTACACGAGCATTGCGCTCGAGAAATTCAAGGATGCAAAGACCTCCATCAAGGATTACAGCTAACTTTTCAGGGTGTAAATGGAGAGAAGGCACATCTGCCCTGCATATTTATCCACGAAGATGCCACCGTTTTGTGCAATACCTCTACTCAACTGGAGTGCTTTCTACTGGCTAATCAGTAAGTGCTACCTCGTTGGGTAAATGTATAGTGCCTTTCCTACACTACAGCTGCGTAAAGGACCAGAAGAATTGTCTCCAGTGACCTGTGTGTCTGTAACTTTGCCACCGCGCCGAAAGTGCCGGGGTCCTTTGAGTAAGCTGTCCATCATAGTGGGGAAAGGGCGGGCATACGTTGCATACCGCTAGTGTATGTGTGGCGGGGCTTCTAGGCCCGTTCACATGCCTCTTGTTTATAAAGGGTCAGAGCAGGATCTCAGCGGCAGACGAGGAGAAGGAACCTCCTGGTCACAGGAACTACACAAGCATTGCGCTCGAGAAATTCAAGGATGCAAAGACCTCCATCAAGGATTACAGCTAACTTTTCAGGGTGTAAATGGAGAGAAGGCACATCTGCCCTGCATATTTATCCACGAAGATGCCACCGTTTTGTGCAATACCTCTACTCAACTGGAGTGCTTTCTACTGGCTAATCAGTAAGTGCTACCTCGTTGGGTAAATGTATAGTGCCTTTCCTACACTACAGCTGCGTAAAGTGACCTGTGTGTCTGTAACTTTGCCACCGCGCCGAAAGCGCCGGGATCCTTTGAGTAACCTGTCCATCATAGTAGGGAAAGGGCGGGCATACGTTGCATACCGCTAGTGTATGTGTGGCGGGGCCAAACGAGCGGGGCTTCTAGGCCCGTTCACATGCCTCTTGTTTATAAAGGGTCAGAGCAGGATCGCAGCGGCAGACGAGGAGAAGGAACCTCCTGGTCACAGGAACTACACGAGGATTGCGCTCGAGAAAATCAAGGGTGCAGAGACCTCCATCAAGGATTGTCTCCAGTGACCTGTGTGTCTGTAACTTTGCCACCGCGCCGAAAGCGCCGGGATCCTTTGAGTAACCTGTCCATCATAGTAGGGAAAGGGCGGGCATACGTTGCATACCGCTAGTGTATGTGTGGCGGGGCCAAACGAGCGGGGCTTCTAGGCCCGTTCACATGCCTCTTGTTTATAAAGGGTCAGAGCAGGATCGCAGCGGCAGACGAGGAGAAGGAACCTCCTGGTCACAGGAACTACACGAGGATTGCGCTCGAGAAAATCAAGGGTGCAGAGACCTCCATCAAGGATTGTCTCCAGTGACCTGTGTGTCTGTAACTTTGCCACCGCGCCGAAAGCGCCGGGATCCTTTGAGTAACCTGTCCATCATAGTAGGGAAAGGGCGGGCATACGTTGCATACCGCTAGTGTATGTGTGGCGGGGCCAAACGAGCGGGGCTTCTAGGCCCGTTCACATGCCTCTTGTTTATAAAGGGTCAGAGCAGGATCGCAGCGGCAGACGAGGAGAAGGAACCTCCTGGTCACAGGAACTACACGAGGATTGCGCTCGAGAAAATCAAGGGTGCAGAGACCTCCATCAAGGATTGTCTCCAGTGACCTGTGTGTCTGTAACTTTGCCACCGCGCCGAAAGCGCCGGGATCCTTTGAGTAACCTGTCCATCATAGTAGGGAAAGGGCGGGCATACGTTGCATACCGCTAGTGTATGTGTGGCGGGGCCAAACGAGCGGGGCTTCTAGGCCCGTTCACATGCCTCTTGTTTATAAAGGGTCAGAGCAGGATCGCAGCGGCAGACGAGGAGAAGGAACCTCCTGGTCACAGGAACTACACGAGGATTGCGCCGAGAAAATCAAGGGTGCAGAGACCTCCATCAAGGATTACAGCTAACTTTACAGGGTGGCAATGGAGAGAAGGTACATCTCCACGCTCACGAAGATGCCACCGTTTTGTGCAATACCTCTACTCAACTGGAGTACTTTCTACTGGCTAATCAGTAAGTGCTACCTCGTTGGGTAAATGTATAATGCCTTTCCTACATTACAGCTGCGTAAAGGACCAGAAGAATTGCAGGATCCCAGCGGCAGACGAGGAGAAGGATTGCGCTCAAGAAAATCAAGGGTGCAGAGACCTCCATCAAGGATTACAGCTAACTTTACAGGGTGGCAATGGAGAGAAGGCACATCTCCACGCTCACAATCCCGCCCTCGTGAGCATTCCTGCTGCACGATCACATGATCGTGCAGCAGGAATGCACAAAGAGGCATCGGGGAAAGGAAAACCCTTTCCTTTCCCTCGATGTCTCTTTTGAATCAAACCCCCCTCCCCGAGCCAAAACTCACCTTATTTCCGACGCGCTGGAAGCAAATGGCTTCCAGCGCGTCGGGGAAGAAAGGGAAACCCTCAATGATGTCCGCGCGCCTCGCGCGCTGACGTCATTGATGGGGGCGGGGGGCAGGGGAGGCAGGGGAAGTCCTTCCCCTGCCTCCTAAATAAAAACCCGACGATCAGATTCCCACGGGGGAGCGCCAGCGCTTCCCTCGTGGGTAGTCTTATGACGAGCTGGACTCGTCATGAGCACACGAGCACTGTGTGCCATGACGAGTCCAGCTCGTCATAAGCATGGAAGGGGTTAACAACTTTGTCCTCCAGAATATATTCATTGGATGGCAGTATCCTCTGCTATCGACATACTAGAACAAGATTTGGCGATGTTACAACAAGGCCAATCTCAATTACGTTCTATTGTGTTATTAAGCTGGACGCTGCAATCTTTGCGTGCGGGCTATGTGCCTTGGCGTTTCATCAACACGTCGGCTCTGTTTGCAGAATACAATCTAACTGATAAACGGATCGAACTGGCACAAAGAGGAGCAAAGTATACAGTGCTGAGCATTGAAAAACTGGAAAAGTTACCATTCACAGTGGCAGAAAAACCAGCTACAGAATGGCTCATTCATGGCAAAATCACATTACCTGTGACTACTTTTCAGTTTCAGTATTGCCTCAAACAAATGCAAGCAGGCAAATATGAAAGGTTGGGTAAGGAATACATTAAGACATCTTGGGATTTACCGTATACATATAGATGTTGGAGTGGGGATCGTGAAGTGTTTTTGAGCGGTACACACTGTAAACGTGCACTGAGCGGTTCACTTATATGTCAGGACATTTCTTTACACTGGGCTTGTAATGGTTCTGTGGCAAATTTGTCTTGCCATCAGCAGGGTACACCAGCTGCTGTGATTAATCCAACGTTTGGACAACTTTCTAACGGGAGTTACCTCATGTTGAATGATCAGAGTTGCTGCGGCATGTTGCCAGGCATCCCATATCTAGTAACGGTCAACTCCAGGGTCACTTGCTGTATGCAAGTATTGTTTGCCCCAATAGACACAGTCAGGGAGTCGCCTCTATGGCCTTCGCTGAACGTCTCTTTTATAAGATTTGATACTTTGAGCAGAATGAAAGCCATGCTTGTACAGCAAACAGTGCCTTTGACCTCGGCCAAAGAAACCTATGATCTACAAATAGCAAGGACTTCGGCTGAGATACAGACTTTAATACGTACAAACTGCCCTATACATTTCGTGGAAATGATAGGACGTATCTTTAACATGTCTGATACAACCGGAATTGTACATGTATTTAAGAGCATCTGTTCCGGTCTGTTAGCACCTTTCCAGGCAATACTCGGAATCATCCCGAACTTTGCACATTCGGTGTTTGGTGGCATACCATTAATTCTAGCACTTGTTGCCGGAATTCTATTTCTCTTCCTGCTATTACGCTATGGCCAGCCTATTCGCAGACATCACTCCGAGCGAAATGGAGAAAGCTCTCCTTGAACGAAAGTGCCGTGGGCGAATAGTACAGCTTTTGGGCATGACTCGTCTACGGGACCTTAATACCACGTGGTTCCTGTCATTCAGACCAATCTGGCAAGATTGCATCTTACCTGTTCTACGATGCCTGCTATGCGGTGAAGAATGCGTGTTGGACACCTGTCTAACATTTCCATCAGCAACGCCAACGGATGTCGATACTCTGCTGGTCCCGATAACGGCCCATGCTCTGTGTTGTCCCCAGAGGCTGCCAATCCTGATGTCAGCATTCATTGAGATCTCACAGACGCTTCCGGCTGCTGCTGAGGTACGAGAAAGATCTACAGGCACACAGGTAACAACGGACGCGAACATTGCTGCGGCAACCTATGCTGAAAGCGATGCTTCACATCTCTGTGCAATTAATCTACTACACGAGGTGTTCCAACTTTTATCTTTTGTAACTTGCAAAGGTTTTTTTAAATCATGCAATAAAGTTTCTTATATATCTTCAAAAAAACTGACACCAACTTCAGTAGACGATGTTTTGTCTACGGAAATAGATGATCTAATGTTTACACCAGACCCGTAAACTGACTCTGATTCAGCCGACAGTGTTCCAGAGATGCAGTAACAATTTGGCCTTCATACTTCAAAAACTTGGAACTCTTCCCAAAATTGAACTCTTTTCCCATTTTTCGAACTAAAATGGCACTTCAACATGCTTAAAGTAGAACTAGCCTTATAGTACAGACTTTGGGGTACTTCCACAGACACTTAGTCATCTTGTTTGTCTAAAAAAGTTCATTCATTTTCATGACATGAAATGACTCTGATTTTTGAACAACTTATCGATCATTTTCTGTCAAATGTAAATATTACTGCTGATTTCATTCATATTGTATTTTATTTTAAATATATGCCTGAAATGAAAAAAATGTACAGTACCTTTTGCATTCTAATAGGTTTTTTAACTGCCTTTTAAATGGTTTTATGAAATATTTTAGCAATATGCGGTACTCCATTTAATGTTTAGCATTTTAAATGTTTAGCATTTTAGTATTATCGTACACACGAAAGTGGAGTGGGTGTTGTATTCCTCTTAGGGTGTCCATACACGGGCTTTCCTGTATCATGTCCTTATGTAGGCACAATTCGCCCTGCCCTTATATAGGCATAAAATCCCAGTCCTTATTTAGGCATTAAACCGTGCACTCCAAATACAGGCATGGTCTCCGACATCCGTCCACCCTAACGTCACAACGAGTTCTTGAAGAACAGACCCTTAGGCTTCGGGAGTTTCCCTAGCACAGGACTATTGATTTCTTCAAGGACTCATCTATTATGCATGAACCATTATACCTTAGGGGTTCATTCATGACGTCTTCCGCTGTCCGATTCACGTCAATGCTAACATTCTGAGGTACCTCTCAGGTATAAATATACCTTCCCTAGCCCTTGTAAACTAGAGGAGACCTCGACTTTAGAGGAGCCCGTTTCCCGGCCTGACGCACTGAGAAGACGCTGTCATCCCTGCACGCAGAGAGTCCAGCTTCCAGTGATCTGACTTCCCTTGCGGGGTGTTGGAGTTCGAGTCTGGCAAGAGATTCCTACCTCTCTCATTCTTAAGGTATGGAGCTGACTAGAACCTAGAGGGACTCTTGGCATACTAGGCATACTAGACTTAACATACTCTTAGTATACCATAGTAAGGAATACTTCACCTACTTCATACCTCTCCCTACACCTAGGTTAGGTTAGGTACATTGGGGTAGAACTAGCTTAGCAACGCATCGTATGAGTACTCGCATTTTTAGTCTGTGTCATTTATGTAAATGAATATCTGCTAAAGATCATGCTAGCGCAGTATTATTTATTTCTACTGCTTACGCTGTACATTATTTATCTTGCATACTGTCTTGTGATCATAACAGCACATTTAACTTACACGAGAAACAAGACTGTTCAATAAATCTTTTATTGAAACGCCCGTCTATTCTTTCTGTGTAACTTTGAGGAAAACTAAGCATGCACGATTGAGCTGAGTGAAATAGTTATCTATTGTTTCCACGACTCTGGGACACGTTCTGATTCTAAAGGGAAACAAAGTTGTCATGTTTTGCGGCTGCCAGAAACTACTCCCTTCTTGTTTATCAAGGAGTTTCTAGTGGCCTCTGAGCTAGCTGGCACAAGTAATTAAGTTTAATATACTCGATAGGGACATACTGACCTTAGTCCTATGTCAAACCTATAGGGGATATTATTCCAATGCGCAGAGCCTATTAGGGAAATAGGAGCTACACTACAACAGGGACGTTATAGTTAGGCTCAGATTTCACCTGTACAAAATCAGTGAAATTCAGCAGTTATGGTTAGCTAACTATAACTTACGCCCCCACAATGCACTGCTTATGACCTCACATATTGCATCACTCAGGACATGGTCTGTGACAACATCACTCATGACATCATCCAGTGAGTGTGTTTTCTAAGAGTTTATGAGTGTTAAAGATATATACTAACCTACTACAAAAGTTAGATTTGTATACTAGGTGCACTACTAACGAGTGGTGCTATTTCTAACATATATAATGAGTGGCTGTGTATGTGCATCTGTGTGTTAGTGGGTGTCTGAGTGGCTTCATGGGTGTGTGAGTGGGTATGTGAGTGGCTGTATGGATGTATAAGTGGGTGTATGAGTAGCTGTGTGGGTGAGTGAGTGGCTGTATTGGAGAGTGAGTGGGTGTGTGAGTGGCTCTATGGGTGAGTGAGTCGCTGTGTGAGTGGCTGTATGGGTGGGTGAGTGGATGTGTGAGTGACTGTATGGGTTAGTGAGTGGGTGTCTGAAGACTGTATCAGTGAGAGAATTCATGTCTGTGTAGGAAGCTGGCTCTCTATTAAATGTACTAAAAGAATTACGCTGTGCAGAGAGTCCAGTGGGTCCCCAATTGGTTTTCAGAGGCTAAAATAGATAATACTAACACTCTCTTTTGTGGTAGTGTGGGCAGCAGTAAGGCTAATCAGAGTGTAGTGCTAAGCATTTGTGGTACTCACAGAGGCAATAAATAAGATGCACACTCAAAGAATAAATCCGAGACCAAATTTGAAAAATAGCACTTCTTTTTATATATATTTCAAACTCAAGAACTTCGTTTCAAGGTAAGTACAGTTTTCGATAAAAATATTCACAGGTAAGTAAAAGTTTCAAACCTGTGTGCTTTTACACACAATGCAATCCTATGGGAGGAAGAAATTTCAAAGATGCATAAAGGTAGGTACAGTCGGTTTCAGGAGTTCACCTACTGGGATCGAAGTAGTAATGGGCCAGGGTTCAAAGTACTATCAGCAGTTCTGCTGGAACCGCCCGGGCTCTTCCGGGAGCAGGGTGCTGGTGAGGCTGGCTGCTGGTGCACTACGGAGAAGGGGAGGCACCTGAAAAGAGGCTGCTCAGGGGGACTTATGGGCAAGTCCGAGGGCTCCCAAATGGGGGCTCAGGTTGCAAGGGGTCTTGGAGCATGGGGGCATAGTTGCTTCGTAGGGACCCGGGCCGGGCAGCTCAGGAGCAGAGAGGTTTGGTCAGCTGGGCTGGGTGCTCAAAGATGCACCTCGCAGTCAGGGACGAACAGCTGGCAGGGACAAAATCAAAGCAGCTGGGCCACTCTCGAAGTGGGTCTCAGTAATGCTGACGTCCCTCAATGGCAGCTTGATTCTGGTGCAGTCAGGATCTGGACTGGACACTCACTGCCGGTGTTTGGTGCAGGGTATCCGGTACCCCGGGGTTGGTATGGCACAGCTCTGGTTGGTCCTGGTGTCTTCACCCTTGGTGGGGAGACAGATCTGATCTTCCAGAGCATGAGCACCTACTCCTGGTCATCTGCAGTGTCCGTCAGGCCAGGGAGCTGCAAGGAGGTGGAACAGACTCTGCTTGTCGGTGCCTGCGGACTGCAGGGAAGTAGCTCCTCTACTCCAAGGGAGACTTTCAGTTCTTGTTGAAGTGCTGGCAGGCTACCCAAGGCTTTGGTAGCTCTCCAGCTCGCAGGATGAGTCACTCTGTGATGATTGTCGAGAGAGGCCGGAGGACGGCAGGGTTTTGCGCCAAAGTCCAAAGTTTTGTTGCAGTTCTCTCCAGGCAGTGACTCTTCTTCGTCCTTCTTCTGCTGATCTGTTGAATCTGAGTTTTTGGGTTCAGGAATGCCATTTAAATACTCAATTTAGGTGCTTAATGGGGAGTGACAGGTAGTAGCCAATGGGATACCTGCTTTTAGGGTGTCTACACCTACTATATGGCCACTTCCTATGGGAAGTGGGCATAACCCTGACCCTAGAATGCTAATTCTGTCCAAATCAACATGGAGGAATCTGAAAAGTGGGGTTCACATCAGCTGGCCCGCCCTAGGGATGGTGCTGGCTGAATGTGAGTACACCTACTAATATAACTAATTTTTCCACCTGTCTTGCTGCCAGGAAGTAGGTCAGGACAGGGGGTGGCAACTCCACTATCTGGAGAGGCCCGGGGTCACATAACAAAGGCTGCAGGCCTTTGAAGCTTCCAGCCCTGGAATGCCCGACCTGCTTGAAGGAAGTGTGAACACCTCCGCCCAGAGCAGGCTTTGTCCCCATCCTCCGAGAGCGATGGCTGTCACCTCAGGAGGTCAGAAACCTGTCTATGGTGGTTGTCTGATCGAGACCAGTCATTCAACACATTAGTAGTCGGTAGGTTTTCAGGGGGCACCTCTAAGGTGCCGTCTGTGTGCATTTATTAATAAATCCAGCTCTGGCATCAGTGTAGGTTTATTAAGATGAGGTGTTTGGTGCCAAACTCCTTGGGGTACAGTGAAGCCATCATGTAGCTTGGGAACTGGTAATGATGAGTGTCCAGCCCATGTACCTGTTATGGATACCCTGTGCACTGGTAATTTCTAAGGGTGAACTTAGATACCACCGGGACATATCCACTCTCACATAAATGCCCTCACATTGGTATAGGGCACCCTGCCTTAGGGCTGTAAGGCCCGCCACAGGGGTGACTTGCTTATACCACATGTAGTGCTGGCAGGCATGGCACACAGGGATGTGCAATGGCAGTTTGCATGAGCTTGGTGAGGGATGGCACAATTCGTGCTGCAGCCTTTAGGGACCTTCTTTAGGTCCAATGCCCTAGGTACCAGGGGTACCATTTACTAGGGGCTTGCATGAGATCCTAAAGGGGTATCAATTGAGGAACAATTGTATAGTTTAGGGAAAGAACATTGGTGCTGGAGACCTGATTAGCAGGAACCCAGCACACTCTCAGTCAAAGTTGCACCAGATACCAGACAAAAAGTGTGTGGGGGGTACTGCAACAAAAACCTGTTTCCTACACAAGCTCACCCCCCTCCCCAGCCAACAAGCCAGGAGGCTCAGCCACAATCTGGGAGAGCCTACCTAGTCTGTCAGACGAGGACAAGTGAGGAAACATCTGGATTGTTGCAGGGCCTACTCTGCCTTACATCCTCCTGTCTAGGTCATTCTCTCTAGGGAGCTGACCTATCTCAACAGTGTTGGGACCTAACGGGAAATGCACCTTGTCTGCTTCTTTGCCCAATTTATTTTCTTTGGTATGAGAGGTGTCTATCTCTTCTAGTCCTATCTTATCCAAGGCAGACCCCAGGTTACCCAAAGAGGTGACCCACAACTTAAGTAACACCACCATGACCAACAGGGTCATGGGGCCTAACTTGCTATTTGACATGGGGTCAGACCACCATACCAAGAACAGTGCAGCCATAAAGGCTAACACCCAGCAGAGGCCACTGACAGCTGCCAGTGCCCAGAACCACACCTTTAGCTCTTCACTGACAGGTGAAGGTGCTACTTTACAGGCTTCTTTGGGTTCAGGATGCCTGTCTGCAGTTTTAGAGTGGGGGTTACTACATCCTGTAGCAAACACCCTCCTTTCACTCTTTCTTCCGTTAGATGAGGAACCACCATCTCATGCTTAACAGTGGCCTGAGTAGTCAGGACTTCTTGTGGGTCAGGTGGGGCTTCACCAGTGCCAACTTTGGTTTTCTCCCCTATTGGTGTGGAATCTCCTTGGCTCACTGGAACTTTGGCTAAATGTTGCCCACCTCCCCTACACTTTCTCTTTCTTCCTTTCTGCATTAACTGCAGGATAGGTATCCTTAAAATCCTTGGGTGAGAACTGGCACTGGACCAGTGCTTCCCTTTGGCTCAGACCAACCTCTGGGTGGTCATTTCCAAGGTGACAGTCAAGGGGGAGGTCTTTACTGACTACTACCCTTCTCCAGCTAAGGATCCCAGCTATTTCTGGAGGTACCACAGCCACAGGCCTAACAGTAACCTCCCCAGGGATAGCCCTTACTCTTCTGGTCTCACCTGGGATACACTGTTTTGAGAGGATCAGCCTGTCAGGCACAAAAGTGTGACTGGCAAAGGTATCTCTCAGGACAGTGGTTGGGATTCCATTCACCAGTAGGAGGTGGAAGTGTCTACACCCCTCTGGAATCTCCAACTCACCTTTTGGGCCCACTTTCCTGTTAAAGGCTGAGAGGACTTCCTCATCAGAGGAATCACCCTCAAAGGCTTCACTGGCACCCCCACTCTACTCACTACACATTCGCTCCAACACCCCATCTTCTAGGGCCTGTCGGCAAACAACATAGAAGACCTCCGGCAAAGAGCCCCCCTGCGGGGCCCGTTGAGCATTGCAGCGCTGGCCCAACGAGGAGCTGCCCTATGATGAAGCATGACACCTCTCAGGATGTGTGAGGGCCCTTCTCTCACCTGGAATCCCGTCTCCCTTTGACCTTCCAGACTCCTTTCATAGGAACTGCATACCTTTTGGTTTACTTCTCGGTATATGGGCATGTATGCTGGACCAACACTCAAAATTACCCTCGTCCCTCCCATTGTGTATATGTATGGGAGAGTGAGCAGATGTTAGAGTGTTGTATGGATATGTGAAGGGGTTGTGTGGATGTGTGAGTGAGTGCTTGTGTCAGTGAGTGGTTGTGTTGCGAGACTGTATGGGTGAGCGAGTGGGTCTGTTTGTGGCTGAATGGATGAATAATTGGGTGATTGAGCAGCTCTATGGGTGAGTGTGTGGCTGAGTGAGTGGCTGTATGGGTAAGTGACTGGTTGTATGAGTAAATGTCCAGTATTTGTAAAGCGCACAGCTACCTCCAGAGACGTGTCCCGGCGCTGGGGGCCGTCAGAAAGATTAAGCGAGCTATTGCCCAGAGTCACATGGTGCTGGGCTGATCGAACCGTGAGCCCCATGAGTAGCTGTATGAGTGAGTGAGAGGTTGTGTGAGTGGCTGTATGAGTGAGTGAGTCGGTGTGTAAGTGTCTCTATGGATGAGTGAGTGGCTGTATGAGTACTTGTGCTGTTCTGTGAATGGGTATGTGACTGGTTATGTGGGCATGTGAGTGGGTGTATGAGAGGTTGTATAGGGGCGTGAGTGGGTGTGTGAGTGCTTCTGTGATTATGTCATCAGTGATGTCATCAGTGATGTCATGTGAGCTCAGCTAACTATAAATACTGAATTTCACTGGTTTTGTGTGAGTGAAATCTGAGCCTAAATATAATGTTCCTGTAACCTTGGTTTTGTCAGTGAATTTCTCAGGTGTTTTTAATTCTATTTTCTAACTATAATGCCCTTGTAACCTTTGATTTTTTCAGTGAATTTCTAAAGTTTTTTAAAATGTTGTTTCCAAACTATAACGTCCCTGTAACCTTTGGTTTTCAAACTGAATTTTTAAAGTTTT
This sequence comes from Calotriton arnoldi, assembly GCA_963921515.1. Lineage (NCBI taxonomy): Eukaryota > Metazoa > Chordata > Amphibia > Caudata > Salamandridae > Calotriton > Calotriton arnoldi. Next base: position 894,655 of record CAWUFW010002570.1, on the reverse strand, counting down.
TTTAATTTTATTTCCTAAATGTCACAGCTAACCTTTGACAGTGAGTGTGTGAGTGTATGAGTGTCTCAGCAAGCCTGTGAGTGGGTATTAGGGTGTGTGAGTGGGTCTGGCAGTGGGTGTATGAATGTCTGAGTAGGTCTGTGAGTGGGTGTATGAGTGTCTACGTGGGTCTGTGAGTAGGTGCGTGAGTGGGCCTGTGAGTGAGTACATGAGTGTCTGAGTGGGTCTGTGAGTGAGTCCATGAGTCTCTGACTGGGTCTGTGAGTAGGTGCATGAGCCTCTGAGTGGGTCTGTGACTGGATATGTGAGTGTCTGACTGGGTCTATGAGTGGGTACTTGATTGTCTTTGAAGGTTTGTGTGTGGATGCATGAGTCTCTGAGTGGGTGTGTGAGTGTCTGAGTAGGTATGTGAGTAGTTTGTGAGTCTCTGAGTGGATCTGTGAGTGGGTGAGTGAGTGTCTGAGTAGGTCTGTCAGTGGGTGTATGAATGTCTGAGTAGGTCTGTGAGTGGGGTGCATGAGTGTCCAAGTGGGTCTGTGAGTAGGTATGTGAGTAGGCCTGGAGTAAGTACATGAGTCTCTGAGTGGGTCTGTGAGTGAATCCATGAGTCTCTGACTGTGTCTGTGAGTGAGTGCATGAGCCTCTGAGTGGGTCTGTGAATGGGTGCGTGAGTGTCTGAGTGGTTTGTGAGTCTGAATGGATCTGTGAGTGGGTGAGTGAGTGTCTGAGTGGGTCAGGCAGTGGGTGCGTGACTCTGAGTGAATCTGTGAGTGGGCGCATGAGTCTCTGAGTGGGTTTGTAAATGGTAACATGAGTGTCTGAGTGGGTCTGTGAGTGTCTGAGTGGGTCTGTGAGAGAATGCGAGAGTCTCTGTGGGTCTGTGAGTGGGTGTGTGAGTATCTGAGTGGATCTGTGAGTGGGTGCGTGAGTGTCTCAGTGGGTCTGTGAGTGGATGCATGAGTGTGTGAGTGAATGAATGAGTCTCTGAGTGTGTCTGTGAGTATGTGTGTGAGCCTCTCAGTGGGTCTGTGAGTGGGGGAATGAGTGCTTGAATGGATCTGGGAGTGGGTGCATGAGTGTCTGAGTGTGTCCGTCAGTGGGTGTGTGAGTGGGTCTGTCAGTGGGTGCGTGAGTGTATGAGTGGGTCTACCAGTAGATGCATGGTAAAAAAGTAGGGGGTCACACAGGAGTAGGTCCTCGTGTCAGCTCCCCCTATGACTGTCCTCCTGTCCAACTTGACTGCAGTCCGCTACCCTCTGCTGCCTTCGGTTTTGTGCCTTTCCCACTATTTTGTCTCTTTCTGCTTGTTCTGCCCAATATTTTGTCTCTTTCTGCTCGCTCCTGACCTTTATTCTGCCTCTTGCTGCTTGTTTCTGACTTCTATTTTGCCTCTTGCTGCTCATTTCAGACCTCAATTTTGCCTCTTTCTGCTCATTCTGCCCATTATTTTGCCTCTTTCTGCTCGCTCCTGACCTTTATTTTACCTTTCTGCTTGTTTTTCACCTTTATTTTGCCTCTTGGTGCTGGTTTCTGACCTTTTTGCCTCTTTCTGCTCATTTCCCACCTTTATTTTGCCTCTTGCTGCTCGTTTCTGACCTTTAGTCTGCCTTTTGCTGCTCATTGCTAACCTTTATTTTGCATCTTTCTGCCCGCTGCTGACCTTTATTTTGCCTCTTTCTGCTCATTTCTGACCTTTATTCTGCCTCTTTCTGCTTGTTTTTCACCTTTATTTTTCCTCTTTCTGCTCGTTGGTGATTATTATTTTGGATCTTTCTGTTAATTTCTCACCTTTATTTTGTCTCTTTCTGTTCATTGCTGACCTTTATTCTGACTTTTTCTGCTTCTTTCTCTCCTTTATTTTGCCTCTTTCTGCTCATTATTTTGCCTCTTTCTGCTCGCTCCTGACCTTTATTTTACCTCTCTGCTCGTTTCTCGCCTTTCTTTTGCCTCTTGGTGCTGGTTTTGACCTCTTTTTTTCCTCTTTCTGCTCTTTGTCACCTTTATTTTGCCTCTTTCTGCTTGTTTCTCAACTTTATTTTGCCTCTTGCTGCTCGTTTCTGACCTTTAATCTGCCTCTTTCTGCTCACTGCTCACCTTTATTTTGCATTTTTCTGCTCGTTGCTGACCTTTATTTTGCCTCTTTCTGTCTGCTTGTTGCTGACCTTTATTCTGCCTCTTTCTGCTCATTTCTCACCTTTATTCTTCCTCTTTCTGTTAATTTCTTACATTTATTTTGCCTCTTTATCATCTTTTCCCCTGAACCATGGGGGGAACCTCAAGGCCCCCGGCGATCCCAGCCGGCTCCCCTCCTCCTGCTGGAGCAGTCATTGCTGCTGCATAGAGGGAGCAATCATTTCATCTTTTTCCCTGCCTGCATGTCTGTGGGCAGGGAAAGAGATGAAACCTCCACTTCCAGCAGACCGGCGTACTTTGACAGCGCCTGCCCGCTGGAAACAGAATGTTGTTTTTGCTTGGCAGAAGCTGTCAAAGTTCCCGCCAAGCAAAAGCAAACAGCTATGTCCAGAGGGTGGGAGCCCACGATATAGCAGGAGATGGCCCTGTGGGGTGGCGATCCCCAGGGTCATGTATGGCTCCTGGAGGGGGGCCGTGCAAACCCCTCCTTCTGTTTGCAAGGTCCACCCAAGGGAGGGTTGTGGTCCGTGGGGCTGAGAACAGCACGGGAGGGGGGCCGCAGAGCCCCCCTCATTTTTTTTTTTTTTTAAAGAAAGCCTCGTGGAGGTGGTGGTCCGTGGGGGTCTGCGTCTGCGTGACCCCCGCGCCATATTTAACTTAGCCCCGGGAAGTGGTGGTTCCCAGGGCTCGGGATGGTCCACACATCCCCCCAGTTAATTTGTTTATAGCCCCGGGGAGGTTTTTTTCTAGCGCAAGACTCTCAGGATTTGCAATGGTAAGTTGGAGAGCGCGAGCAAGATTTTGTGTCCACTAGTGAGATTTCCGACCCCCAGTAGGACATCTGGCAAGATTTTTCTAACACGGGTGGTCGCAACCATTTGCAGTCAGAAGGCTGCTGCTCGAGTAGAAAATCTACTCAAACACGAGCAAAATAAACTTGAGTAACTGTGCCTTCTGGTGCTACCGACACTAAATCACAGCGTGAGCACTGTGAAGTGCATATTTCTGCGTGTTGACGGAACTCCGCGGTTTCTCGTGGGATTGTTATGTAACTCCATGGAATTCCACAGAGTCAAATTCTAAGTTAGAATGCAGAAGCATTCCATAGTTGCGTACATTAGCAACACCATGATGTAAACAAACAAAATTAGACAACAGCATTCTTGAGGCCAATCTTTGACCATTTTTGACTTTAGAAGTGTATCCTCAGCCATAAGGCAGCCATACTTTCTCCTAAATGGATTTTCCCCTTCTGGTGCTTGCTTGCATAGAACTGAAAGAGCACAAACGTTTGGCACAAGATCAGTTGTGAGAGAAACATACATCCTGATAGCGGAAACCACTGATAATGCTGGTCGCTTAGCCATTGAATCAGCAAAAGCATTTCCACAAAACACTTTTCTTGCAATGACTGATGGGCAGAATATTTAGCAAAAGCTATTTCAGAAGCTGCAAAGCATCAAGCAAATTCTTTAAATATGTGCCATTCTTAATCAATCTCACAACAAATGTGAGGAAACCTCTCTGTAGCCAAGTTAGGAGAAAAATCTTCTGGAGGTATTGTAGGAGACTGGCTCAGTATATGGTGTACACCTATCAGTGATACACCCTACACTGAGTCCATGCAACCCTTAGTGATAGTGTAAGAGGTCCCTGATAACCAAAGCTGAGGAGAGCAGCTAAGGCTTATCCAGGAGGGTGTAAAGCAGTTGCAATTACCACAATAGTGAGTCAGTGAGGGTCACTAGCTGACAAGATATAATAAAGTATTCTTTATTACAACACCAAACACTAACCTACTTGGTATGTCTCCTACCCTGAGATATCGTTACACAGCACATATACCATAAAAACAGGTAAGTAAGCACATAAAACACATAGGTCCATATAGGGGGGGGGGGGCAAACCATATACTAAGTGTTGGAAAACGAGGCAGTATCTGTGAGGCCTGCACAAATAACATGACTACATTTGTTCTTCACTGGGAACCAAACACCCAATTGTAGCGCCTGACTCTCAGAGGGTAGCGTTGCAGAGCAGTCTGAGGCTTACTCAAGGGAGGTGGTGTGGGCTAGTAATCGCCATTACAGGTGCGCAGAAATAACACTCAATAATTGATTGTCCAATCTGTACTTTGCTTTATAAAAGTAAGAGTACATTTATTAAACACACACACTACTCAATACTATGCACCAATTTACAAATATACATAAGCTGTTCGAATTACTTTGTGACATTGCATAACATCTCCACCCCTCCCGCAGGGGGGTGGGGTCTAGTGCCACCACTCCCATGTAGTCACATCATCTTGCCCCCTAATGCAGTTAATTGAACATAACCTGGAGCGAGGGCCCTGCGCACTGGCACCATCCCAGTGGCGACTCACCCCATTGCCTCAACAAGCATTTAATCTAGGCACACCTGCCCTGGTGACACATAACCCTAACTGAGCATCTCCTACTGACCAAGAAGTATACACCTCTACATCTGAGGGGCTAACAGGCGGGGTTGTTCTTCACCTAAGCGCAGCAGCAAGAATACATGTTTAAGCATCACTTTAGAATGACAGTACTCATCACATTTGTTGGTCATTAGAATGCATTGCAATTACAGCCCCTAAAGGCATCACAGATGAAATCACAGGATTAAACATATACAGCCAGACACCCTAGCAGGAATGTCGAGCAACATAACCCCATTTGACTTATGACATCACCTTACACAGCTACTTCACATTACACATGTGACTTTCAGTCCCTCTAAAAGAAATAAGGTTAGTAAATGCAGTTCTGGTGCAATTACACCTCTTCACCTCCAGGGGATGCCCTTCTCCAGACAGCCCCAACTCAGCCCTTCATCCCTTGGTGCATTTCTCAATACACCCCCAACTATAAAACAACAGCTCCAGCCCAGGAGATGTTAAAATGCTGGCTGAGCCCTTGAAGGGTTATTTCTTCCGAGTCCCCAGAGACTTAGGGAGGGACTTCTCTTCTTCGTGCTGGGGGAGGCTGCGTTCTCCTGCAGCTCCCCCTGCACCTCTGCCCTCACTTGGTGGTGACCCCGTCCTCCTGGGGCCACCACCACCCGAGCAAACGCTGCTTTCCCCTTGCAGGCCGGTCCGGGCCTGCAAGGCATTATGGGGGCTCTTGAATATTAGAGCAGCGGCTCTCCCGCTGCTTCGGGGAGAGCCGAGATGTGGGCCTCCGGCTGCGTCGGTGCTGGGTTGGAGGGTCCGGTCCCACCCGGACCCCCAGGTGAGTGGTACGGCTCGGGGAGCCCACCCCCGGCCGATCTGCTTGTTTTCCGGGGCCCGGTCCCACCCGGGCCCCTGGCAGCTCCTCTCTTGTCTTCGGGATCCCGGTCCTACCCGGGACCCTCGCCTGCTTGTTCGTTGGAGGGCAGCCCGGGGAGCCCACCCCTGGCTGCCCCCGCCGGCTCCCCGCCCGGCCAGCACCCTCGCGTGCTGCCGCGGGAGCCGGTGCCGCAGTTCTGGTCTGCCCGCTCCGGTGGGCAGACGCGCAGGCCTTTGCCGGCTCCTCCGGCCCTCGCTGGACCTCGGGGGAGTGCGACGGCACTCCCCCCTTCCGCCTTCCATCACTTCGGGGCCCGGGGATGGGGCCCCGGGCCCCCTCACCAGCTTCACGGGGAGCGCGCCGGCGCTCCCCGACTTGCCTCTTCTGCGGGGGCCAGGGTGGGCTCCTGGCACCCCGCGGGCACCTCTTCACGGGGAGCGCGACGGCGCTCCCGGGCTTCGCTTCGGGGCCTGGAGATGGGGTCCCGGGCCCCTAGAGACCACTTCGCGGGGGCGCGACGGCGCTCCCCGCCTCCTCCTCCTCGCACAGGACCCGGAGTTGGGTTCCCGGGCCCCTCCCCCATCTTCACGGGAGCACGACGGCGCTCCCCGGTTTCATTTTCGGCGGGGGCCAGGGTGGGCTCCTGGCACCCCGCGGGGGCACCTTCACGGGGGGCGCGATGCGCTCCCCGACTTCCATCTTCGCGGGGGGCGCAACAGCACCCCCCGCCTTCAGCGGGGCCCGGAGTTGGGAACCCGGGCCCCTTTTCACCACCTTCGCGGGGAGCACGACGGCGCTCCCCGCCTTAGCTTCTGTTGGGGGCAGCCCCCTGGACCTGACCCACCCCGGGGGCACATTCAAGACCGGCGGCGAAGCCCCACGCGCTTCGTCGTCGGTCTTCTTGGAGGTCAAAGGTCGCCTACCTTCTCGGGGGCATATCTCAGCCCCCAGGGTACCGATCTGCACCATTTTTGCCTCCTCGTGCTCCTGGTGGCGCTCCTCAGCCACTGGGAGCACTCTCCTTCGCCCTCTGGGTCTCACAGAGGGTGGATTCAGCAGGGAGCTGCCTTCACTGGCTCCCTGCGCCAGCCTTTCACCTGGCTCTTCTCCTGGGCCTCTCTTCTCCCTGCGCAGAGGCCCATGCTTCTGCGCACTGGTCCTGGACTCTTCTCCTGGCGCTGTTCAGGATCCTGGGACAGTCAGGGGGTTCCTCCTTCCAACTGCCCATTGCGCCAGGCTCCAGCACCCTCTGCCTCAGCAGACCACACCCCAGAGAGAGCTTCTCTTCCTGTGCAAACACTTTTTAAAGAATGGGGAGGGGCTGGCAGGAAGTCTCTGTTTGTCCTATCAAACAGCGACACATCACTTCCCTGCCCCTGCTCCCTCCTTCCTGCCCAGGCCTCTGGGTTGGTTCAAGATGGCGTCGTCCAGGGGTCTCCTGCCACATGGTCTCTGAAAGCCCCTTCCCCCCCCGCGCTGCCTTCTCCCTTGTGGTGCCTGGCACCAGGTGACAGCTGCTGATGGATTAGCCTGTAGCTCCACCCATCTTCTCTTCTTGGAGAGGAGGCCTTCGCTGTTGGAAGGAAGGTCATTAATCCAGCCTGCCAGGCCCTGGTGATGAGCTGACTCAGAGAAATATGACATTTCTGGATGACCCAAAAGCAGTACAAATATGACTTTGGACTCTGCAGAATACTTCTTCTCACACCAGTTACAGTGGACTTCAATGCGTGTCTGGAACTTGTAGGCCTTAGGAAAGTGAAACTAGCCCATGTGCTCCCCATCCTCATAGGGGAGTAATGGAGTGAAAACAGTAAAGCACACTGACTTTCCCTCAAATGTTTCTTCCCATTGTATAAAGCCTATTCCATGTCACCACCCAATTCTGCTTAAGTCCTGCCACACCATTCACTTTGTAGCTGCTCCTGGGCTGCGCACGCCAGGAATCTCCCCTGCGCAGCCCGTACACGTGTGCATACGCCTGTACACATGTGTCTGCATGTAACCAGCCCGGTGCCCCTTACTCCAGCTGCTGCGCAGCGGCCTAGTCAAGCTAGGGGGACACCAGTAAAATCCACATGCAGTCTCTTTCATCATGAGTTCACTGTGGGTGAGTCCCAACTTATGAGGCTTTCCCACAGTAAAAGCTCAACAAATAGGTGCTCAAAAAGCGAAAAGTCCGGGCGGCTCAGAGTGTCAGAACCACCTTCTAACACTAAGCAAATGGAATGCGGAACGGGTACCTAACCAAGATTACCACCCAAGGATCAGTAAGGCAAGGGAAGCATAGAACCACCAAAGGTTGCTGACCTTTATTTTGCCACTAGCTCATCTGCCCTAGGATTCCCTAGGCGCCCAGGTGCAGAGGTGAAACCCCATGTCAGTGTCCATAGGATAACAAGGGGAATCGCAGTTAGGATTTTTAAGATTCAGGACCCTTTCCAGAGGAACCAGAGGAAACCTGTTGGAACAAGGGAGGTTGGAGAGCACCCCCACCAGAGGAGATGAATGCCTACACCAGGGAGCCCAGCTGCATTGGTTTTAAATGGTGTCGGAACTGCCCATTGACCTCAATGGGAAACTTCGGATGTCCAGCTGCTGCAGTGACCCGTGGACCAGGTCAGTGGAAACCAGGCATGGATTCTGGTTGAGGAGTACCTGTGGAAAAAGTAGACATAATCTAAACCACCCGGAGTCGTCCAGGAGGTGCACGGGCACAATGCCCACCCTTCTCTGGGGTACTTCATTGCAGAATGGAGGCCTTGAAGATGCAGCTGTGGAGCCCATGCGATGCTGAAGGATCTCAGGAGCTATCCACAAGCTGTCCCATGCCGGTCAATGCAGGATAGAAGAGTCAGTGGCCAGCAGGACCACCAACAAGTCTTGGCAAACGCAACAGGATGAAATGCAGAAATGGGGACCAGCAAGGTCCAAGGAACTCACCCATCACATGTAAGTTAGGGTCGGCCTTCAGCAAGCAGAAGAGCCAGCAGGAATTGATGGAATCCCCGGAGGGGCCCTCCGGCAGCAGGCACAGGGAGTCACAGAGGGGCCTCAGCAGCACAACAAAGATGGAGGCCCATGTCGCAGGAGATGCAGTGAGGATGTTGCTTTGGATGCTGAGTGATGCTTGTGGCTAGGGCTTCTTGGAGCTTGGAGAGTCAACAAGCCTTGGCAACGGCAAACAGACGCAGTGCACAGGGGCTCAGTTCCAGCAGCTCCACAAGTGATTGCAGCCTTCCAAATTGCACAGAAGACAGGTCAAGCCTCGATAGAGTCACCAAACTACCACCTGTGTTGCAGAGCCTTGGAGACTCCATGGGACAGCAGGACCCACAGGCCAGTTGTCGTCATTGAGGTGCCTTTGACTGCAGGGGAGTGACTCCTTCACTCCAAGGGAGATTCGTTCTTGCTTTTCCTGATGCATACAGAGTCCTTGTGTCACAGAGGTTGTAGAGTCTTTGCCGAATGGGAACAAAGTTGCAGTAGGGGCCCTCCTACGAGAAGCAGACTTGTCTTGGTTTCCGTTGAAGTCCAGCAGCAGAGTCCAGTGTACAGCAGCAGAAGAGTCTTTGGACAGAATCTTGCAGAGGGGTCTGCAGGGGACTCTTGTTCCAGACGAATCTAGGGTCCCACCCTCAGGGGAGCCTTTAAGTAACCCAGGAAGGGGGTTGGACAGCTTCTGTGGTGACCCACCTATCAGGGGGGGTCAGGGACGCTAATCTGGTGGACTGACCAGATGCTCCCTGGAGCCTCTGCTTATCTTGCTTTCAAAATGGCAGAATCAAGTGGGCACCTGGTAGAGCTCTGGGTACCTCCCTGGGGGAAGAGCTGGACAGGGGGGTCGTCACTCCCCTGTCCTTTGAGTGGTTTTTACGCCAAAGCAGGAGCCAAGGGCTCCTGGACTTGGGCCAACACGTTTATGCAATGAGGACATCAAATGTGCCCTACAAAGCAGTCTGTAGATGTGCAGAGCACCCACACCCTAGCCCGGAGACACCCATTTCTAATGGAGGGGTGGCTGCACCTCTCATCTACAGGAAATCCTTTGTTCTGCCTTCCCCTGCCCAAGTTAGGCTCATCAGCAGAGGAGCAGAACAGTGTCTGGGGTTGGCAGCAGCACTGGCTTGCACGCAGACCCTGCAAGGCTACAGAGGTTGGTATGGGTGGCTCCTCTAAGGAGCCCCCAGTACATGGCATCAGGCAACTAACACTGGAATTTGTGTAGTTGCATGATTTCAACATGTTTGATATCAAACATGATTAGGTTCTGGGAAGCCATTATGTAGTTGGACGTCTTGTGTTGGCCAGTGGTCACTACATACCTTAAGATGGCTTCCCCGCACTTACAAAGCCCAGAGAATGGAGTCCAGGGTGTTTAGGGGTGCCTCTTCTCATGCAGGAGTACTCTCAAACTTAGGCCATGCACACTTCCCCTGGGCTTAAGGGCCTAACTTGGGGGTGACTTAGGAGCTTAATTTCAGTGACCGGTATATAAGGTAAACCTTATATCTGAGGTGAAAGGTGCATGCACCATTTCACACAGGCTGCAATGACAGGCCAGTAGACACAGATTGTATGGGCTCTCATGGGTGGGATAATACATGCTGCAGCCCATGGGAGACCCCTGGCGTACCAATACCCTGGGTACCCTAGTACCATATACTAGGGACTTACAGGGGGTACACCAGTATGCCAATTGTGGTGCGTACAACGTACTTACCAGCCACTTTAGAGGAGACAGCACTGACACTGGGGTCCTGGTTAGCAGGATCCCAGTGTACTACATTCTAAACATAATGACACCAGGCAAAACGTAGGGGCAACCATGTCAGAAAGATCCTACTTTCCTACATAACCCCCCTCCCAAAAAAGAAAGAAGATAAGACTAACCTTGCCCAGTTGAGTCTTCGTTTCCTAAGTGGAAATATCTGGAAAGTCCATCTGCGTTGGCATGGTTACACCAAGGTCTATGTTCCACTGAGAAGTCCATCCTCTGTAGGGAAATGGACCACCTCAAAAGTTTGGGGTTTTCACCTTTCATCTGTTTAAGCCATAAGAGGGGCATGTGGTCTGTCTGAACAATGAAGTGAGTGCCAAAGAAGTATGACCTTAGCTCAGGCAAAGGCCTCCCTCTGCTTATAAAAGCTACTGGTTGATTGTGTCCCTCTTCAGTTGTGAGAGTACTGCTCCTATTCCTATCTCACAGGCATCTGTCTGGAAGATTAATGGTTTGGAGTAATCAGGACTCTTCAGAAATGGAGCTGAGCACATGGCCTTCTTCAGGGCATCAAACACCTCTTGACAGGTAATTGTCCAATTCACCTTTTTAGGTATTCTTGAAGGTAGGATTATTGAGGGTGTCAAAACTAACCCATATCCCTTAATGAATCTTCTGTAATACCCAGTCAGGCCCAGAAAAGCGCTAGCCTAAGTCTGAGTAGTGGGAGCAACTCAATCTATGATGGTTTGGATTTTGCTCTGTAAAGGTTGAAAGGCAATCACCTGTTAGGTGGCCCAAGTAAACCACTTTGCTCTGCCCTATCATGAGGCATGCCTTTTTCAAGGCCTCAAGTACACTCCTGAGGTGGACCAGGTGATCCTGTCAGGTGGAACTAAAGACAGCAATATCATCCAGATATGCTGCACTGACGTCTTCCAGGCCTGCCAGAACCTGATTCACCAACCTCTGGAATGTGGCAGGTGCATTTTTCAACCCAAAGGGCATTACAGTGAACTGATAGTGCCCACCAAGAGTTGAAAATGCTGTTTTAGGTTTAACATCCTCTCTGAGCCTGATCTGCCAATAGCCTGCTGTCAGGTCAAAGGTGCTGAGATACTTGGCGGCAGAAGTATCCACTAGCTCATCTGCCTTAGGGATAGGGTGAGCCTCATCATTGGTGACTGCATGGAGACCTCTGTAGTCTACACAAAGCCTATTCTCTTTGTTTATGCCTTGGGTATGAGGTTTGGGTACAAGGACTACAGGACTATCCCAAGGGCTGTCTGAAGGCTCAATGACTCCCCAACTCTAGCATCTTCTGGACCTCTGTCCTGATGCAATCTCTGATATGCGCGTGTTGCCTGTAGGTGTTACTCTTAACAGGCAGACTATCACCTGTGTCTACATCATGGGCACACAAGGGAGTCTAATTGGATGTCAGAGAGAAGAGTTCTGGGAACTGACTGAGCACTTTTCTGCAATCAGTTTGTTGCTGGTCAGTGAGGCTGTTAGCAAAGACTACACCATCTACGTAACCATTAACTGTTTTTTTTTTTTTTAGAGGAGATCAGGGAGAGGGTCACTCTCTTCCTCCTGTCCCTGATCAGTGGCCATGAGCAAGCTCATATCAGCCCTGTCAAAGTAAGGCTTCAGGCGGTTCACATGAAGCACCCTATGGGGGCTTCTTGGAGTGCCTAGGTCCACCAAGAAGGTGACCTCACTTTTCTTTTCCACAATTGTATGGGGGTCACTCTACTTGTCTCAGAGTGCTCTTGGGGCCACAGGCTCCAACACCCACACCTTCTGCCCTGGCTGGTAAACAGTCAGAACTGCCTTTCGGTCATACCATAACTTCTGTAGTTCTTGGCTGGCCTCCAGGTTTTTAGTAGGCTTCTTTATGTACTCAGCCATGCATGAGCGTAGGCCTAGTACATAGTCTACAATGTCCTGTTTGGGAGGTTTGAGTGTGGTGAATCTATAAGTTACACCACACTCTTTCCACATAGCCTTCAAGTAGCCATACATGAAGTTTGCACCTCTGTTTGACACCACCTCCTTAGAAAACATCCACTCTAGAAAAAATTCCTATGAGGGCTTTGGCTACTGCAGGAGCTGTAGTGGTCCTAAGGTGAATAGCTTCTGGGTATCTGGTGGCGTGCTCCACCACCACCAGTATGTATCTATTCCCAGAGGCTGTTGTAGGGTCTAGGGGACCAACTATGTCCATGTCTATGCTCTCAAATGGAACCCCAACCACTGGTAGTGGGATTAAGTGGGCCTTTGTAGTGCCACCTCACTTGCCACGGGCTTGGCAGGTGACACAGGACTGACAAAACTCCTTGGTGTCTTCAGACATGTGGGGCTAGTGAAAGTTTGGAACAAGTCTGTCCCAAGTCTTGCTTTGTCCAGGATGTCCTGCAATGGGTATGTCATGTGCCAGGGTTAAGAGGCATTCCCTAAACATCTGAGGAACAACCAAACTCCTGGTAGCCCCAGGCTGGGGGTCTCTAGCCTCAGAATAAAGGAGTCCATCTTCCCAGTAAAACCTATAGGATCCACTGATATCCCCTGCCTCTTATGCAGATTCCTGCTTTCTGAGGCCGTCAAGAGAGGGATATGATTTCTGCTCCAAACTCAATTCCTCCCTGGAGAGTCCCCTTGCTCCCAGCTTTGCCGTGTTAGGCCCAAGCTCCTCCGGGGCAGTTCCCACACAAGGGGCAGGATCATCTCCCTAGAAAGATTGATCCTCACTGGAAGTCTGGGCGGAAGATAACTTCTTACCCTTCCTACTGCTCTTGTTAGGAGCTATCTGGGCCATTATTTCAAGGTCCAGTGCTATTTGCTGTCCTGTCCCTGCTTCTTGGCCTGGGCTCTAGTTGTCACTAAGACATTCTCAGGGAGACCCAACATGGCTGCATGGGTCTGTAACTCCACTTCAGTCCTGGCTGAAGTCTCCAAATCATAGCCCATAAAACACTCTACAGGAATGAATGAGGATACCACACCTTTTTTTAGGGCCAGTAATGCCCCCCGCTGAAATTAACCATCTGCCATGGGGTGGCACTTAGTGATTTAGTGATGTTATCGGTGTTGGTCACTTGGTAATTTTACCCAAGTAGAATCTGCGCAGGTGACAGCAGTTTCTCAGCCACCATGGTGACACTTGCACCTGTGTCCCTGAAAGCTTCTGCCTCAATACCATTAATGAGGGCTTCTGCCTGTTTTTCCTCACATTAGGAGGCCAGGCAGCCAAAGTCGCAAAGTCAGTTCCACCCTTTGATACTAGGGCATCCTCAGTGACTTCTCTGACTAGGCTAGAGTCCACTGCAGTTCCCAAGGTGAATCCAGCTACACCTTTGAAGGTATTACTGCTATTAGTGCTACTGCTAGGGGCACTAGGGGAAGTAGAACCAATACTGGTGCTTTTCTTTGGACATATAGGATCAGATGACTTATGACCTTTTGTTTTACAATTAAAGCACTAAGGTTTATTATGAGAGGAAGAGGAGGATGTGACCCACTCCCAGAGGAAGATTTTTGTGGACCTGAAGAAGACTATTTTTATCTTTAGGTTTCTCCCCATCCTTCACTTGGGACTTAGAATCATTCTTTTTCTTCTGGTCACCCCCACTATGAGACTTCTTTCTCACCCTGGTGCGGACCCATTTGTCTGTCTTCTTTCCCAATTCTTGGGGAGAGGTCAGCTCGGAGTCCACCAGGTATTGGTGCAGAGTTTCAGACTTACAGTTATTAAGAATGTGCTCTCTTATGATCAAATTGTACAGTCCTTCATAGTCATGTGCTTTACTACCATGTAACCAGCCTTCCAGAGTCTTAACTACACAGTCTACAAAGTCATCCCAGTCTTGAGGACTCTTTCTGAGCTTCTCTAAACTTAACCCTGCATTCCTCAGTAGTAACCCCGAACCCATCAATTCGTGCCTCTTTCAAGACCTGATAGTTGTCTGTATCCTCTTCTCTAACTGTCAAAAGTTTATCTCTGCCTTTGTCTGCAAAGTAGAGCCACAGGCTAGCTGCCCACTGCTTCTGGAGGACCTTTTGGACTTTACAGGCCCTCTCTAGAGCAGTACCCACTTGTGGATGTCATCCCGAGCTTTGTAAGGAGGGACTATCCTGTTGAGGTTCCTAGAGTCAAAGTGTTCTTCCCTGGCCCTGGAGTCTCTATTGCTGCCACCATGAGGATCTAACCCCATATTTTTTCCTTTCTCTCTCCATCTCTAGTGCTTCCCTTTCAAGAGTCAGCTGCTCCTTCATCAACTTGAGTTTTGCCTTCTCAAGTATAATAAAACTGTACCCTCTATCTAAAGCTTCCTCCTCTGAACTACAGTGGGTGGACCCAGCAGCAGATGCTGAGGAGAGTGAGAATGAGGATAACCTGTTCCTCCTTGTAACCCTTTATATCACCCCAGGTGGAGAAAAAGTTGACCTACTGTTATGACCCCCTTCTGTACTACCAGTACCTCCCTCTTCAGGCTCAGGGTTGTCCATGTGGATTTCCTCAGAATCCTCATAGCCATGTCTAGAGACAGAGTCAGAAGTGCCAGGCACCCCTGGCCCCTCCTCTGTGGGGTCACCTCCCTCACCAAGGTCCTCCTGCCTATCAGGATTCTGTAGGTCATCCTCAAGGACTACCTCTAGGAGGTAAGACTTAGTAGAATTACTACAAGTCTTTAGTTTTCTAACCTTACACAATGTCCTAAGTTCTTATAATCTAAGGGCACTGTACTCAGACACCTGAATCTGACTAGATTCCCCATTAGAAGATATGGTACTAGTGTAGCGTAAGTGTATCTACCCTACCCTAGTGTTCTAAACTTCCAAGGGATTTGGAGAAAGGGTTGTGTTAGACCCTTGCCACCTAATCCAAAAGCTTAGTAAAGAAATACCTATTCTGTTGCAAGTATAGTGTACACCTAAATTAGTAGTGGTTTCCTGTGGAAACCTCACTTATGACTAAGTGGTAAAGCAATGCGAGTATTTATCCCAACCGCTGCACCATCAATGTAGGAGGCTGGCTCAGTATATGGTGTACACCTATTGGTGATACACCCTGCACTGAGTCCAGGCAACCCTTAGTGATAGTGTAAGAGGTCCCTGATAACCAAAGCTCTCAAGGGGTAGCTGTGGAGAGCAGCAAAGGCTTATCCAAGAGGGTGGAAAGCGGGTGCATTTACCACACAAGTCAGTCAGTGAAAATCACACTGAAAAGAACCACACCAGTGTTTGAAAAATACAGTAGTATTTATTACACACCAACACTAAACTACTTTGGTATATCTCCTACCCGGAGATATACAGACACAATAAAAATATCAGTAAAACATGTAAGTAAACACATAAAAACACATGGGCGCCTATTTGGGAGGGGCAAACCATATACTAAGTAAGTTGAATGCGAAAGGGGTACCTAACCAAGACTACCACCCAAGCATCTGTAGGCCAGGGGAAGCACTGAACCACCAAAGGTAAGTAAGTAGGAGTCCCTAGGCGCCCGGGTGCAGAGGTGATACACCAGGTAAGTGTCCAAAGAACAGCATGGGGAAGTTGCAGTCAGAATTTTTAGGATTTAGGATCCTTCCCAGAGGAAAACCTTTGGAACCAGGGATGTTGGAGAGCATTCCCACCCGTGGATACCCAGAGGAGCAGGATACCTACACCAGGGAGCCTGCATGCATAAGTGGGAAGTGATGTCGGAACCGCCCGTTGAAGTCAATGGAAATTTTTGGATATCTAGCTGCTACCGTGACCCCTGGACCAGGTCGGTGGAACCCAGGCATAGATTCCTGATGAGGAGCACCTGAGGATAGAGGAGACAGAGTCCAAGCCACCTGGAATTGTCCAGGAGGTGCAGGAGCACAATGTCCACCCTTTTCTAAGGTACTTCACGGTAGGTTGGAGGTCTTGGAGTTGCAGCTGTGGAGCCCAGACGAGGATGTAGAACACAGGAGCCATCCACAAGCTGTCCCACAACGGCCAACGAAATGCAGGAGGGTCTGTGGCAAGCAGGCCCACCAACAATATGGTAAATGGTCATTGGACCCTACTAAGCCGGAGAATTTTCGACCTATTTCTCTTCTGCCTTGGGTCGCTAAGATCGCGGAGGCTCATACTAATAAGGTTCTTTCGGACTTCTTGAACAATAGCGGTATCTTAGACCGCTCCCAGAATGGTTTCCGCTCCGGTCATAGTACCGAGACAGCACTATTAGCAGTGAGTGAACACCTGCGGACCATTCTGGATGAGGGTCAAACGGCGGCTCTGATACTGCTGGACCTCAGTGCCGCGTTTGACACGGTCTCCCATCAGATCCTCCTGCACCGTTTAGAGGAAGCAGGGGTAGTCGGCTCGGCACTGGAATGGTTTAGGTCTTTTTGTCCGACAGATCTTTTCAGGTCTCCGCCCCCCCTTCCTCTCTCATGCCCACTCCATCAAACAGGGGTTCCCCAGGGCTCGGCGCTGAGCCCTACTTTGTTTAATCTCTATGTTCAACCCCTGGCAGGAGTAGCGCGGGACCATGGCTTGACCATGGTCTCTTATGCTGATGACACTCAGCTGGTGGTAGCCCTCTCTGGTGACCAGCCTCGGGACGCTATACAGTTCCGGAATGGTCTAGAGGCGGTTGCACGCTGGATGACCACAAACT
The DNA here is from genome assembly GCA_963921515.1 of Calotriton arnoldi. Lineage (NCBI taxonomy): Eukaryota > Metazoa > Chordata > Amphibia > Caudata > Salamandridae > Calotriton > Calotriton arnoldi. The sequence goes on along the minus strand of CAWUFW010002570.1, from coordinate 877,842 downwards.
GCCTTCAGCTCAATGCCAACAAATCTGAGGTGCTATTGGTGGGGAATGATAAGGGGCTTTGGAGTACACAGTGGTGGCCGGCATCCTTGGGCCTCGCTCCAACACCTAAGCTGTTGGTTAAGAATCTAGGGATCTGGCTCGATTCCACTCTTGGATTCCAGGATCACACTAAGAAGGTCGCCGGTACCTGCTTCGGTCTCCTACGGGGCTGAGGCCTATTCTGGGGTTTTTTGATCCGGCTACACGTCAGTTGATAGTCCAGGCGACTATTCTATCAAGACTTGATTACGCCAACGTTTTACTGTTGGGTGCCAACAAGGCCGAAGTAAACCGTCTTCAACGTGTCCAGAACGCAGCTGCTCGTGCTCTGCTCAGACTCCCTAGAAAATGCTCTGTGTCAGGCGCTCTACGCCGCCTCCACTGGCTCCCTATCTCCAAGAGGATCGAATTCAAAACATTATGTCTGGCTTTTAAAATTCTCAAGCTCTCTTCCCCGGAGATATTATCCAATTTGTTGGTCCCCTATGTCCCTGCTCGCCAGCTACGCTCTGCGGAACAATTCTTGGCCACTGTCCCACGAGTGAAACGTATCAGGGCTGGGGGCAGGTCTTTTCGTTGTCTGGCTGCCAAACTATGGAACTCCCTTCCAGTACAGACTCGTCGTATAGACTGCTTGCTATCTTTCCGAAAGGCCATTAAAACTCACCTGTTCCCCACAGCTTAGCTCTTGCCTTCTCAGACTCTGTATTAGCGCCGGGACGCCCCTTTGTTGGGGCAGCTGTGCGCTTTATAAACTAATTAACATAACATAACATAACAAATGCAGAAGACGCATTTCAGTAAGAGTTGCAGAAAGGAGGACCAGCAAGGCCCAGGGGACTCACCCAGCACAGGTAAGTTAGAGCCGGCCCTCTGCAAGCAGGAGTCCCAGGATGAATCGATGGAAGACCCCGGAGGGACCCTCTGGCAGCAGGCACAGGGAGTCGCAGAGAGGCCTCAGCAGCACAACAAAAATGGATGCCCACGTCGCAGGAGATGCAGTGAGGACATCACTTTTACAACAGAGTGATGCTTGAGGAATGGGCTTCTTGGCGCTTGAAGATCTTTGGACTGGAGAGTCAACAAGCCTTGGCACCAGCAGCCATACGCGGTGCTCAGGTGTCCAGTTGCAGCAGCTCAACAAGGGATTGCAGTCTTCCGAATTGCACAGAAGACAGGTCAGGCCTCAGGAGAACTACTAAACCACCACCTGTGTTGTAGAGCCTTGAAGAGTTCTTGGGATAGCAGTAGCCACAGATCGGTCGTCAACATTGAGGTGCCTGCGGTTGCAGGGGAGTGACTTCTTCACTCCAAGGGAGATGCTTTTCAGCTGTCTTTAATGCACACAGAGTCCTTCTGACTCTGGAGGATGCATGGCTACGGATGTTGCAGGATGGTTGTAAAGCAAGGAGACAGAGTTGCAGTAGGAGCCTTCCTACCAGGAGAAGTCTTGTCTTGAATTCGGCACAGCCCAACAGCTGAGTCCAGTGTCCAGCAGCAGAAGAGTCTTATGGAGGATCCTGAAGACAAGTTTTGCAGAGGAATCCTTGGTCCAGGTGAATCTAGGGTCCCACCCTTAGGGGAGCCTTTAAGTAACCCAGGAAGGGGGTTGGGCAGCTTATGGGGTGACCCACTTATCAGGAGGATCAGGGACGCTGCTCTGGTGGTCTGACTAGTCAGATGCTCCCAGGGGCCTCTGCTTATCTTGCTTTCAAGATTGCAAATTCAAGCGGCCACCTGGTGGAGCCCTGTGCACCTCCCGGGGGGAGGTGCTGGACAGGGGTGTGGTCACTCCCCTGGCCTTTGTGTGGTTTCACACCAGAGCGAGAGCCAAGGGCTTCTGCACTGGAATAAACCGGTTTATGCAAGGAGGGCACCAAATGTGCCCTTTAAAGCAATCTGGTGGCGCTTGGAAGAACCCACACCCTATCCCAGAGACACCGAATTCTAAAGGAGAGGTGGCTACAACTCTCCTCAACAGGAAATCTTTTGTTCTGCCTTCCCCTGCCCGAGTTAGGCTCACCAGCAGGAGGGCAGAGCAGTGTCTGGGGTTGGCGGCAGCACTGCCTTGCAGGCAGAACCTGCAAGGCTACACAGGTAGACATGGGGAGTCCTCTAAGGAGCCCCTCCAGTACATGATATCATGCAACTCACATTGAATCAGTGTAGTTGGACATCTCGAGTTTGCCAGTGTCCACTACATACCTTAAAATGGCTTCCCCGCACTTACAAAGCCCAGAAAATGGAGTCCAGGGTTTGTGGGGTGTCTCTGCTCATGGAGGGACACCCTCACACTTAGAACCATGCACCCTGCCCATGGGCTGCAGGGCCTACCGTAGGGATGACTTATAGGTTTTAAGTGCAGTGACCGCGATATAAGGTATACCTTTTATCTGGGGTGAAAGGTGCAAGCACCATTTCACGCAGGCTGCAATGGCAGACCAGCAGATACTGTTTGCATGAGCTCCCTTTGGTGGCATAATACATGCTGCAGCCCATGGGAGACACCTGGTGTACCAATGCCCTGGGTACCTTAGTGCCATATACTAGGGGCTTACAGGGGCACACCAGTATACCAACTGCACGGTGTACAAAGTACTTACCAGTCAATTTAGAGGAGAGAGCGCCGACACTGGGGTCCTGGATAGCAGGATCCCAGTGTACTACAGTCTAAACACACTGACACCAGGCAAAAAGTGGGGGCAACCATGTCAGAAAAATCCTACTTTCCTACACTAACTCTCTACTTTTAATAATGTATTGGTGGTAGCAAAAGTGGTCTAAAGAGCATGACGTTCTCCAACATTTGCTTTATTAGACTGTTGTTGCCATCTAAGGTAACCAACAATTATAAAGGCTTGGATTTTTGAAGAATAAGTTGAAAGTTTATTAAAGGGTATAACTAAACAGGACCAGTAAAGTAAGTAAAGTTTTCTTTTCATAAAGAATAGAAAGAAGTAATAATTTGTTCTGCCAACATGGGTGCCAGATTAGTTTGAAAATCACTTGACATAAATATACTCAGTTTGTGTTGGCAGAAAACAAGGCATGAAGATTAAGTATCGTGTTGATCATTGAATATATTGGGCTACACTCCCTTTACCGCATGCTGCCATTGAATGAAGTCTCAAATAACTAAATAGAGGAACCATCATAAAGCAACAGTTAAGTAAATAGGTAAATAAAGTTATTGATTTCTGTTTCTTTTGTCTGGAACATTTTCCCAACATATTGTTTAGTAGAATTGCTATAAATTAATATTTTTTTCTCAACGAATGACGTTTTTACATTTACCAAATATTTATACATCTGTTTAGGCCGTCCAGAATTCTTTGTAAGTATTAAAACATTAGTTTCACAACAAAACTCTGCATTTGTTGCTTTCCAGGAGTTTTACTATTCTCCATCCTCTTGGTACATCAATTCAATTATTTTCTTTATTCGATCACAGGTAAATGGATCATAAAAGAGCACATCAAAACGTACAATACACAATAACAATAGTTAAAACATGATTAAAAAAGATACAAATAAGGGCATTGAATAAAGTGCATCACTTTTCAGTATAAAAATGCCAACAGCTTTAAAAGTGAAACGATGAGTTAATCAAGAATCAAATGTAAAAGTACCAGTGAAGTATTAAAAATAACAACAAGTTAGACAGAACAAACCCCGTGGCAAACGTTATTAAAATAACCTTGATTTTCGCAGCCATACAACATTTTTTAAGAAGGATCCAACTCTTTCCACACCAGGTGCTACCCAAGTTTCTGGAGAAAAATCAACCCAGCTTTACATCTCCTGATCTTTTGGTCTCTCAATAATGGAATCAAGTACTATTTGGTCAAGGAGGCATAAACTTAGAAAATAATACAAAGTGCAACAACGACTGGGGAGAGGTTTCATCACAGGGTCATAATAAGATATCAACAGGTGCAAATTGACCGTGGAGAAAGCAAAGCAGCCATCTAATTGATCCAGTTCGAAAACACGTTGGAAGCGCCCTTTCTTGGACTTCTGGGCAAGCACCAAGTAGAGGGCTAGGCATCTCCTGCTTGGACGAGACAGAAGTCTCTGATGGAAGGTTTCATTGGCTCCTCCCTCTCTCGACCGTCTGTTCTATAGACAAGAAAGCGATCCTTTAGCCACCCTTTGTCCCTTTCAGTGATATTTCTAGGATTGTCAAAAATATAAGGGCAACCTGGGGTGGGGTGGGCTCTATAATGTACCTGATCCAGGAAATTTTAGAACCGTGATGACACAAGAGGCAATCGGAGATAATGAGACGATTAACGTCAGTCTCTTCATTTAGCCAGACAGAGCACTAAAGTAATAGAGGGACAAGGCTAATTTGATCCTCAAAATATTCTAGGCCAAGCTCCTGATGTGCTATGAAGTGGGAGGTAGACGGAGGAACACCAAACAACCGTCGACAGACTCTGTTCGCTTCCACTTGTGCCCTTGCTGTATCCCTATACCCCCAAACCCCTCAGCCATAAACCAGGGAAGGGAGACACTACCTCCTATGAATTTCTAAAATAGGGATGATAGGCTTCCCCCCAGTGTGGTGGCCAGGGAGAAGATGGTCCCAGCTGCATGAGAATACTGACCTTGCTCACGACACACAGGGACCAGGAACAAACCTCATCAAACATTACCCCCAGATAAGGGAACTGGCTCACTCTGGCAATAGATTTAACACTTATACAAATGGGGCGCGTTTTAGTGTTCTTGGGCCCACATATCATTATGTGTGTCTTTGAGCGGTTAGTCTGCAAGTCCAGGTCCTCCATAAAATTGACAAAGGATGTGATCAGCTGCTTTAAGCCATTTGCAGTCCTAGCCAATAGCACGGCATCATCAGCGTAAAGGAGAGCCGGCATTGGCTTATTGCTCCCTACTGGTACATCAGCCCCCACATTAACTAAGACTGATGCTAGCTTATTAATATAAAACAGAGATAAAATCGGGGCAAGTACGCACCCCTGGAGAACCCCACGATTGACATGGAATTTCGAAGTGTATTCACTATAATTACCATATCTGACACGAGATTTCAGGTCCCAGTGGCGATGTTGTAGAAAGGCGACAAGGTCGGCCTCCAGGCCCATAGATGTAAAAATACCCCACAATTTAGATCGGTCAACACAATCAAAGGTGCTGCATAAATCCATGACCGCCAACTGAAGGGAAGACTCAGAGCCCTTGGCCACCTTGTATTTGGCAACTAATAAAGGTAAATTCAAGCACTGCTCTATGGTTCCTAAACCTTTTCTCAACCCATACTTTACTGGGAAGATAACGTTATTGCATGAAATCCAGTCCAACAGGCATTCCATAACAATGCGCCCAAATATTTTTGTGACTGAGTCGAGGAGGGAGATGGGTCGCTAGCATGCGGGGTCATGCAGGCTACCCTTCTTGAAAATTGGAACAAAGTTCGTACTCGCAATGTCTCTTCATGCTCTGTATTGTATGATGAGAGGTTTGTTCAATAAAACGTTTTTTTTTTTAAATTACAACAAAGACTGATTCCCACAAAAACTCATGAATACCAGGCTTACATACAGAGTTAAAAACATTTACAAGTAAGGGGGGGTCAAAAACATGTGTTTACCTTAAATAGGTCCACAGGGTCCCCATCCGGTGCAGGGGCTTTTTTAGCAGGGCTATTTTGGATGGTGGTAAGAACCTCTCCCTCGGTGAAGGTAATCCCCAATGGCAGGGGGACATCAATCAGTCCATCGACATCATTGCTGGTGTTAGATAGATAAATATTGCTAAAGTTCTTGATCCATGAATCAGGACTGATGTGGGTAGTTCCAATGTCAGGGGAGCCCCCCAAGGTGGTGGCAATCCTAGTTGATTTCCAAAAACCTTGGGTATCCCTGGCTTCACGAGCAAGCACTAGGTTATCCCACTTTTCACACTGCAGCTCAGCCTTTCTTATTTTAAGTCATACTTGCATTCTTTCCTGCAGACCTCTTCCCCATAGTGGTACGAGCAGGCTTACACAAAAAACTTTTAATGTGGGTAGTAAGGGTGATAGAGGGTTCCAGAGCCTCCAATGAGCAGCCTGACATTAGCGCAGTAATTCCGCTGACCAGATGGGTCATTACTTTACTCATGTCAGTAGAGCACCAAACTAAACACATACGTCCATCTATGATTGCCAGGTCCTGGTTACTACCTTTTATACTAGTTATCTCGTTGCCAACGTCAATAGAGAGGGTTATGGGGTTGTGATCACAATGTAATGTAGGGATCACCGTCCCCTCAGCTAACAGGTGTTGCACATGAGCTAGGGGGGGCGAAGCTACATCAGAATCAGGCCCTATCAAAGAGTCCACCTTTTCGGCCTCCTCAAAAACCTCAGAACCATGGACTGTTGCACCCCTAGATGGCGAGACTGAATGAGCACAGGCCTCAAGGCTTTCACATGCTTGATTAGTATCAGGGCCTTCAGCTAGAAGAGTGGCCAAAGCTGGTAGAGAGCTACACAAACAACCCTCAGATGTCAGAGAGAGCCTACGTTCGACCAGCTTGATCTTAGGAATCATGTCCACGGCCCTCACTAGGAAGCTGCCTATGGTGGTATGAGCAGGTGTTAATACACCAGGGTCTGCTTTTCGCTTTCCCATTGCACAATTGGAGGTTCTATAAAATAGACTGGATCAACAGCAGGAGAAGAATAGGTCAGCAAGAATAAAAATAAGCAGCCACTACAGTACCTTAGTGCTGCGGCAACAAATGTGTAGTTGCCACAGCCACTACAGTACCTTAAAGCAGAAAGTCAGTCCCAGATGGTGATCCTGAGTATGTTAATCAATGGGACCATGAGGGGTGGTCCAGCCCAGCCTCTTACAGTCGATAATGGGCGAAGACGGGCCCGGTCTTGGCCCTGTCTTGGACCTGTCATGGCCCGGGCACATGCCCGGGCTTGTCCCATGTGCGTCCCGCGTTGCGGGACTTGCGGTGCCCTTTTGAAGCGCCTCACTCCTCCTCTATCAGGGGCATGCCTCCACAGGAGAAGGTTTCTGGGGGACGCAGTCCTACCCCTGAACCAGCAACAAGACACAGCAGCAGGCAGGAAACAGCACAGTTAAACCAGCATTGCGGGACTTGCGGTGCGCTTTTGAAGCACGTCACTCCTCCTCGTCCAGGGGCTCGCCTCCAAAGGAGAAGGTATCTGAGGGACGTAGTCCCATCCCAGAAATGGCAGCAAGACATGGCAGCAGGCAGGAAACAACGCCATGAAGCCCGCGTTGCGGGACTTGCGGTGCACTTTTGAAGCGCGTCACTCCTCCTCGGCCAGGGGCCTGCCTCCACAGGAGAAGGTATCTGGGGGATGTAGTCCACCCGAGAACCGGCAGTGGGCAGGAAGCAGCGCTGTGGTACATAAATTGTACTGAAGCATGGTCTGACACCTGTATAATATCTATGCTGCATTCAGTGAAAATGGGGATTTGGGGGGCACCCGACCGTAGGGCGGTCTGCCCCCCGGGGTCTTTGGGGAAGTGGTGCAGTCCAGAGGACTGCACAGAAGGTTGGGCTTCCCTTGGCCTAATTTTATACCCCCAACATATACAGGTCCTCCATTTTGGGTGCCAGCCACCATTTTATCGTGGTGGCATGGTGCCTGGCACCTATCGCTAGCTTTTGTCCCCAGTCAGGCATTTATCTTGTTTAGGCAGTTAGACAGGTGCTCCCGTGCACTCACCTATGGTGGCTGACGATTGTGTGGTGCAGGCGGTCCGCCTGCAGGCCGAAACGGGAAGGCTCGACCTCCTGAAGGACGGGTCCGGTGCGGCACTTGGGCGACCTCTGTGGAAGTCCGCTGTGGGTGTGGCCACGGCAGTACTGGCCTGCGCGCCCGAGCGCAGGCCGCTGGCCCATTCTCAGGTGAGAGGGAGGGGCCGCTCTTGTGTGCGGAGAGTGGCCCAGCATTCTGGGGCTAAGGCAGCAGGCGGAGGGCTGGCGCGGGCCCTGCCCCACACGGGCAACGGGGCCGCAGCCGGAACAGGAGTGAAGTCGGTGCGGCCGCCCACGGGGATGGGGAGGCCTCGCTAGAGGCAGCAGGTGACCTGCGGTGCGGGTCCTCCTGGAGCACATTGGAGGCCTCACGGGACGCATCTGGGGGGGGGCTGAACAGCGTGAGGCCTCGCAGGAAGTTTGCGAGGCCTCACAGCGTGAGAAAAGGGGCGGGGCTGCCGCCGAGGAGCATGCAGCCTCACGCAGAGGAATAGGTTGGGTGGGGACCACAGAGGGCCTCATAGGTCAGCAGGAAGAGGGAGGTGGGGGTCTAGAAGAAATAATCAGCCATCTGAGGGCCATGAGACAACAAGAGGTGCCATGGCCTGAGGTGGACTTCAGGGAGGTATATAGCCAGTGGTTGGCGGGTGGGGCTGAGGATGTTGCATGGGGGAGGGGCTTTTGGCTGGATAGAGCTCCCACAGGAGCCAGGGATGCCTTGCACAGGGGTTTTGCTGAGGAGCTCTCCAGTGAGGGACCAGGGGATTCATGGGCTGTGGGGCCTTAGTCGGGAGGTTCGAGCAGGCCGACGGGGGGTGTGGATTCCCTGGAGTGGAGCGAAGGGGAGGATTGGGGGGTATGGGGGCAGGGATGGTAGGCATGGGTCGGAGTCAGTCCGTGGGCGGTAAAGCCGCCGGGCAGGGTCTATGGCACGTTGGGGCACAGCAGAGTGCCTATGGGCCTGTGGGGGGGGCCAGAGAAGGGGGGATTGGCAGGGATTACGGGGTGGACTTCTTTACAGGGCACTAGCACCCCCCGAGTGGCGGGACACGTGATGGGTTCGGGGAGCCCTTAGGCAAGGGGTTTGATTTGACCAGCACACCGGACCATGTTTATTTGTTGCAGGGCGGCACGTATACGGGGGGCCCGATTCGGGTGGGCCAAGTGTGGCTCAGCAGCCCCGAGGAGAAGAGTCAGCGAAGCCCCATGTGGCTTGGTGCCACACAGCATTGGACCCCAAGATCACTGCCACAAGTGGGTACAGCACGACCCAGGTGGTACGACGGGTGAAAGGATTCGTAGCATACTCCGCCAACGCGGATCAGGGGAATATGCGCCCTGCATCGGTAAGAAGGTGGGGGGGCAATCAATCAATCAATCAATCATGTCACTTATAAAGCGCACTACATACCCGCGAGGGTCTCAAGGCGCTGGGGGAAGAGGGGGGTGGTGCTGCTACTGATCGAAGAGCCAGGTCTTGAGGAGTCTTCTGAAGGCCAGTAGGTCTTGGGTCTGTCGGAGGTTGGTGGGGAGGGTGTTCCAGGTCTTGGCGGCGAGGTGGGAGAAGGATCTGCCGCCGGCGGTCGTTTTCCGGATGCGGGGGACTGTGGCGAGGGCGAGGCTGGTCGAGCGGAGCTGGCGGGTGGGGGTGTAGAAGCTGAGTCGTCTGTTGAGGTAGGCTGGTCCGGAGTTGTGGAGTGCTTTGTGTGCGTGGGTGAGGAGCTTGAAGGTTATCCTCTTGTTGACAGGGAGCCAGTGCAGGTCTCTCAGGTGGGGTGTGATGTGGCTGCGTCGGGGATGTCGAGGATAAGACGTGCAGAGGCGTTCTGGATGCGTTGCAGCCGTCTCAGGAGCTTAGCCGCCGTTCCTGCGTAGAGGGCGTTTCCGTAGTCCAGCCTGCTGGTGACGAGGGCCTGGGTGACTGTTTTTCTTGTTTCGGTGGGGATCCACTTGAAGACCCTGCGGAGCATTCGGAGGATGTTGAAGCAGGATGAGGAAACGGCGTTGACCTGCTTAGTCATGGAGAGGGTGGGGTCGAGGATGACCCCTAGGTTGCGTACGTGGTCGGTGGGTGGCGGGGCTGTTCCCAGTGATGTTGGCCACCAGGAGTCGTCCCAGGCTGAAGGGTTGGAACCAAGGATGAGGACCTCCGTCTTGTCCGAGTTCAGCTTCAGGCGGCTGGTCCTCATCCATTCGGCGACGGCCTTCATTCCTTCGTGGAGGTGGGCTTTGGCGGTGTGAGGGTCTTTGGTGAGGGAGAGGATCAGCTGGGTGTCGTCGGCGTAGGAGATGATGTTGAGGTTGTGCTGTCGGGCGACGTGGGCGAGGGGTGCCATGTAGATGTTGAACAGCGTTGGGCTGAGGGAGGAGCCTTGGGGTACGCCGCAGATGATCTTGGTGGCCTTGGATCGGAAGGGGGCGAGGCGGACGCTTTGTGTTCTGCCGGAAAGGAAGGATGTGGTCCAGTCCAGGGCCTTCTCTTGGATCCCGGCGTCGTGAAGGCGTGTTCGTAGTGTGTGGTGGCAGACCGTGTCGAAGGCGGCTGATAGGTCCAGGAGGATGAGGGCTGCTGTTTCTCCGTTGTCTAGCAGGGTCCTGATGTCATCGGTGGCGGCGATGAGGGCGGTTTCGGTGCTGTGGTTGCTGCGGAAGCCGGACTGGGAAGGGTCCAGGATGTTGTTCTCCTCGAGGTAGCGGGTCAGTTGTTTGTTGACGATTTTCTCGGTGACCTTCGCGGGGAACGGGAGCAGAGAGATGGGTCGGAAGTTCTTGAGGTCCTTGGGGTCTGCCTTGGGTTTCTTGAGTAAGGCGGTGATCTCGGCGTGCTTCCAGCTTTCCGGGAAGGTTGCTGTCTCGAAGGAGATGTTGATTATTTTCCGGAGATGGGGCGCGATGGCTGTACTGGCTTTGTTGAAGATGTGGTGAGGGCACGGGTCTAGCAGTGAACCGGAGTGGATGGTGTTCATGATCTCGCTGGTGTCCTCGTCGTTGATGTTGGTCCAGGAGAGCAGGCGGTTGGTGGTTGTGGGGGCAGTGGTCTCGGTGGTTGCCGGGGCGGTCGTGGTGTTGAAGCTGTCGTGGATGTCGGCGATTTTGCGGTGGAAGAAGGTGGCCAGTGAGTCGCACAGGTCTCGCGACGGCTGGATGTCGTTGGTGTTGGAGCTGGGGTTGGAGAGTTCCTTCACGATGTTGAAGAGCTCTTTGCTGTTGTGTGCGTTGTTGTCTAGGCGGTCTTTGAGTGAGGCCCTTTTGGCGGATCTGATGAGGTGATGGTGACTGCGGGTGGCGCTCTTGTGGGCGGCGTAGCTGTCCGCTGTCCGTTCGTGGAGCCAGATCTTCTCCAGTTTTCGGCATGTTCGTTTGGAGGCCTGGAGGTCTTCGGTGAACCAGGTGGCTTTCTTGCTGGTGTGGCTGTTGGGCGGATTCTTGAGCGGGGCGAGGGTGTTGGCGCACAGGTACAGCCTTCCCGGTTAAGGGTGCAAAGGACATTATGACAGTCCCGCACACCCCATCAAGGGGTTGGGGTGATAGCAGTGGCGAACAGTCTGGGGTAGGCTTAACACACATAGTGCTGGATTACGATGAGGACAGTCTGATGGAAGGGGAGCTGCGGGAGGAGACTGAAGCTCAATGATGGGAGGGGGGGAGCTGTGGGGGGGGTTTCTAACATCTGTGCACCTAGTATTTTTCAGGATGCGAAAGCCCAGCAGCAAAGGGCAGGTCAAGACAGACACGGTCCACAGTTGGTTGTGAAACGGCGGGCCCTGGAGCGGGCACTGAACTTGGTGCCAGGTAAGAAGACAAAACAGGAGGTGGTTGCAGTTACAGAGTGTCATGAAGGGCACAGGGAGGGAGGGGCCCAGTACGGCAGGGAGGCGCACTTGCTGAAGGTTTCATGGGGGTTGGGAAGCCCCACGCCAGCGGGGAGGCCCGCCTAATGAAAGGGCGCTATGTGCGAGACATTAGTGTTGGGACGGAGGACCACCCTGTGCTCACGACCCGGGAAGAGCCAGCACCAGCAAAGACAGAGGTACGCAGGTCGGAGACAGGGATAGGACAGGGGGTTGGGCAACAGAGCGACCAGCAGGATTCGGGAGACTAAAAAGAGAGTAAGGAAGTGAAATTCAGGAAGTTACCGTACATGGGGACAGCAAAACCATTGGGGGCACACCTCATGCCGTCGACAAAAGAGAAGATATGGAAAGGGGAGTATGTTGAGATCCTAAAACTACTACATAGGGAACTCAGGTCAAAAGAGGGCTCCAAAGACGTGGAGTAGGAACTAGCCAAATGCCCGAGAGTTCAGGTGACTATCGAGAACTAGACGGCGGCCTTCCTCATATATGCTAGTGTATACTGCGAAAAGATCCCAGAGAGGGCAGTAGCCATAGTCAAGTATATGGACGTCATTAGGAAGGCCCATTTAAATTTTGTAGGGAATGCCTGGGCCCAATACGATAAGGAATTCCGGGCCCGATTAGCGGTGGACCCGGACGCCCAATGGGGGGAGCTAGACACAGATTTATGGCAGCACACTATGGGTCCGGCAAAATTTGGCAAAACCATATTCACAGTCAGTGGTTTGCCAATACTGTACAAGCCATTTAAGGGTCTCCCCACCCGATGCGGGGTGGGAGGTAACAGCAGGAACCAGGGGACACAGATTGGGGCATGCTGAAACTATAACAAAGGCTTATGTACAAGGGAGCTTTGCAAATTCTGCCACGAATGCTCAAAATGTTTGTGCAGACAGCCGCTCGTCGCCTGCTTCAGTGCAGGCAACACTCCTGCCACGGGTTATGGACACCAGCAAGGTAATGCAGGCGGCCAGACAGGAGCGCCTCAGGGGAATCAATACGGGCAGGGGGGGTTTAGGTCAGGTAGAGAGGCTCAAGGATCTGAAGGGAAAGGCTCTTACGCCCATTAATGTTGAAAAACTGCCATTCTGGCTTTCCATTTACGACAGGTCAGGCAATGCTGTGGTATTGCTACAAGGGTTCAAAGAGGGTTTCAGGCTCGGGTATGACGGTGCGAGAGTACGCCATTGGGCACTGTTAGAGCGGGGAGGGTTCAAATCCGCACCCGCTGCCACCAAAGGTAGAACTGGGGGTCTCCAGTTGGCTTAGGTAGGTACCTTAGGCCAAATAGGGACCCTTGCTTCTACGTCAGGGAAAGGAAGGACACCTTCTCAGATAGCCCCGCTCACCCCCTCGGTAGCTTGGCACGAGCAGCCAGGCTTATCTCCAAGGCAAATGTGTAAAGTATTTGCAACCACGCTCTCAGTAACCCAATGATGACACCACAAATGGACTCCACACGAGTTTCATATAAAAACAAGTATATGTTTATATAAAAAGATATACGATGAGACCACACGATAAAAATCCAACATATGCGTATTTGTAATATTTCACCTTGCCGGTTATTAGGCCAGCAAGCACTGGTAGGTTCTTGCAGTATTAATGAGCCATTCTCAATGATCTAATGCAGTCCTACTGCAATGCTATGCAGTTCGTAATGCAAGAATCAGGCAATTCGTAATGCACCAATCAGGCAGTTCGTAATGCGAAAATAATGCAATTCGTAATGCAACAATCAGGCAGTTTGTAATGCAAAAATATGGCACTTCGTAATGCAACAATCAGGCAGTTCGTAATGCAAAAATAATGCACTTCGTAATGCAACAATCAGGCAGTTCGTAATGCAAAAATAATGCCCTTCGTAATGCAACAATCAGGCAGTTCGTAATGCAACAATAATGCTTCAGCACCGATCGCGGTGCTCTGGACAGTCTCTATGCCACTCTTACTGACCCGCGGTCAGCTACTGCCAAAATATGCTCCCAACACTGTTCTGATGGAAAACTAAGTGCAGCTCCACACTCCGGCCCCGGTACTGCCACTCCTCGGCAAGTACGGGCCCGCGATACGGACTTGAGCGGAGGCTCGCGCTGCCAAGATGGGAAAGGCCGAGAGCGTTTCTCTCGGAGCCCACACCCCGCCCCAGGCGCCGACACATGCACGCTCGCTGAGCGTTACCTGGGGGGTGCGATCTCACTCTCCTCTCCTCGCGACTTGGGCCTCCGGTGCGACTTCGTTGATCTTGGGCAGTGGAACTCGGGCCCCCCCCCCCGACGGAGTTGGCTCAAGGTTCCTCCTTGGCAAAGGCAGGCCCGGGACGGCGGCACAGCTCCTCTGGGGACGCCGGTCTGGGCCGATGGCAATGATGATCGCAGCAGCTCTGGTCGCGCTGCTCGATTGAGTAGAGAACAAGACTGCTCCGGGACACACAGTCTTGGGGCAATTCCTCACGAAGGTCTCAGGCTGCAACAGGGCACACGCACACAGCGTCGCTGAGACTCACTTGAGCTCCGGGTGCACATGATCACAGGGCACTCCTCACAAAGGTCTCAGGCTGCACGAAGCACACACACACAGCGTTGCTGAGACTCCCTTGGACTCCGGGTGCACACGATCACAGGGCAATCCTCACGAAGGTCTCAGGCTGCACGAAGCACACACACACAGCGTCACTGAGACTCCCTTGGACTCCGGGTGCACACGATCACAGGGCAATCCTCACGAAGGTCTCAGGCTGCACGAAGCACACGCACACAGCGTCGCTGAGACTTCCTTGGTCTCCGGGTGCACACGATCACGAGGCAATCCTTACGCAGGTCTCAGGCTGCAAAAAGCACACGCACACAGCGTCGCTGAGACCCACCTGGAAACTTTTATGTTCCTGAGTTTCCACAACACGGAGCCAGCTCTCCTTGGGCCCTTGGGGACAAGTTACTTCAGGACACAGCACACAGCAAAGTCCTTTCAAGCAGGGGGACACAGCACACAACAAAGTCCCTTAGCCTCTCCTTGGTTAAATCAGCAAACTGCAGGCCAGCCCCAGAACACACAGCAAGGGTCAGTCCTTTCCTTCAGTCTCTTCAGCTGTTTCTTCCTAGGCAGAGGTTCCTCTTGACCACGAAGTAGTTTCAATCCTTTTCAGTCTTTATCAATCCAACGGTATGGGGTTTCAGCTCTCATAGTTATACCCCTAAATGTCTTTGAAGTCTTTGTGTTCAGGGGGGCACTGACCCCTGTCTAAACCAGTTCTGAGTGTCTCCCTGCCAGTGACACCTTCTTCCTTTGATAGTGGGGGTCTGGATCTTCAATCACTCAGCAGGAGATGGAGCCATTGTTTTATGGCGGCAGCCCAGGCCTCTTCACCTCTAGGGGCTACTCCTCCCCCCTACACTCCAGATGCAGGTCAGCCTGTTGCTGTCTCACCTCCTCCCCTGGGTCAGGACATTTCCCAGATCCTATCACATTCTAATCCAGACAGTCAATCCGCAACCAGGCAGAGACACACAGAATTGTTAGAACAAAAAAAACAGCCACTTCTAAAAGTGGGGTTTCTAAACACACAATTCAAAAACCACCTTCACAAAAAGATGTGTTATTAAATTGTGAGTTCAGGCACACTAAACTTCACCTCTCCATCTTAAGCCTATGGGAAGATAGGCTGGAAACATATTACACAGCCTCCCCCATTCTGTCCTATTGGCAAGATGGCCTTGCAACAGTGAAAAACGAAATGGAGAGTATTTCACTGTCAGGACATGGTACACACCTTAGTACATGTCCTACCTTTCACATACACTGCACCCTGCCCAGGGGTGTACCTTGGGCCTACAATAGGGGTGTCTGATGTGCATAAAAAGGGAAGGGTAAGGCCTGGTAAGTGGGTGCACTTGTCAGGACAACAAGGCAGTTTAACAAACTGCGCGCAGGCACTGCAATGGCAGGCCTGAGATCCCTCTTCAATGCTACTGGTGTGGGTGGCACAATTAGTGCTGCAGGCCCACTAGTAGCATTTGTATTACCAGCCCTGGCACACATAGTGCACTTTACTAGGGACTTTACTAGTAAGACAAACATGCCAATTATGGACAACCAATTACCATTACACTTTATACAGGGAGCACTTGCACTTTGACACTGATCAGCAGTGGCAAAGTGCCCAAAGCATCTAAGCCAGTAAAACGAAATCCATCACAGCATCAAAAATAGAGGAGGTAGAGGCAAAAAGTCAGGGGTAATCACGCCAAGAAATGCCAGGTCTAACGGGCACCCAATCCTAAATTAGCGTTGGAGCATCCACTGGTAGTCAGGGAGAACAGGAGGGTAAGATGGCAGGTCTGTTTGATACGGGACCCATGGACCAGTTGGTAGTCTCCCCCATTGGGGTAGTGCCTAAGAAGGAACCAGGACAGTATCAACTGATTCAATACTTGTCCTGGCCCGAAGGCCAGTCTGTGCATAGCTTCATTCCAGTGGAGCAAGTGTCAGTGATGTACTTGTCAGTGGACGTAGCCTTAGCATTGGTGGAAAAGGTCGGACGGGGGGGCGACTAATGGCGAAGAGTGACATCAAGTCGGCTTTCCGTTTGTTGCCGGTACACCCTGACGATTTTCAACTGTTAGGCATTTAGTTCGAGGGCCGATGGTTTGTGGACAAAGCACTCCCGATGGGTTGCTCCATTTTGTGTGCTTTGTTTGAAAGCTTCAGTACGTTTCTGCAGTGGTTATTCACATAGCACACAGGGGTGGAATGCATAACAGACTACCTAGACGTTTTTTTCTTTGTAGGGGCAGTGGTGGCTGGAGAATGCCAGAATTAGCTCGACAGATTTCAGGGCCTGATGTCGGACTTGGGGGTGCTTCTGGCCCTAGAGAAAACAGTGGGACCTACAACAGTGTTGGCTTTTCTGGGTATCAAGATTGATTCTGTGGCAGGGGAGGCCCGGCTGCCGGAGGATAAAAAGACCAAACTGTTGGCTCTATTGAACACAATGTTGTCTAAAAAGAAAGTGATGGTGAAAGAAGTGCAAATGGTTTTGAGGCACTTGAACTTCGCCTGTAGAGTAGTGAGAGCAGGAAGGACTTTCTGCAGGAGTAAAGGTCTGTCTCTTTCAGGGCTACCCTTGCCTCACCATCATGTCAGGCTGGCAGCAGGGATGCAAGAGGACCTGCGTATGTGGGAGGTCTTCTTACAATCCTTCAGTGGTATTCCACTGACATCCTTGGTGGACATGGACTGGGATGCACAAGTTTTCGCTGACGCCGCAGGAGCTTGCGGGTTCAGCCTGTACTGGCAAGGCCACTGGTGTGCCGCGGAATGGCCTCCAGCATGAAGGGAGGGTAGACGCAGCATTGCCTTTTTAGAGTTCTTCCCCCTGGTAGTGGCTGTCATACTATGGGGTTCACACCTGTCCCACAAGAGAGTACTTTTTTGTGTGGACAACATGTCAGTGGTGCAGGTGGTCAACAGGCAGTCGGCCAGGGAACCACAGCTGTGGCAGCCTCTGCGAGTTTTTGTATTGCATTGCCTTAAATTTGATATTGCTTTCAGTGCCCGGCACGTTCCCGGTGTGGACAATGACAATGCTGATGCTTTGTCACATTCACAGTGGGAGAGGTTCCATGGGCTGGCCACCGAGGCGGATTGGGAGAAGACTTGTGTGCCAAAGGAACTATTGTCTGAAAGAGAGAAAGGATGCTACACTTGGTAGCTAGGTCTTTAGCTCGGTATACTAGGAGGGCATACCTCCAGACTTGGGTGGAGTTCCTGAAGGGTGGGGCTCAGAAGAGGTGTCATGAATGGGAGAGGGTGGAAGACTTAGTCCAGTTCATCCTTTGTCTCATTGAGAAGGGGACGTCCAGAGTGACGATTTCAGGGAAACTGGCAGGCATCGCCTTTATGGGCAAGCTTTGGTGGGGGGAAACCCCCTCGGTGAGGGAGCTGGGGAAAAGAATCCTGGAGGGTTGGGCGAGGGAGACAGGCCCTGTGGGGCATAAGCGGCAGCCAATGACGTTGGATATTCTGATACAAGTGCTTCAGTCAGTGTGCACTAATGTCAGGGAGACAGAATTACTTTCAGCCATCATGTCTTGGCTGTTCTTTGGAGCATTTCAGGTTTCAGAACTACTGGGGGTAAGGGCAGCAGGGGGCTACGCTGGGAGGAGGTTCTTTTCCAAACCAGTGGCGTACAAGTATGGCTATACAAGTCCATGACAGACTAGAAGGCAGTGGGTAAATCAGTATTTTGAAATCTTACCCGGTGGCGGCTGTTTGCCTGGTATATTGGGCAGAGACATGGGGAGAGTGGGGTGGGACGGTAGACAGTGGGAGAGTTTTCCAGCACATGGATGGGAAGCCCATAACGGCCTTCCAACTGTTAGCGGTGTTACGCAAGACCTTGCAGTTATTAGGCTTAGATCCCAGCCAGTTTGGGATGCATTCTTTCAGGATTGGGCAGTGACAGAAGCCAGCAGACTGGGTTGGGGACCCAAAGGAATAAGGGAACTGGGGAGATGGAAATTGAGTTGCTTTCGGTCATATATTAGGGGGGTGGGAGGTGGGGGGCTGTAATGGACAGGTTGTCATCTTTATTTCTTTTACAGGTTCAGTTCCCGGTCCCGTGGAGATAGGAATGAAAATATGGATCGTGGGCCACTCGTTCATAAACTGGGCGAAACGGCATGCTAGGGCAAGCTTTAATGTCAACCTGGGTTTCAATACGGACTTATACTTTATCGCATGGATAGGTAAAGGCGGCATGCGATGGAAGGAGCT
Source organism: Calotriton arnoldi (assembly GCA_963921515.1). NCBI lineage: Eukaryota > Metazoa > Chordata > Amphibia > Caudata > Salamandridae > Calotriton > Calotriton arnoldi. The sequence continues at coordinate 859,420 of CAWUFW010002570.1, read as the reverse complement.
CATACAGTGTTTTAACAAGCATATGGGGCAGGAAATGTCTGGATGTGCTTATCATCCATTTGGGGGAAAATGATCTGGTGGTTCAAAAGGGGTTAGGGCTAATAAAAGAGATAAAATGGAACCTTCGGCAGATTTGCAAGCTGTGGGCAGGCTGCCACACCATGTGGACAGAGTTTATACCCAGGAGAGTATGGCGGCGGGCCATGAAACCGTCAGCCATAGACAAAGCCAGGAAAAAATGAAATAAAGAAATGAGGACATTTTGCAGGGACAATGGAATTGGCAGGATACAACATTCAAATTTGAGGTTTGAGGATGTTGAATTTTTTAAAGGGGATAGGGTTCACTTGTCTTTCATGGGGATTGAGCTTTACCTGCTCCAGTTGAAGTTAGCGTTAGCCAAGGTGTTGGGGGTCGAGTGAATAGGGACATTTCCGTTTATAGATCTGGAATCCACCAGGTAAGCGGGGCGGGGCAGGGTCAGGAGGGTAGCTCCCTTCTTGACCCTGGGTGGGGGTGGGCTGAGAAGTTGCCATGATTTACAGAAGTTTATTCTTTGTCAGCGGCAGTTCAAGCTGAAGGGGAACGGGTAGGAAGTTCATGCCTTGACAACACAGGAAGTTAAAAGGCTTGGTAGGAAGTTCAATGAGGTTCAAAGGGTAGTTGAGGTAAGAAAAGGGAACAGTTTTTAGAGGTCCCACTCTCAGTTAAGCAGCTCTGATGCAAGTATGTTATTCAAGTTTGAAGAGAGTTTATAGGTTATTGGGGGAGGGTTAATTTAGGGGTGGGGGTAGTTTATCGTAGGTGAGTAAAGATGTATAGTGAGGCTATAGTTGTGTAAAGCAAAGGCCCAGGTTATGTTGTAATGTGCACCTGTTTCAATAAAGCGGCCTTTTTCACACAACCCAGTTGTCAGTGGTCTGTGCTGCCCCCTCTTCCCCGACTAACCAATGGCTTCTCTGAGATTAGAAAATAGTCAAACTTTAACTTTAATACATTTTCAAAAATACCTTAGAATGAATTCCACCCCCCCACACACACCTCCCCCATTAGATTTAGTCAAATACTAGATATCCACTGGACATAAATAAGTCTCTGTTTAGACTTACAAACGTTTTTCTCTGCTCTGTTTCATTCATCTGAGATGTGACTTGTCTATCCATGGTTAAATCTATTTCTTTGTTAAGCTGTTCTGCTAGAGATGTGCACAAATGCAAATAATTTGTCTACCACTTACACGAAAAAGATGTGCATCATTACACAGAAATTATGTAGATAAAGTTCTGTATATATAGGTAGTACAACAAAGTTAGATTTATATTTAAAGTATGTATTACTGATTTGGGGAAGTATATATACCTATGCTCTACTTAAAAAAGATATAAAAAGAATGTGCTTACCAATTTCCTGGCCTCTGTGCTGCTTTTCTTGATCCCACCAAAACCTATTCCATTGAAAGTTGTGATCCCTGTATGGGAATACGATAGTCCAATGTTGTTGAAGCCCAGTGAGAATGACAGTGTGCATGAGTCAGTTCTGTAGCACTCAGTGAGTCTCCATAAGAAGGGTAGTCTATTTTCCTACATATGGCAAATTCCTTTACCCAAGAAAGTAGTGTTTTTTGAGTAAAGGCACTCTAGATTCTTAACCAAATATGCTTAAATCTACTGTAATGCTATCAAATATCTGCAGGTAAAAAGCTGATACTTGCGGAGAAAACCCGAGATGTCTGTATAAATTACACTAAAAATATATATATGAATGCTTCTCAATTTAATTGCAAAAATAATGAAACAGGCTAAACCAAACTGAATTTTTTCCCTGGTGTTTAAAAAAAGACTAGTTAAACAAAATATTTGTAGTGGCTGCCCCAAAAATGCAAAAACATCTCCGCAGTCCTCCTCTGTGCATGCCAATGTCAGAGTCTCACCGACATGTTTTACCATCCTCTCTATATCCTCATGCCACTGTTTCTGAAGCACAGAAGGAATATTTGCTCTACACTTCCAAAATGTCCAAATAATGAGCAGACAATTTCCAAAATGTCTCAAATATTTGGTAAATATCCACATTTTTGTAAGCACTTAAAAAGAACATTTGTGTTTTTCGCAAAACTGATTTGAACTTTGACTACTTATGAATTCTTGTGGCATCAGCTAGTGACTTTCACACACGAAGGAACCAGGAAGGAAGCGCGTCAAGGGAAGCATGTCAAGGGAAGCATGTATGTACACCCGTGGCGGCTCGCATAGGGTGTGCTGCGAGGCGGTGAGGCGGGGGAGGGGGAGGGTGGGGGGGTAGTAAACTCGGACATACGACGGAACGGAGGAAAGTAATAATTACTATCCTCCGTTCCGTCATATGTCCGAGTTTACTACACCCCACCCTGCCCCTCCCCCGCCCGCCCCACCGCCCCGCAGCATGCTTTATGCGAGCCGCCACTGATGCACACTCATTTTTAGACCCCTTTCTGACTGTCCCCATTATTTCTCTTTTAATTCCCTATTTGATAAGATTGACTGAAAATGCCTTATGCATTTCTGGTGGAATTATAGGGCAAAACTGAGAGACGTCTAGGTAGATATTTGGTCAAGAGCAGGTATGCTATATGTTGTGTATCTGTACATCTTTAAGTTTGGAATGTGCGAGCATCGTACAGAATATCGCTATTTGGGTGGGGAAAAACTTTCTGGAGTTTCAAAGTTGTACAGTCAGGGTATTGTTGATTGTATGTCTCTTTCTTTAGTTGTAATGAACCTCTTATTTCTTCAAAGGTACATGGATTCTTTCTTAAGGAAACCATGGACTTTTTACTTGCGATGAGAAGACATTTGCAAGGCCAGACTGGCCCTACCGGGCAACTGACGTTTCTCCGGGAACCTGGAAAGTTTTGTTACTGGAGGACCGGTTTTGTTAATGGGGGGGGGGGGGAGTTTTGCAGCAGTGCTGCAAATATCTTCTCCCAGTAACAAAAAGAGCTGTCCAGTATAACCCACTCAGCACTCACTTTCGTTTCCAACCTCCCTGTGTTTTGACATATGTTATGGTTTTAAAAGCTCCTGCAGCAGCCTACATAGAGAAAAGGGAGAGTGCGCATGACTGGTTTGGTCGGTCCCAGAGGCCCGACCAAACAGTCAGGGCCCACAGCATTGGGCTAGCCACGCCTCCCCTGCTTTCCAGCAGACCCGCCCACAACCAGGCACTTCTGCTTTCTCGCAGTGCGAGAAGCAGAAACATAAAATGGTAGTTTTACCATTTTATGTTTCTGCTTCTAGCACTCTGAGAAAGCAGTGGGGCGACGCCCCTCCACCCCATTGGAGGAGCTGCCCCTGCAGTTACCATTCACTATGCTTTAAAAGCTAATACAATTGAATATATAATTAAAACTGTGTTGTAGAATGCACTAGTTTAGCCATTTTTTCCCAAATCTTCTTGGAGGGAGAACACTCTCTCCCCCCCCAAACCTCCCTTGTAGTAAGGCTCACTCGGTGCACTCACTCCTTACATAACGTGCGTGTGTGTGTGTGGTCGGGGCTGGTCTGACAAACTTTCCGTCAATTCAAGACCCCATCTGCAGCTGTTGTGTTTTATGTGGAACAGGGGTTGTCCATATAACGGACAACGTAGAGTGCTGACAAGATTAGTAGAGTTCAATAATGTCCTAAGGCGAGTGGCGTGCTGTACATTTTACTGAAAATTGAGACTTCTATTTATTGTTTAAACACGGTGCCTGCTTCACGCTGTGTTTCCTGTATGTGAATTTTTAAACTAACAAGACTGACTCTAGAGGGCGCTCCGTGACCACATAAATAGAATTTCTGTTGCTGTTCTCCAGAAGGCCTTTTACATTGCAACTCGGTAAAGTGCTACCTCCCTGCTTTGTGCTCACTCGCTGCGGAGGTGCCTTGCATACAGGGCCGATTCTCGGAATTTTTAGGCCCTGGGAATAAAGGGAATTTCAGAGGCCCCTCTAATTTGCATAGAACTTGAGGTCACAAGACGGCCATTAATTAACTCTTAAGCCTCTGACATGTTGAAGCGACTTTGCAAAAATCAACTTTTCTGATGCGGATATCAGTAAAACAATAAAAACATAAATAATAGTCCTGATAAAATAAGTACATGTTTTACAGCTGTATTAAGTGGAAATACATAATATTCGTCACACTGCATGGAAAAACGTGGCTCAGGGTTCTGCAAAAGGTATAGCTTTACTTCAGTGGTAAAAAAAATTCCAGGTTAGTACGTTATTATCCATATGGGGGCAGATTTACAACTTCTGGCGCATCCCTGCAAATCAGCAGGGATGCGCCAGAATAGTTGCGACACGCAATTCTCTCCTTGCGCCACCACGGAAGCGCCGCATTTACAATGCGGCGCACCGTGGCGCAAGGAAAGCCGATGCGTGTCGCATCCTGTGGCGCAGGGCGGCGCATTGCTGGAGTCGTGTCGCAAGCGCGACGCAACTCCAGCAATGCTCGTGGGCCGCCCATACCTAACGTGGTGCACCACTCCTTACGCCTGCTTGAAGCAGGCGTAAGGATTCGTCGCAGCGGCGTCGGAAAAGTGACTCAGTGAAATCTTGTAGATTTCACTGCGTCACTCTACGAGGCATTCCTTCGACGGAACGCCCACCCCTGCGGAGGAACGCCCACATGAAACCTGACGCAGGTTTCATGTGGCGCAGGGCTTTACAACGTGACGCATCTCCCTAGATGCGTCACGTAGTAAATAATGCGCAACGTGGCGCATGGTTTACGTCGCCGCTGCGTCACAAAGTGACGCAACGGCGGCGCAAAGATGGCGCAAGGGGCTTGTAAATCTGCCCCATGGTATTTATATAGTGCAAACTTAACAGAAAGGCAGTGGAGAGCTGTCCAGGGTTAGTACGTTATTATCCATATGGGGGCAGATTTACAACTTCTGGCGCATCCCTGCAAATCAGCAGGGATGCGCCAGAATAGTTGCGACACGCAATTCTCTCCTTGCGCCACCACGGAAGCGCCGCATTTACAATGCGGCGCACCGTGGCGCAAGGAAAGGCCGATGCGTGTCGCATCCTGTGGCGCAGGCGGCGCATTGCTGGAGTCGTGTCGCAAGCGCGACGCAGCTCCAGCAATGCTCGTGGGCCGCCCATACCTAACGTGGTGCGCCACTCCTTACGCCTGCTTGAAGCAGGCGTAAGGATCGTCGCAGCGGCGTCGGAAAAGTGACTCAGTGAAATCTTGTAGATTTCACTGCGTCACTTTACGAGGCATTCCTTCGACGGAACGCCCACCCTGCGGAGGAACGCCCACATGAAACCTGGACGCAGGTTTCATGTGGCGCAGGGCTTTACAACGTGACGCATCTCCCTAGATGCGTCACGTTGTAAATAATGCGCAACGTGGCGCATGGTTTACGTCGCCGCTGCGTCACAAAAGTGACGCAACGGCGGCGCAAAAGTGGCGCAAGGGGCTTGTAAATCTGCCCCATGGTATTTATATAGTGCAAACTTAACAGAAAGGCAGTGGAGAGCTGTCCAGGGTCAAGGGCAAAGATACAATCAACATGTGTTAGGAGGTGTAACGGTTTGTGGAATTGTTACTGCATCGTTGTGTAGTGTCCTTTAAAGAGGAGAGTATTTAGGTGCTAATAAATAAAATAGAGCTGGGTACAGCTGTCTAGAGGGATATGAGTATATTGTTCCAGAGCCTTGGTGCATTGATGGAGAATGTCTTTTGCCTTATTTTCTTCTTTTCTCCACTGAAGGTATGCTGGTTGTAGGTGTGCAGAGAGCCCCCAAGATGGTTAGCTTGTCATCCAAGTAAAAGGTGTGTTAGTCATTATGTACTTGTAGATGATGCAGCAGGTTTTGAAGTTGGTGAGGGCTGGCAGTGGAAACCTGTCAGTGCCAAATTAGTAAAAGAATAAGCGCCAGGGCCCACAGTTTTGTTTAGAAGCCCAAGGACGATGCCATTGTAAGTGCCAAATGTCAAAGCAGTTTAGCCTTGATTCCTCCTAATGCCTCCTTTAATCCATCACCTGGCTCGCTACCTAACTCTTGTAGACTCGTTTTCATCCCTGCATTGTCCCTTTTTCACTGTTTTTTCACCTTCCTTTTTCTCTTTCTTTCCCTCTGCATCAAAGTCTACTGAGGATAAATACGTGCCGGTCACCAAAAATTAAGAACAGGAGTCTGAAAGAATGATCATGTCATATTTTTTCAGGCACTACTGAGGCATGATGCAGCATTTAAGATGCCCTTTAAGGTAGCTGGTTTCCCAGATATACAATGAAACGTTGTGTGGCACAGAAAATCTTTGTGCAAGAAAGCTATGACATCAAACAAAGCAGATGAAAAAAGTTTAAGTAAACAGCTTGACTTCTGTTGAAGGCATCTCCCAAGTCACTGTAAAATTAAGCAAGGGGCTCTAGTGAGATAAATCTGACTTCTCTCTCAGGGGATCTCCATTGATAATCATAAGCACTGAATAGCCCCACTCACATGCAGAAACCCCGGAGCACTTCTTCCAAAGTCATATTTTATACTGTATCTTCGCCCTACTTCAGTAAGTGCATGTGAATAAAATGTAAAATTTCACAAACTCTTTCAGTTTACCCAGTTTGTTTTTTCTGGCTCCTGCTGACAGGATCCTGGAGCACAGACCTCTGCCTTTTTAAGGCCTTTTTCACAGACTTTTCATCAAAAACATTTTTAAAGTGTTACACTTGACGTCCTTTAGGGCAGAGAGTATTTTCTGAATATTTCCGGACAGGAAATATTTTTCTTTTTCCACAAAATGCCAAAGATGGCAAAAACAGACCCACACAGACACTGTATCCCTAGTTTGTCAGATTCACATGACTCCCAACAGATTTCAGCACTGTGAGACCCTCTCCAGGCACACTTTGAGAGAGAGAGAATTCTTATGCGTGGCCAAGAAGAGCGAAGTAAGAGGTGAAATACCCTGGCTGGAGAGAACATCTGAAGAGTGAGGAGAGGTTTTTCCCTTTACCTGTGCCCTTATCTCACCATCTGAGTACTCCAGCAAGAGGAGATCCAAAAGGAGAAGATCAGGTGAGGCATAAAGTCTCTGTTCAATGTCGAGAACATTAACGTCAAGCAAAAGTACAGCATCTACTTACTCGCCGTCGAAGGCTGGTTTGACATTGAGATCCCATTCGACATCGAGGAGGAGGAGACCATTGATGTCAAGAGGAACATCAATGTCAAGACATTCAACATTGAGACATGGTTCGATGTCAAGACACTATGGCTATGGAGAAGAAGACGGCGGAGTGGCTTTCATGCATGAAACTCACAGGCTTCCCTCAGAATCGGATTCTGAGTACTTCAGAGCTTACTTCCCTTCAAGACCAACTTCTCCAGTCATCATTCCTGACTCTCCTTTTACACAAACTACACCACCACCTCGGTCTCCTCAGACATCTGCGAAGTCTCCTCCTCCTCCACTTCAATGAGTAGCTCCAGTGGTAATTCAACTGGCAATCCCACCAGTGGCACTTGTACCGAGACATTTCAGATCTTGATCCCATCACACCAGACCTCTCCATAGGTCTAGATCAAGATCAAGGTCTAGGTCTCACCATCATCACTATCGCCCACGATCACCCAGACGGTCATGCTGAAAACAAAAACAGGATTCTACATACTGATAGAGGTTGTCAAGATCCTACCACACGTCGACGTCTACTGGCCAGTGTTATCCTATGCTGACAGACTGACCTCCAGCGAGGATCTCCCTGATAGAGGATATTAATACCTTCCACGAGGTCCTTATCAGAGGTGCCAACAAACTGAATATCTCCATATCTCCCTCCCAGCTACAACAACTTCTACTTCTGTAATGTTTGAGACATTGCATCAAAGATCCATCTCAAGAACTTCACTACCTCTGATCCCAGGTCTAATAGAACCAGACAAGGATATGTTCCTGACTCCGGCTTCTGTTAAGGCTGCTCCATCTCGTCTGCAGAAAAATACAAACCACCATAACAGGCTCCGTTATTCCTCCGTTTGGATCCCATACCTGACTTTTTCATAGTTTTAGCTGCTTGAAAACTCCATGCCTCAGCCCCTTCCTCTACTGTCCACTAGCTAAAGAAAGTAAGAAATTTGATTCTGTGGGCAGAAGAGTATGTGGCACTTCTGCTGTCACTGTGAAGTCAGCAAGCACTTCTTCCCTTCCTGGAAGGTACAAAAGGTCATTCTGGGACTCACTACAGAAATTCATAGAGGACCTACCCAGAGACACATGTCAAGATTTCTACGAAAATGACAACCATGGCATGATGATATCAAACCAAATCATCAGTATTGCAGTTGATACCTACATATTCGCAGCTCACAGGTACTGTCACAGCTTGGCTTTAAGATGCTCATCTTGTCTCAGACTCACAGGGCTGAAGCCCAACACCAAATTTTGAACCTCCCTTTTTCATGATTCATGAGACCGTGTACGGGTTCCATTCTGATGACGATATGTCTCATATGAAGTCAGAACTTGACACTCTGAGGGCAGTTGTTCTGGAGGAAAAGAAGGAATATAGGAAACATTCCTATAGACCCTATGACTGTTATTATTTCCACCAGAGGGCTCACATCCCTCACTTTTCTCAAGGACATCATCAGCAGCCATACTAGAGGCATCAGTAGCAAAGACGTTGGTCAAGAGGTAGAGGAGGTCAACAGCAACCTGCCCAAGCCACTAAACCAAACACCGGTGGCAAGCAATGAGTTCCTTCTTCCCCCTCCGGTGAGGGGAAGCATAACATCTTACCTGGAACAGTAGAAAGATATAACCAGCGACAAATGAATTCTAAATATTGTACAAAGGGGACACTTTCTCAAGTGTACACCTCAGACCTTTTCCAAATGCATGGAGGTCATTGCAGATCTCCTCAGAAAGTTAAAGATATTCGTCTATCCATATCCTTGATGATAGGCTTTGTACGTAAATCACGAGAAATCCATCTCCATTTCAGTTCAATCGCTCCACTATCTATCTTTCAGAAAGTCGCAGTTTGAACAGACCAGCCCATCCAATGGTGAGACAAATGTCCTCTCTTCTGGAATGAATGAAATCATGCATCATCTGGCTCTGAATGCACATCTGTATATGAGACCTCTGCAACACTGTCTAGAGGATCAATGGGATTAGCTCTCTGGCAGATGGGAAGACAAAGTGTTCATAACAACTCATGCAAAGCAGTCACTCAGTTGGGGGTGTCTTCCAGAAAACCTTCTCAAAGGCATGAGTTTACATCAAGACATCCCAACACAAACAATAGTGATTAATCGCACCCTTTTCTTTTGGGGCACTCATGGATCAACTTCAAATTTATGGCTCTTCATCTCCAAAGGAAAAGACATACCACATCAACCTACATTTGAGAGTAGTACACCTAGCTCTAAAAGCCTTCCATCCATTCTTCCAGACAAACTCCCCCCTCCTTCAGACAGACAATACAAAAACCATGCATTACCTGAACAAACAAGGAGGGACGATATTCACTCTGGAAGCAAAGACAATCTGGAAATGCTTATTATCATAGGATATCAGAATTATTGCTCTTCATCTGCCAGGAATCCTGAATGTTCAAGCAGAAACTCTGAGCAGAGCGATTCAGGAGAACCATAAATGGGAATTAAACAGCAATGTCCTTCAAGACAGCTTTTGTGACTGGGGTTTCCTTCATATAGAACTCTTTGCAAACTAAGAAAACAGCAAATGCCCAGACTTCGCCTCGAGGTTTTACCAACCACGCTTGTTGGGGAATGTCGTATGGGTCAAATGGTCAGGCAAATTTCATTATGCTTTTCCACCAATTCCTCTGTTGCCAACAGTGATCATCAAACTGACTCAGTCGGGCCAGAATATTTCTCACTCCTCTGTAATGGCTGCGTATTTGTGGTTTGTGGACCCCCTCCACCTCTCAGAGCATTCTCACAGGAGGTTTCTGTACAGATTGGATCTTCTTCACAAGTTTGGATGCAAGATTCTGCACCCCAACCTTCAATCATTGAGCTTGACTGCTCGGCTCCTGAACTTCTACAATATGGTCATGTAAACCTCCCTCAAGGGTGCATGGACGTTTTGAGAGAAGCCAGAAAACCTCTACAAGAGCTCTTTATTCTGTTAAATGGAACAATTGTAATCCTCTCCTCTGTCAAGAAGAGGCTAATCTTCCATACCTCCGTCATTTGGCTAAAGCAGAGGTGCAGTTTTCTCGCATTAAAGTCCATCTGGCAGAATGTTCTTCACAAATGTCCATTTTCAAAATGCTGGTAGTAAAGGATTTTTTGGAGGGTCTTAAGAAAATGTATCCTCCTATCCGAAGACAATCTCCTCCGTGTTGAATATTGTCCTTTCTCGTCCTATGGGTCGTCTTTCTGCACCTGTACATAAGTATTCCTTCTAAAATCTCTCTCAGAAGGCGTCTTTTCTGGTTGCTCTCACAAACCTTACACAGTGTTTCACAGTAATACGGTAGTGATGAAGACGCATCCGGATTCCTCCTTAAGGTAGTTACGGACCTCCATGTCAATCAAGTTATCTCTGTGCCTACGTTCTTTGAAAATCCCTCATCTCTTACAAAGAAATATCTCCTGACTGTCGATGTGCAGAGGGTGATAGCATTTTATCTGGACAAGACTAAGGACTTGAGAAAGTCCAAACAATTATTTATAATCTATGGTCCTTTACAAGCAGGATTTGCTACATCAAAATAGTCTTTGTCTAGATGGATTGTTTCCTGCATTATCCTGCATTACCAGAAATCCAACAAATCTTTATCTGGAAAATTCCACCAGAGGTAAAGTGCCTGCTGCTGCTTTATTTAGAAATATTATAATCTTTGAAATCTGCAAGGCAGTGACTCAGAAATCTTTTCACATGTTTACAAGACACTACAGACTTGATTCTGATTATACAGCAGACGCTCAAGTAGGGCAAGCATCTTTAAGAAATCTCTTTGGTTTAATATAATACTTTGTTTATCTCTACCCTCTCAGGTATTTTGGGGATGAGCTAGCTATTCTATTCAGTGTTTATGAGTATCAATGGAGATCTCCTGGCAGAGAAGTAATGGTTTCTTAGCTGTAACCATAGTTCTCTCTCAGGAGAATCTCCATTGAAATCATAAGCAATACTCCCTCCTCCCTGGTAGAAGAGGTAAAATATGTTTAATTCTGTCCTGTTACTTACTGCATCAAAAAGAAGTGGGTAAACTGCCACCTACAGGGCATGATGGGACACTGGTGGTCAGGGTGCTCTTAAAGGTGCAGTGTTCCATTCTCATTGGCATCTCATGCTGCAAACTATACAGTTACATTGTCCTATCCTTCCCTATCATTCATTTCAAAATAAAATAAAAAGAGTTTGTGAAGGTTGTTTTAAAATGTCATGTCTGCTTATTTTTAGTGACTTTTAAAGGCTGTATGTGTTGTCATCCATCTTTTAATGTGAATTAATGAAATTGGCCATAAAACTGCGAGGCTGCAAAATTTTACATTTTTGCCACATGTACTTCCTGGACTTTTTGAAGTAAGGTGAAGATACTGTATAAAATGAAACTTTGGAAGAATTGCTCTGGGGTCCCCACTCAAGGGTGGCACTATTCAATGGTTATGATTCCAATGTAGATTCTTCTGAAAGAGAACTATGATTACAGGTAAGGAACTATTCCTTTTGATATATTTTCCTTTTCATTTGAAAGATCGTAAAGCACAGGCCAGACCTATTAAAAGGGCACCAGAATGCTGTACAAACAAAACATTAGTATTTAGGATTTTAGCAGACAGTAAATAGCATGCTGGCATTTTTAGTCCAAACTTACATTGTTAAATGTGATATTACCAAAATGAAATGATATACAGGCTAATGTGTTGAATGGCATGTGCCCTGAGCCAGGAGCATGCAGGGGAGGGATGCTAACTAAGGAATATAGGCGTTGTGTGCAAAGCCCCTGCAGGCGGGCCAGGGGAGCCTAGCCAAAGTCCTGGCAAGCCAGGCTTGCAGTGAAGCCAGAAGACCATTACCTAAGCCTTGGGGGAGGTACCTTTTTATGTGCCTCTTACAACTGCACTGCTGCACTACGCGATATATATCCCTCTATGCAGCACTGGCCAAAGATGTGAAAGGCATCATTAATCTTGTGAATGAGACATCTTGTACACATTCTACAGAGGGGGTCAAGTAGCATTGGAATGCTAGTTAGAGGTGGCAAGTTGCTCTTCATCTGGGGCAGAGGATATAAGATACTCATTGCACAAGCCTAGAAAAATCTACTAGTCCACATGCTATGGCGAGTCAGATTTCATCAAGGCCGGCAATTTTTACGGCCTACTGGCCCATTCTGGCGAGAGAGCTGGAGCTGGCAAAGAACAGGTGTTCTGTTCATTCAGAAAGTGAATGAGCAATAAAGATGCTGTTAAATCTTGTTTTTATCATGTCACATTTGCAGTGCATTTAAAGACCGACATCAAATGTTACTTTATGGCTTCATACAAATTGCTTCTTGTTTTATCCTGGAGATTGGCATTTACTTTTCTTTCTGTGACTGCAAAGTTAGGGAATTTTGTAAAGTGAACTGTGTGACAATTGTAGTGAAATGAAAGGCTGTAGGATTTTAATTTTCTTTCTAACACATTTAAATAGCTTGTAAATGAACACTAGAAATATTTAAAAAATGTTTCAACAATTAGGAAAGCACAATTTTTTGCGATTCAGAAGTATGATGGAAGCAAAGACTTCATCATATCTAAACAAATCAGAACACATTACTTGGTAATATGCAAATGATAAATATTTGCAGAAACCCCCAAACATTATCATTTGTAAGCCATATAGTTTTATCAGTAAAACTGCATGTAAGTGGGACATTTGGACTGAGATACATTCCTCCCCCCACCCTGATGACAATGCTTTTAGTGAACTACCTAAGAGGCAAGTCAGAGTTCATGTGTACCATATATGTGGGCTATTAAATCAAACAAAATAGTTTTTTGTACAGCAGACATGCTCAACTCCCATATTTGAAGTTGATCTCATATGTGATTTGGAAGAAAAATGCGGCCCAGTTAAATAAAATATTTGACTTGGATCACACAATTTGAGATCAGTTTATGGGTCAAGAGCAGTTAGGTCAGGTAGATGATACAAGTCACTTGACCTGCAGGTCTGGTGATATTTTTATGATTTTTCGAAGCCTTGTTGCAATACTGGAGAAATTAGAGGGAAGTGTTTATCTTAGCAGCAAAAATGAGGTGAGGAATATTCTCTAGAGTTTCGTCTAGTGTTGCACCTTTAAAAGCAATGCCACCAAGGAGCTTCTCCGACTTTTTTTCAACAAATTAGTTTTCAAAAGTGCACGCCATCTATTGTGAGATATTTCATTTCTTTTATTGCCCTGCAGTATAAACACCATTTAGTTTGCAAATCCAACACGAATTTACATTTGTAAGTACAAGGCAGTAGCCACCAAATAAATAGACTTACAAAACTGTTGAACACATGACCTTGTTAATCCTCAGCCATTTTCCTACCAAAGGTGTTATTTCATAAGTGCCAGATTAGCAAAACACTAAAACAGTACTAGAGCATGCGAATGGCAGAAAAGCACTATGCAAATGCACTTAACATAATAAGGAACATTCTTGCATGATCCACAAGCACCCTTCACAATTAATACACGGAAAAAATGTTGGCCTGGAAAAAGTTTGAAAAACGGATATTACTCTAAGAGGCAGGCAGGACGCCCTTTTCCTACAGGCTCAGTGAATAGAACCTGGTACAGTGGTGTAATGCGAAATGGGGCTGCCATGCATAATGTGATAAGGAGCACGAGTCTCCTAAATCTCATAAATATTTATGGGTTTTGGGTTATATGTGGGCCCCTGAATGATTGCGGGCCCACCAGAGCTGCAGGGGTCTGTATCACACCCCTGGATGGTCGCCGGGTTAAAGCACACCTCTGGCTTTTTAGGCAATCCTTTGGCTGATTATACTAAACTGAGGGAGTGGGGGTGAATGTGAGTTCTTGTGATGTTGGAGCAGCTGAGTCACCCCTCTTTGCCTTATGGCCACTGTGTAGCACTACAAGGCCTAAAAGAAGTGGGCCTCCTCCAGTAGCGGCTGCTGCCGACCAGGGGTGGTGGGGCAGGAGAATGAGGAGTGGGAACGAGGGAGGGGGAATAATAAACAAAATTGCACTTACTTCTTTACCGCTGGCCGCCGCCTCTTCTTTCTCCGTCCTCCTCTCAGCAGGAAGCACACAGCCTCCCAGAATCCCCTGACCAACCACAACGCTGCCTTAGCAGCGTTGTGATTGGTCTGAGCGCCGTGGTTCGGAGCTCAGACAGGGGCTGGCACGCTGTGCATGTTCTCCACCCAAGCTGTAATACAGCCTGGGTGGAGGACATGCAGAGTGTGCATGACGCTTTGGCTGGCCAGAGATGGCCGGCCAAAGTGTCATGCACACTTTAGGGGCTGCCACCACTCCTACCCCTGTGACTCGGGGAACCCAGCCCCGCCCCGCCCGCCTTGCTTCAGCTGTCAGCTGAATACAAAAAAAAAATGATAATAACGAACGTTAATATCATTGTATTTTTTGTATTCAGCTTGCAGTTGAAGCAGTGGGGCGACGTTCCCCTGCCTTAGCGGAGGAGCTGCCACTGGTCTCTCCTCGGGTTCATAGTGCTGTATCATGAATGTGAGGCGCAAGGGACTGCATTTAAGCCTTAAGAACTGTTATTGCTGCATAGAGGTGGACAGTGTCTAACCTAATCTCTTAGTGCATCTAAAGCTACATCTTGACATGCACATCAAGAACCTGCCCTTAAAGTGCCGATATGCTTGCAACATGGTGACACATCAAGTTACTGATATATGTCCTTAAAAGACTTCTAAGCTTACTTTTTTGGGATACTTATGAGAAGACTAGAACTTTCTTCTTTCCTGTCCTATCTCTTTCGTGATTTCCAATCCATCCACACATATCCATGGTCGGCGTCCGTCCATCCATCCTCTCTCTCCTTCTTTCCTTGGTCTATCCTCCCTTTGTGAGCTATCTCCATTCTGATTTTTCTCTCTGATTTCTCTCCTCTCGTTCTCTAATGTCTCTCGCTCTCTCTTTCTTGAATCCCTCTCTGTGTCTGCTGAAATTAACCACAGGTAGCTGGAGAGAGGGACAGATGTGCCAGCAGAGGTACTGGGTCTTAAAAAACAAGAGATTATTGGCTTAACGCACCAGGGAAATATCACTTGGAATAAAGGGCCATCCTTCCCAGAACCATCCTATACATCCGCATAGCCATTTGTTCCTACCAGTGATACTGCTACTTGAGTGCTTTCTCTGGGATCTAGGTAGAACATTTATGGAAACAGATTCAATCCAGTAAAACGTGCATACTAGTAGTAGGAAAATAGAACTATAAGTAGTATAATGCAAAAGGATTTGGAGTAAAAAAACAAACTCTCACATGACAGAGGACAGCCCGTTATTACGTCCATTTCCACTAACAAGCTATCTCATCTGATTTGGAACATCTCATATCAAAAATGACTATTACACTGTCCATACACTACCCAAACTCTCTCTAGGTGCCAAAATAATAGATGTCATCATCCCACTCTGTGGTACTGTTATTGCGCTGGTACTCTGTACTGGGGTAGTCTATGAAGAAATGTTGTAGATGTAATGAGGAATGTGAGGAAATTCGGTGTGAATAGTTGGTGGGAGTGAGAAGCGAGCTGCCTTGCATGTTGGTAGGTGTTACTTGGATCACTGTGGAGTTAGCCAGCCAGCCTGTGGAGTTAGCCAGCCCGCAGCTCCAACCATGTCGGAGCCGCGAGCTGGCTAACTCCACAGGCAAGGGAGTAGCTTTGAAGAAAGTTTGACTATAAGCGTCCCTTCCCCCGTCTGAGCTCATGAGGCCAAAATTTGGCATAATACATATCTACAAGTAATACTACAGATTGGGTATTCTATAGTGTATATTTATTCTTACTCATTGAGGATACTCGCATGAGAGTCGTTTACCAATAAGGAGTGGTACAAGGGATCATTAGGTGGTCCTGACGAAAAGCCTTGGGGTAGGGCTTGAAGCATGTAGACCTTTGAAATACATGCACATAACCGTATGTCTTTCATTTCCCATTTTTAACAATACCTGCTAGAGGTCAGAATAAATCATTTTTTTCCTATTTAGCCAGGTATTTTTAACTTCATTGTCTCATTAACTCTTATACCTCCCAATTCTTCATAGTATATGATCAAAAGTGCTCCCACTTATTTGTCGGTCGCAGCACGCCCCATTCCGCAGCTTGATGGGAAGAACCCTATCATGAAGCATGCCACCAAGGGAAATCTTGGTGGGTGAGGGTTATTTTTTGAAGAAAAATTTCTGTTTTCTACCTAATAGAAAGAGTGGAAAGATAGTCCAAATAACACGGATGGACTCTCTTTGGTTATTACACATATCATACAGTGCCCACCAGTTAAATGGAGAAGTTCAAAGGAGCTTTGAAAAATAAACTCTTGAAATTGTGTGCAAAAACTGGTTTCATGTGACACAATACCCTACCCCTAATGTCAATGAGAGCCATCCCCAAACAAAAAAAATGTAAGTAAGTAAATCCGTTTTTATATAGCGCAGCTACTCACCCTTACGGGTCTCAAGGCGCTGGGGGCCGTCGTGGAAATTAAGTGAGCTATTGCCCAGAGTCACATGGTGCTGAGCTGAGCTGCCGCCGGAGCCGGGGATCGAACCGTGAACCCTGTGCTCCGAAGTCAGCTGCCCTGGCCGCTGCACCACACCTCTCCACAAACAAAGGGCCTGATTAAGAAGTCGGCGGAGGGGAACACTGTCACAAACGTGACGAATATCCCGTCCGCCACATTACGATCACATTCTATCCTATGGGGATTGTAATACAGTGTACAGGATATCCATCATGTTTGTGACAGAGTATTCCCTTAGCTGATTTCTAAATCAGGCCCAAAATCTCAGTCTGATGCACAGAAAATAATAATGGGGACTCTTTTCCAGGTCTCCAATGTGTTCTGCTTTGTTGAATATTGTCTGTCTGATTATATTATATTGAACTTATGCAAATAGCTGATTCATTGTCCCACCAGTTTCTGTTCTGAGGTCCAAAAAGAGTAGTCCACTTTCCTGAACAAGGCTTGCCCTTACCTACAACCTGGAGACTTGGTGCATATAGAGGTTCACCAGCACAAACCATTGCTTCAGCTGAGGTCTCCTCGTCCTTTCAGAGTACTGCTAATTATCAACATAGCTGTAAAGTGCATAGGACTGCTTTTCTGGATTTAGACCTCATGCTGCAAAAAGACAACAGAGCCTTCAGTGGAGGGACTGACTTAGCTGGGAACTTCTGTCCCTTTCACAAGTTTACAATAAGGCAACATACTGTGCCTCTTCTCTCATCCACACTTACAATTTGTAACCGCTCTATATTGGAATCCTGTCCACTTAGTTCCTGTGTGGCCAGCCCTTTCAAAGTATGCTTGCTTGGTTGTTTCATCATGAATCTTTTCCCTGAAATAAGAGAGGGGAGAGTGCCAGAGAGTGCAGTAAGATGGTGTTCTGCACCCTCCCCAGATTGGTTTGTTGTGAAAGTCATATCTGCAAATCTTAGACTAATGTAAGCAAAGTCAAGTCAAGTCAAAGTTTATTGTCTTCAGCAAATTATGCAATAACAATTACTACAATTCTCAGTAAGTTAAAAAGGCATAAATTTGATACAATTACCAGAAGAGATTTGATGTACCTAAGCCTGTTTAATAAAAACAACTGCTCCTTAATATAAAATTTCAATACCTTTCACAATATAGGTCTCTCAATGGGGCCGATTCACAGAACTAATCTGAGACAAAATCCTAAACTTACTACTTTTGGTATTCACAGAAGGCATTTAGTAGTAGTAAAGTTAGGACTACTAACTTTACTACTACTAACTAAGACAAAATCCTAACCTTACTACTTTTGGTATTCACAGAAGGCATTTAGTAGTAGTAAAGTTAGGACTACTAACTTTACTACTACTAACTAAGACAAATTCCTAAACTTACTACTTTTGGTATTCACAGAAGGCATTTAGTAGTAGTAAAGTTAGGACTACTAACTTACTACTACTAACTAAGACAAAATCCTAAACTTGCTACTTTTGGTATTCACAGAAGGCATTTAGTAGTGGTAAAGTTAGTAGTCCTAACTTTACTACTACTAAATGCCTTCTGTGAATACCAAAAGTAGTAAGTTTAGGATTTTGTCTCAGATTAGTTCTGTGAATCGGCCCCAATGACATTATCTAAAATAGTGCGACTTTCAAATAATAAGACTATATGGGCCAGATGTACGACCCTATTTTGCTTGCGCAAACGGGTTTGCGACCCGTTTACGCATGCAAAATACAAAAGGGACATGTCCATAGCCTATTTAGCGACTCGCAATTCATTTGCGACTCGCTAAATAAGATTAGCGACTCGCTATTAGGAAGGGGCGTTCCGAGGGCGTCCCTTCCTAATAGCGAGTCTGAGCCTTATGTATGACTGTTTTGCGACTGCAATTGCGGTTGCAAAACAGTCGCAGTTTACCACCCTTCTCAGAAGGGTGGTAAAACACTCGCAAAAGGGAAGGGGTCCCCAGGGGACCCCTTCCCCTTTGTGAATGCAGGGGAAAATATTTTTTAGGGGCAGGCAGTGGTCCCAGGGACCACTACCTGCCCTTAAAAAATGAAACGAAAACATTTAATTTTTTTTTTTTAAATGCATCTCGTTTTCCTTTAAGGATAACGGGCTGCATTTTAAAAAAACTGCTTTATTTAAAGGCAGTCCCAGACATGCAGGTCTTCTGAGCCCAGCAGGCCACCATACCTGGGAGGGCCAGCCATTCGCAATGGGGTCGCAAATTGTGAGTGCCTCATTAATATTCATGAGGCATGCAATTTGCGACCCCATTGGGAAACGCAAACAGTGTCTGAGACACTGTTGTACATTGTGATTTGTGACTCACAAATTGCGACTCGCAATTTGTCACAATGTGCGAGTCGCAAATCACAATGGTCGTACATCTGGCCCCTAGATGTGTTCCCATTCTCAGGTATCAAATATGTTAGAAACGTACAAATACGGTTATGAAGCCAAAACCTATTGCATATACAAAAAAAATCAAAGAGTTAAAACAGGGTTTTAGACAATGTGCAAAAACGTGTGGAGAAAAACCTTTTGTCTCACTGAGTAGACCAATAGCAATTGAATTAGTCGACTCATATGGCTGGCTATTCCAGTCATGGCACCCCAAGCATTTTGGTTCCAGAATTATCAATGTTGTATGTCCTCTTCTCTGTAACAGCTGAGGGAAGACAAATTAGTCATGACTATTCTGTTCTCATGAGTGACGGACCATAACACGAAGATGCTGTTCAATACGAAACTAATAGGATTCTTAAAGTGGATGAGACAGAAGCTAGATAACATTTGTACAAAAACCCACTAGAATAGTGCAAAACATAAAACCTACACTTATAATGAGGATACTGTGCAGTTCTCCATCCTTTTTGGCTCCTTACACCTGGAAGTGCTTTATCAGTTCATCTCGCTATTGACTGCTCAACCTTGGTTTCTGCCTCCTTACCGGATAGGATCTTTAAGACACATTTTGATTCACCACACTTCCAAATTAAGGACCAAATTCACAAAGGCAAACAGACTTCAGGTCTAAACTTAGACTTCAGGTCTAAGTTTATCTTTGTAAATTGGGGCCTATATGTTTGTCTTGTCCTGCAATGCAGATTATTGTTCCGGTTAATTTTTATCCCAGTAATTTCAAACTGTTACAGTACAGAGATAGCCAAGTCCCTTGCTCGAGCTCTAAGCACGGTACTTTGTGAGCTAAAGGGGAATTTGTTGTAATTTGGATGGGGTGATTTTAATAGTAGAATTTGCACTCTTGAGGAATATTGTTTTTGGCACACCTGGGCGTGATAACGTGTATTATTTGCACTTTGCACATAACCTTGTGGTGAAGTTTTTAATATAACCATGAGTAAGCAGGATCTAGTGTTTACTCTAGACCTAGCCCCCGCAATAGCCCAGAAGCAAGTCACCTTCACAGTTAAGAGCTCTGGGAGTGTGATCGATCTTATTGCTATCTCAAACCAGTGGCACCAAAAGGTTGTTAATTTTACAATCCTGCAGAATAGTTTGAGTGATCACAATCCCTTGGCATTATGTCTGTCCATAGGCCACATACAATTACAACACACTTGTTCTATACCACTTTTAGAGGTTAGCAACAATAAAATTATCTTGTGTAAATGGCTAATGTAGACTCTGGACATCTGTTGAAAGAGTTTCTGGCCAGGAAGAAGGGACAGTTGATGGTGTGCCTGGGCTTTTGGGTTGCCTATCATGAAATTTGGGAAAACATGACTGAGCTTTTAATTCTTCCAGTGCCCTGCAAGGAGCCAAGGATAAAAATATGGTTCGATGGGGCATGTTCTTCTGCCCATAGATGCTTAATTAAGCTCTAAAGAATTAAAAAAGGGAGGTGGAGGAAGTGAGGATGTGTAGACTACGATATATGCAGGTAGTCAAACAGAGAAAGGATGTAATAGGACAAGAAGCTTGGGAGCAATTACGGGAGGCTAGTAGTAGAAATGATGCACTTCTATTATGGAAAATTATAAATGCGCCCTTTTATTGAGACAGCCACCATACCATCATGGACACAGTTATTCCCCTGCACATGTGGGTGGAGCATTTCTCCAAGGTGTATGATAATAGTACAGCACCGGATATACAAAGCAGCACAATTATGGGTGGTTTAATACTGGACAGCAGAGTTTTCACACCAATAACATTAAACGAGATAGTGTCTGCAATTGAACATGGTCCAAGGGACAAGACCTATGACCAGATGGAAATCTCATTGATCTATTTAAAGACAACATAGGCCTATGGGTCCCTTTAATAGAAAATGTGTAGTGCAATAAATACAGGTGCTCCAAAGTCCTGGTCTGTCTAATTCTATTATGCTTCCCACTTATAAGAAGGGGATAGAGCTGACCCTCGTTTTTATCGTCTCATTTCTCTCATTTATTTTACGGTTAAGGTGTTGGGCAGAATATTGTAAAATCGGTTGGAGCCTTTGGTCACTAAAAAAAGTATTCTTTCTGTTGCTCAGTATGGATTTAGACAGGCGTTGTCGACTATCAATCAATATTTGAACCTCCACCTTATAATCAGTAAATACACCAAGGTGATGATTGGTTACATACATCTTGCATTCGTCGATCTTAATTCCGTGTTGGATTATGTTAATCGAGGAATGCTATGGTGAAGAATGTTAGAAATGTGAGTAGAGCCGCCAATTGTGCACCTTTAGTGTCATCTTCATGCTGATTTTAAAGGATGCATTAGGTATGGATCTAACGGTGAGTGTACTTCCCCAATCAAGATAAAGTGAGGCGTTAGACAAGGGTGCATGTTGGCGCCCTTTCTTTTTTGTCTCTAAATCAATGATCTTGACTCATTATTGTTGCAAGTAGAGGCTGACAGGCCTAGGTTGAGTGCTGGGCATCTTGCTGCAGTATTATATGCAGAGGATTGCATTTTAATGTCAAGAACTGAGATAGACCTCAAGAGGTTATTGGATAACTTTGTTCTGTTTATTAGCAAACTGGGTCTGTCCACTAATATCTCCAAATCTTACCCTATGGTTTACGGTCGGGTGACTAGTAAAATAAAGTCACATTACTTCAATACCTCAACAATCTATTTCCAATCTTTGTCCATCCGTCATAGATAAATCCTCAATCCTTGCTCCCCATCCATACGCACAATGTAGTCTCTCTGCCTGTATCTGTACTAACCGATCAGAACAGGGGGACCTTGAAGATTGATAGCCAGATGGTGCCTAAGATAACCAGAGATAAGTAATTTGTTGGAGTGCGGAATGCCAGGAAAAGGGGTCTACAGCCTTGATAGGGAAGGTGAACTGATAGGAACAGATGGGGTGCCAGGCCCACAAAGTGAAAGGGTGGGCCAAGGCACCCAATCTGAATGGGATTACTAGGCCTTGATCTGTGGAGACCACAAACGAATTCCTCACTCGATCACCAAGTTTCTGGAAGGGAGAGATCACTGACACAATGGAGCATAGAACAGAGAGCCCCCCACGGTGCATGTAAAATACTGGGCCCCAGTTGGTCTCAACCTGCAAGGAAGCTTTATTTAGCCAGCATTTGAGAGGCGAGCCTAATAGTTCCGCAGGCAATAGCTCCTTTGCACAGCCTTTGGCAACCAGCATAGGCCTCCCTTCAGCTCAGTTGATGGAGCACCATGACCTTCACCATCACAAGTGCGACGAGGAGGAGAGTTCTTGTCTAGTACTGCTTTTCATTCCTCGATACTCCCCGAAGTGCTCTATGGACACCCTCAACAGAGGGAACTTTTTACAGTTCTTTGCTCATGTCCCTGCACTTAAGAACATAACTACAGAAGACCTGGATTGGGTCAAATTTGAATCGCCTCTGCTAAATTCTACAGGGGGTGTGACCAAGGCAATTTGGAAAAGAATGGCCCACCTGAACGCCGTATGGGCAGAGAGGGCTGCTTTTGAAGAATGTGGCATTGATCTTCATATTCCTGCCCCAGTGAAATAACCGTATGTTCTTTTAAAACCACACCCAGCTCAAATACCAGCTTGTGTGCTGAAGGGTGCAATTGGGAAAAATCATAGCAGGGGCCAACTTCAGAGGGCCTATTACTATTCATCGAAGGCAAAACCGGAGGGAGGTTCGTTTCGTCACTCTAAGGAATGATTATAGCATGTAGGGGAGGTAGCCGCTGGTCGAGTACAACACACAGGATCCCCGCAGAAATTCTCTCTACACATACGAATAGCCTGACAATGATTTCTTGGAATATTGCGTGGCTGGGCAGCAAGATTGTTCAAGAGGATTGGGGGGAATTCATAGAAACAGCTGACATTATCATGTTTCAAAGAACTTGGGAGATCTCTCCTTCATATAGGCAAGGCTATAAATTCTTTAACGTCCTAGCTTGTAAGCCTAAATCAGGTAGATCCTCTGGTGGGTTGCTAACTTGGATTAAGATTTTGTTGGGGTACCATGCTAGCCAATTAAATATCAATTGTCCAGATCTGCTTGGCATCGAGATCTCCACTTCTGACAAAACAAAATTCTGTCTTTTTAATGTATATAGTCGGAGTATTTCCAAATCAGCTGATTCCCCTGTCCTCCATCTTTTGATTGATTACATTTCCATCTTATCATGGAAAGAAGCAGTTGTGATTGCGGCTGGGGATTTTAACGTTTGCTTTGAACCATCGGAACTCTATAACGAAGTAGCAGGAGAGGAAGATAAATACTGGGGTATCCTCCAATTTTCGAGTCTTACGGGTTGACTTGCAAATGCTGGATCTTTGTATGAGTTGCTGTTTGAGGGCTGGTAACGGTAGAACTAAATCTGATCTTGAGTTGCACCCTACCTTCAAAAGGAATATCTATCACAGCCTAATTGATTACTTTGTTCTACATGTCCAATTCTGGGGTAATCCCATTGATATGGAAGGCCTGTCTAGATATGAGAGCGACCACTTCCCTCTACGCCTCTCCCTTTGTTGAAATGGTGAAGAAGGGAGCAGGACTCCTCAACTGCCTCAAGGTGTCCTTACCTTCAGTAATAATCAGAGGAGAATTAAGTGGAAGAGCATTAAGGACAATGAGTCCAAGTATGCCTTACTATATCAAGACCGTTCCCATTTTGTCTTACATGACTAGCTTAGAGCTACCACCTGACTTGATTATGGACGCCCATTTCAAATGGTTTGAGAAATTGAAAACGAGTTTCTTTACTAAATCTCCCCACCTAAGAACCTCCCCCTGAAGGCAGATGGTACAAGGTACGATAGGGCTTGTAGTTTAGCTAAGAGCAATCTCATTAGTGCTCTTAAAAGAGAGTTCCTGCATACTGAAAAATCAACTAGAGCAGACTATAAACTAGCATTAAAATGAGCAAACTCAATTTGGGATACATCAATTTGGAGTGATGTTTTGTCTGCAACACACTCGGGACCAGGTAGCTTTTTGGTATATATTAACCCATGGCGCCAAGACAAATAGGATGAAGCCAGAATCACACATTCTTCCACAAGATTGAGTGAACCATTTTTAATCTCTATATAAAATAGCTTGCCTATAGATTTTTCTAGTTTCATGCTGCCCCCCATATCCTGCAAGACTTCTTTTAAACCCGATACCGATAAAGATGGATGGGTATTCTAAGTGGCCGTCGTGACTGCAGCCATTAGATCTCAGAAGGCAGGAAAGGTGCCCGGGCTAGATCGAATACCGGTGGACCTTTTCAAGTCCGAACCGGTAATTTGGGCACCTTACCTTACTCGCGTTTTTAATGCCATCTTAGCAGGAGGTGAGATCCCAACTTCTTGAAAAGGGATGAAGCTTATTCCTATACATAAGAAAGGCCCAAAGTCCGATCCAGCCAACTACCACCAATTAGTCTTACGGATTCTAGCCAAAAAATATTTAGTAAGCTTTTATTAGATCAGCTTAGTACCTGGGTCGATGAAAATAAAATTTCAACACAGTTT
The DNA here is from genome assembly GCA_963921515.1 of Calotriton arnoldi. Taxonomy (NCBI): domain Eukaryota; kingdom Metazoa; phylum Chordata; class Amphibia; order Caudata; family Salamandridae; genus Calotriton; species Calotriton arnoldi. Next base: position 834,759 of record CAWUFW010002570.1, on the reverse strand, counting down.
CAGGCTGGATTTGTCCCAAATTTAGCACAGTTGATCAAGTTTTTCGGTTCCAGTTAATAAAGTGTAAAGAAGTAGATATAAAAAGGGGTAGTCTCTATGTCGCTCTTGTTGACCTCAAGCCGGCATTCGACATGGTCCCTACGAATGAGTTATGGTGCATACTAGGTGACCTAGGGCTTCCCTGCCCACTACTCGATGATAGTTTTGCACAAGTAAGCTGGGGTATCAACGGGAAAAATACTGACCCCTTCAAGGTTGCAAAAGCAATCAGGCAAGGATGCGTCCTTGACCCCACGTTGTCCTTTTGTTTATACATGGCTCCATCTATTACCTTATGGGCTGTGATAACGACTCCCCGGTACTAGGGGGAACCAAATTACCCGCCCTACTATTTGCGGATGATAATTTATTAATATTGAAAACCCCCAAGGGCCTAGAAACCCTTTTGAGTAAGTTTAACATATTCTGCCTAAATCACGGATTGGCATTTAACATGAGTAAGACAAAATTCATGGCAGTCCAACTTAATAGAAGTTTCGAAGGATCAGTGAAGATGGAAGGTGAGGAGTTGGAAAAAGTGCTAGATTTTGATTATCTTGGCATTCGTCTCTCTAGTGCTGATACTTGGGGTCCCTAGGTTACCAAAAGTACCCCTATACTAAAGCACAGGGCGGCAGCCATTTTAAAATTTGTAAGCAAAACCATCTTTCACCCAATTTCCCCTCTTCTTGAGGTTTGGAGGGCTAAAGCTGTAGCTGCTGAACAGAACTCTGGGGATACCCTAATTTAAAAGCATTAGAGGTGGCTAAAAATAAATTTCTAAGAGTAGCCCTCAAATTGCCCCAGAGTATGCTACTGATTTTTAAACACAATCTAGGTTTTTGTTCTATTGCACACCTAGTGCATCTGAAACCCATCTTGTATTGACTAGTGATTTGGTCCACGCCTGAGTTGGCATAATATAGGGAAGTCCTAAGAGATGTCTTAGATAAATCCCACAGAGGAGTTTTGCTACCCTGTCTGGACTATGTAAAACAGTCCTTAAACTCTATGAATCTACACAAGTATTGGTTGTCTCCTGAAATTATTCCATCTTCTGCAAATAAGAAATTGAAGGCTATATATTGGGAGCTTGAGGAGGATAAATCAAGTGGGCTTGGGCCAAATGAACAATTGTTTAATAGAATTCAAGCCTGCCTCGTACTTCAAAAATTATATGAATGATATTGAACCCCATTCACAAAAGCCGTTTATATAAGGTTCAGGCTAGGTGCACTACTGCTTGCTGCCTTTACTGTCAAATGGGATGGTAATCAAGGAGGCAGTAAAATATGTCCTGTTTGCAGAAGTGCAAAAGAAACAGACGATCTCCTCCTCTTTTTTTGCCCAAGGTACTGTGAGCAGCACAGTTGTTGGATTGCTCCTTTGTGCCGCCTTTTAGGTGTTGCCCAATATAGGGTAGTGATAAGATTATGTAGAGTGGACACGTCTCTGGTTAATGTCTTCTCTATTGCTAACTACTTGGAGAGCATATCGTCAATTCGGCTAAAAATTGGCTCTCCTTCCCTTGTTTTATCCTCTGCCTAATGCAAATCCCCCCCTGTTGGATATGGCCCTATTTAGGGGAATTTCCCTACTACATTTTGCTTTTTATCCTCCTGATTTTTGCCAACCCTTTTTTCCTGACCTTAGGACTCCGGGCACTTTCCCACTGTACTGCAGCAGGAAAGTACACACGCCCTTTCTGCACATGCCAGGATCGGGCGCTTACTTGATTGGTCTAGGTGTTGTATCTGTGAGTGCCCTGTAAGAAGGGTCACCACATACCAGGGCAGGTGTGACACTGACTAATAGGGGGATGCCGCACTGATTTTGCCACCCACCTGATTAGCCTGTCAAAAATGTCTCATGCTCAGGTTGGCCAGTCTCACTCCGTAGCCCACCCTGAGGGGGCCGTTCATTACCACAAAACTGGGGTAGGTGAGTGGCCAGGGTAGGTTCATCTGCATGTGCAGTGCCAGGGTAGGGATAAGCCCCCATGTGGGTTTTCCCTTCCTAGGGGGTCAATTCTCCATATGGGACACTTCCCGGGGTTGGCTGATTCTCTGGTTAGGGCCTTAGGGCCTGGGGTACTTTCCCTCTGTAAATACAGTGAGATAGTGTGCGTGCCCTTCCTACACCTGTTAGGAAGTGGTGCTCACCTGAGGTTTCCAAAGCATCGGTCAGGTATGCCATGACTGGCTGGTGGGTACGCACTCGCACCTATAATGTTTTAAGACCTGGGTCCAGCCTGTCATTGCCGGCTGGGGTGTACCCGCGCACCGAAGGTGTCTCCTAATTTGGGTCCAGCCTGCCATTGCAGGTTGGTGTGCGCTTTCCACCAAGGGTGTCCCTAAACACGTGTACAGTGTGCGCTTTGCACCAAGGGTGTCCCTAAACATGTGTCCGGCCTGCCATTGAAGGCTGGTGTGCGCCCTTGCACCGATGGTGTCCCTAAAGATGTGTCCAGCCTGCCATTGCAGGCTGGTGTGCAAAATTGCGTGTTTACTCACACTGGCCTGTTTAAGTCACTAGCCATCCTGAGAGGACCTTTCGCTTTCACCCGAGTACCCCAATGGTACGTCTTGAGGGGTGAAGTGAATGGTAGGTGAAAGGCAGGACAGGTACACCTGTGTGTCCCCTGCCCAGGTAGTGAGGAATACCGGGGTGAGTTTTCACTACCTATGAGGCTTGCTCTTCCCATAGGCTACCATGGGGAAATGGTTGAAACACTTCAGACTGCAATAGTGGATTGCTGTGGAGCAGCCTCATGATTCCTATCATTGATTTGCAGCGACAACCCCTTGTCAGTGTGAAAGGTGGCTTTGTCATAATTCACGTGGAAATGCCACTACTAGAAAGTGTGTATTTCTGTGCTCTAAAACTCTTTGTGGGCCTTAGTGCTTGACTCCAGTCTACACTGAAGTTTGGGGGCGCACTACTGGGCATTCCCCAGTGACAGTCATAAAACACTGGGCATGCAATTGAAACAACAGACCTCTGCCATTTGTGGGCCGGCTGGAGAGATTGGAGTAGGAGGTTTCGCCTCTGGAGCCAGATCATGGCCCCACTAAAGATAAAGATCAGCATTCCACAGTCTCATGGAAGAAAGGACTTGAATTTAGGGGAGACATCTGTGGTTCAAAGGGAGACCCTTTGAACCACCCCTAACTTCAAAGGCATACTCCAGTATAACTGCTGGTGCCATACTTCAGCAAAGCGTGAGATACACTTGTGGGGACGTGGGACTGGAGAACCTAGGGCTGCGTGTTGCACCCTGAAGTGTGTTCTCCAAAGCCTTGGTGTGCTTGCCCCCTGTTCTTTCGGAGGGCTCAGGGACATCAAAGATTTCCTAAGAGGGACCCACTCCTTCTACATGTAACACCTGAAGAGCGGTGCCCTCTCAAGTGTCTGCATCGTCTGCTGGATCCCAACTGGTAGTGCGGCGTGGGGCATGGAACTAAGAATTGTGCCTGGAGACTGGATTGCCTTATGCAGAGCCCAGAAGTCTTGCTCGCATCAAAGGCATGTGGCCCCCACATTTTGCCACGCATAAGTGTCTCATTGGTGGTGAGCGTATTCCCCGGTTGCAGGACTCAGAGTGGCCTGCTTCGTCGATCGTGCCGCATCTCTCTCGTGCTTATTGCGTGCGGTGTTCCATTCACAGTTTGCACCCCTCGGAGGTGGGGGTGTAACCTTAGTAGTGCCTCATTCTACCTCGTGAGGCATTGCTGAACTTCCACCTGTTTGTGTGACAGGAACTGTCTAGTGCGACTCGTACTATCGTGCACCAGACGTTGTGCCTCATTTCCAGGGAGGTACGGAATTTGCAACTCTTTGTTGTGTGAGGCAGGAATGGTCTGGTGTGGCCCGTATCATTGTGCACCTGACTTTGTGCCCGGATTGCCTGGGTGCGACTCTGATCTACGTGTACCTGCCAGGGCTCCTCCTCCTTCCGAGAAGCCCCCGCCGCTGCATTCTCCATTCACTGATTGCTCCCTTACATAGGCCTCAGCGTAGCAGACCAACTGCCCTATCCTCACCCGGCCCTTCCCGATGACACCATGTTGCAAGGTATTATTGCCCGGTTCAGGCCTGGGTGGTGAGAGTGACTGGCTGGGCTGGAGGAACACTTCTGAGAACGATCGGAAGTGGGTCAAGAGACTCTGTCACCCCCCACCCCCCATTCTTCGCAGAATGGGGCTGGTGTTGGAAGGCCCTTGTGGAATCATTTGGTGTGACCGACTTTTGCCCTCGGCCCGTTTCTGCTCCTCATCCTGTGGGCTAACTTCTCGAGTGGCTGCCAAATCCCTTTTGCCAACTAATTGAGCTTGTTGCCTACCCCACCTGATTCCCTGGGTCCCTGACTAGGAGTGACTTCGGCCGTGTGCGGCCTAGCGCCCGAGGGGAGGACGGGGTGTCTCCAATCTGGGGGTGTAGGATAGTTGGAGTGGGTTGGAGGGCGGAGGGAGGCTTGGGGCCACGGGGTCTGCAGTGTGTAATCAATTGATCTGCTGGGTATCAGTTGCACCGCATTAGGGTGCTGAGTACGTATGTGTGCGAGCATGTTCTGTACGGACTCTCCTGATATCTATTGCACCGCATATAGGTGCAGAGTGAGTGTGTGTGTGCGGTATTGACAGTGGGGTACCGCCCGTGATTCACAACACTGGACGGTGGTTTGCCCAACACGTTGATTTCTTGCCAAAAGAACATTATGGTTGACATTGTTTTTTTCCCGCACGGGCTCGGCCCACGGTGGTGCTAAAAAGTGGCATAATTCTGTGTATGTATATATTTCCGATAATCATTGTGACCCGGGGTCCACCCTCGAACTGTGTGGGATTGAATTATAAGAACTGCTAGGGTGGGCCCGGGGTGGACGTATTGCACCGCATAAGGGTGCTGGGGGGTGTGTAGAATAGGATCTTTCCCAAGTGTGCATATTGCTGACGTGATTTGAACATGGTTGGGCCTAGTACTGCTAGTAATAATTCCAAATGTGATTATGCCCAGAAATATCTGATGTTCATGTTGTGTTGATTATTATGTACGCTGAATACAATCATTATATACATACGTCACGTGTGAAGTCTCTTTTGTGATGATCAAGGTATTTTTCTGAGTGAGTGCTGTGCCAATGCTTTACACATTGCATCTGTGGCCAGCCTGACTGCTTAGTGCCAAGCTACCCAAGGTGAGCTCAGGTTATACAGTGAGTGCAATCACCCGCCTCTGACGGGAGTGGTAGGTTCTGCCTGACTAGGGCATCACCTCAGTCAACCAGAAAGTGCCAGTTCCAACACTCCCCTATTGTGTATCATGGTATTACTGTTTTTCGAACTTGTGTCTTTTAATTATAATGTCAACCGGAGCATATGCACTTTATTTAGCTACGCTATCCTGCGAGACAGGGTAGGGCCTGCAACCCCAGCTGTATTCTTGTATGTATACCACCTTTGTTTTTATAATGGATAAATCTGTATGTCTTAGGTGCTAAATATAGTATGTACATGTCAAGTAATACACTTTATTAGAGTATCCGCTTGTTAAAGTTTATTATTCTGGTCCGATGCACTTACAAACTCATTCATTTCAGCGTGACATGTATAAACTGCACTCTTAGGTATGACGGACCACATTATGTTTTTTTCTATGGTCAAGTGTTTGTACATCTGTTTTGTGTCCTTAGGCCAAGAGTGGATACTCTAAGAATATTTTATGCATGGTATTTGTATATTTTTTAGTTGACATTGTATTGTGCTTCCTTTGTAAAATATTTTAATTATACTACTTTTATGGCCATTGGCCAAAATAAAGTGAAGAAAGAAAGAGTTACACCTCAATAAGCCCAGACTTTCATGTGTACCAACATTTACTTACTTATTTGGGGGTAACCTTTGCGAATTAAAGTACTTGGGCACACCTAGTGAAAGTAAGAAAGATGCAATTTGAACAAACCATATCTGAAATATTAAGATTCTCTGCAAAACTGGGTTCCAAACCTCTGGATGTGATGATTAATATCTAAAAGGCCACATGCATCTCTGTGGTTATGTACAGTGCAAGTATTTAGGGAAATGGTGACACAACACAGACTCAGGTTAGTGAAAATGCATTTTTTAGAATCAATCAGGACATACTTATAAAGTGCAGCTTGTCACCTGAGAGGGTATCCAGGTGCTTGCTGCAGGTATCAGTGGAAGAGCCAGGTCTTGAGCCCTTCCTGAAGTTGGTCAGTGAGGGTGCGGTGCAGAGGTGAAGGGCGTTTTCAGGCTTAAGCGGCGAGATGGGAGAAGGAGCGTCCTCCACAGCGGCATATGCGAGGTATCTGTGCGAGAGCGAGGTGTGCGGAAGACTGTTATAAGTTCCCACTAGTGCTCCCACTTATGTCTGTCACTCAAAACTGGGGTTAATGTATATAGAAGATTGTGTAAAACTTGTACCCTTAATGTTATGGTTTTCTATTTGGCCAACATCAGAAACTCTCCTCAATCTGGACGTGAACACTGATCATCTCTGGCATGATAATGTATGTAACATTCCATGGTGGAGATATGTAAAGGATCAATTTACCCTGTTAGGAAGAATGGAATTTTTCAACAACCCTTAGTGTATTACTTCCTCAATCAAAGCAAGCGTTAAAACAGAATTCCTCAACATGTTGATGAGAAGAAGAAAAGCTCTAGAGTGTAGTAAGAGGAGGGTGGTTGCTCATCAACTTTTAACTACCACAGACTGCATGGAGGCTTATTTACATTTTTCACCTCACCAGCATCATAGGCATTACCTGGTCAGATTTAGATTTAATATAGCCCATCTCTTGGTTTCTTATTCCAAAGATGTCTTTGGAGAATCAGATTTTGTGCCATCTCCATGTGATTCAGAGTCTGTGCAATCCACGCTGCATTTTTTCTTATTTTTCAAGTTTTACACTGTACCAAGTAAATTGTTTTTAATCCCCTTACTTAGGTATCTCAATATAAGAAGATGTAGACCAGCTTTATTTTATCTTCAATTAATGTAATCGGAACATGTTTGTATAATGGTTCATACATTTATTTCATCTGCAGTAAGATTGAGAAACCTGATGGGCAAGTAATGTAAAGCAACATTATGTCTTGTGGAATCAATCTGTCGGACATGCTACTTTTTATTTTATGTTTTGATTCAATTTGTTTTAAGTATATCTATGTGTAAGACAAATGAGCTGCTTGATGTAACAGGGTATTTATTTGTGGTTTTATTTGTAGATTGTTGATAAAACTTTCCTTGCTTTAGGCTCGTCACTCTATGAACCGATTTTTAAAGCCTGGTAAAATTGTTGTTATGTATTATCGAATGTGTACTGATAATCTCTGAGTTATGTATTCTTTTATGGTTTTTAAGCTAAATAAAGATTTATTGATGATGATGATGAAGACTGCTCCATGACGTTCAAATACTTTTATAAAAGATGTATTCAAGCAAGTTCAGAAAGAATGAAGTACCTGAATTATCCAAAGATAGGCAGAGCCGCATTAAGTGTGCCAATGCTGGAAACCACTGGACCTCAAGGCATAACAAGTTCCTCGTCCACGTGCCCCAGTTTCAATTTAGAAACTAAGGGGCATATTAGCAAGAAGAGGCGATAATCATCGCTAACCCTGCTTAGCGTGATTTTTTATCGCCGGCTATCGCTGGAATATATCGCCACGCTAACGCTGTATTAGCAACGATTAGCGCTATGGCGATGAATATTCCAGCGATAGCGAGGAAAATGGGCCAACATCGCTGAAAAACCAGCGATGTTGCATGGAGAAGAGAGAACACCTTGCTGATATGACCCTGTGGTCGTATCAGCATAATCCACCCCCCCATGTTAGGTATGGCTAACACCTGCTAATTGCAGGTGTTAAATAAATGGCGATGACCCCGGTTAGCGCGACTTTTCACGTCGCTAACTGGGGCCATGGCCACCTTGCTAATAAGCGATAGGCCTATTAGCGAGTGTTTCCCAGGTTTGTTCGTCGGGAACGCCCACTTTGCATGTCATTAGCGATAAATATCGCTGACATGCAAAGCGGTAAAAACGGGCGCTAATGCCCGCAAACTGTCGCTAACTACTGTTAGAGACAGTTTGCTGATAGGGCGATATAAATATCGCCGCTTTAGCGGCAAAAAGTGCCGCTAAAGCGGCGATAGTGCCCTTGCTAATATGCCCCTAAGAATTTATGCAACTGTAATCGAAACAGACCTTTAGTCCAAAACTAGATCTGAGCCCTCTATGGCAATCCTTTTGCAGTTCTCGTTATTTTCCAAGCCGAGTAGAAGTATGAGGCGACTGCCAGGTAGATTTCTTTCAAATCTGTTCTATAGTACAACGCAAGCGCATCTTTCCAGTGCCGTATCTGACTAATGTAAGCAATAGCTGTACTTTTCCTCTTATTGGCAGTGTTAACATGCACCCACAGACTCGCAGGGGATGTGCCTATTTTTCTAATTCTTTTTAACTAGGAAGAGCAGTGCACTGACTTGATTTTCATGGCCATTTCATTGCTGAGTGCCCTGTATCATCTAGAAGGTCTTGAACTGTTCATTCCATACCAAGACATACACTTCCCAAGCTATCCATCTTCCAGCTTCTGCCCAGTGATTGGTTTGGAAGAAGGAAATGGCAGTATTTGTGTCGCCACTAGTAATTTCAGTTTCTCCTTCCACTTTGTTAGTTTGAGCCTTGTTTTGTAAGTTTTGGAAGCTGTGTGCTATCATTTCCTCTGTCTCCCATGTGCTAATCCGTGTACCTAGGAATTATCAATTTGAAACTTAGAAGGTCATGACTACTTTCAGAACCTTCTGAAATTTAGGTATAAATGTGTGTGCTGCAATGCTTGCAACCTGTCTGCTATGGACAGACTGGAGTGGACCAAAGCTGGAATAGTGAAGGGACTGCCTACATCATTTGCCTCGGAGGCCTTCCTTATGAGTTTCCTGTTATCTCTGTGGGGAAATTCTGGGGATGAATTCAACAATAGCAGCTGGTATTTCCCTGTGAAATCATGGGGTTACTAGTTCCCCCCCACCCCACCCCTCCAAAATGGGGAATGACATGTAGACCTGGTAATACTGGGTCTGATTACGCATGTTTCACTTCCTTGTGGGGGAAATAACATGCCCAAATCTGCAAACATTTAGCACCTGCTTGAAGTGGTAAATGTTGCGGTTGTATGGGGTAGGTACAGTGGGATGACAGATATCCTTTCCCTAAAGGTGGGGGTAGCTTTTCCTGCTGCGCCCAGCTGAAGTATGATGGCAGTATGCAGAGCAGCTGGCCAGATGATTCTGCTCCTGGCAGTTCATACTGAGGGCCACAGACTGTTGCTCAGGACCAACTGAGGAGATGCTTAAGTAGAGGACCAAAAAAGAGCAGTCACAGTGAAAGGCGTAGAGGTGAGCCAACAGTGATCAGTGACCCTACCTGGCTTGCCAGACCAAAATGTACTGACAAAAAAAATTGTTTTTGACCTAAGTGGACCCTCCCATCAATGTCCATATCATCTCACACTGTAGTCCTTGTTTGATTCTTACCAATCTATTAAGTTTCAAGTTTTTTTTATTAAGTGCACAGCTAATTAAAACCTTTGCACGAAGTGCCAAAATTTAAAAAGAATTTTCATAAGAAGCAGCATAAAACAATAGTTATAAAAGGCGACGCGTTAAAGTGCTAAGGTGCTAAAAGACTTTTTGAGGCCTACATGACCTTTCGATAGGTCTCAGCTTGTGTCCCATGTGTCGCTCCAGGCTGCTGCTGTTCACTGCTGCACTGATAATGCAAAGTATTTATTTTGAGATTCCGCGTTCTGTGGTAGTCAGGACTTCCAGTTTGCTTGAAGTTTTCTGGTCAAGCCTAACCAGATATTTCATGAGCCTTTAGCTAAGCTGTATGTCCTTCCCATTGAAAGTGGCTAGAATTGCTGGCCTGCAGTGCCGGAAGCCCCTCTGGTTCCAGGCTGGCCGTAGAATGCTTTCCCGTTCTTCCATGGTGGCTTTGCAAATGCAGATCTGGTGAACCAGTGTCTCAGGAGCTTTTCCACATAACCGGCACAGCCCTGTCATGTTTGCCCGCTTCCATGGGGGCAGATGGTGGAGCGACGACAAGCAGCCCATTCAGCATCTCATGAAAGCTGTTTTGAACTGTGCTTTGGTGGCTGTGCTCAAGTATGCTGAGGTGTTAATTTGGTATAGGACACCAGTGTAAGCCAGGTATGCTGTCTCTTAGCGAATGACTCTTTCTCTGCAAGCAGTGAACAGGCTTTAGCGCATTTGTTTACCTTTGTCTTGGTTTGTAGGTAGGTGGCAAAGGACTCCCATTGATCTGTTAGGCCTAGTGATGCCAGGGAGATTTTGAAATATTCTCTGGTTGGAGAGTGGGCCCTTCCATTCATTTCATTCCAAAGGAGGGAACTTAGTGTTGCAGGGCTAGCCTTCTTTAGCTTGTAGCAGAGTATGACAAAAGCACCCTCCCTTGCAGTCGATTGTTTGAGTAGGCCAAATTTGAGACGTAGCTAGACTGGAGACGAGTATGCTGGCAGGGAGAATACCGCTTTGAAGAGCCTGATGATGACTTTGGCCAGGTGAGTACCGTCTCTCCCCCTGAGTATTTCACTTCCATAGGCGATGGTGGGAATTAGTTTCATCTGGATTACTTTCAACAGAGGTAGATAACTGGAACATCCTGTGGCTGCTTTAATGTGCTTGAAACCAACTGTGAGGGCGACTGATTTCCGGCTCATGAGCTCCAGGTGTGGCTTAAAGGAGCCTTGCTGTCCACCAGCATGCCCAGATATTTGTATTCCTGCACCTCTTCAATTTTATTCACCCCCCAGTTATCACTGATTTGGGCGTCGTGGTGGTTTTCTCTAGGTCAGGTTTTTTTTACTTTTTTAAGTTGATGGCCATAGTATTGGCGTCTGAGTACAAATCTATTAGAATTCTCAGACTCTATGGATGCCAAAACAGGGATTGTGACTGTCCTGTCCTGTTCTGTTCTCAGATAAGAGCACTTGAATATCTAAAAACTGTGGGGCACCAAACTTCTGTTATCGCAATTGGCAAGGCTTAGAATACTTAATTTTTTTCTTGGAGTCATTCACAGGAGTTTCCGAGCCACCAAAGAACCTGTTGCGGTAATGTATGCAACAAGATCCTGTGAGAAAGCCTCAGTCCCTCCTTTGCACATGCTTTCCCAGTTGGGGAACTTCAGAAAACTATATTCCATGAGTTGCCTCGACCATAAGGATCACTGAGACAGTTGTGCCAGACAGACCTTGCTCCTCTTTCTACCCTGTAGCTGTTCATCGGCTGTTGTTAAGATAATAGCTAGTATTAGCCAAAGTCTTCCTGTCTGTGTATTTTATAGAGTCTAGAGTTTTTAAGATTTGTAATGATCATCATCGCTCCACTTTAAACATTGCCCACGAATGAATGTGTTGCTTCTGCTCTAATTTTCCATGTGCTGTTACCATTTGTGAGATCTGCTCCTGTGCATTCTGTAAACTTCATGTTTTCTGTACTGTGTGCATTTTTTACTGCTCTATCTTCATGATTCTGTAAAAAATGTGTATTTTCATGTTAAAGAAATACCATCTCCTGGGACCTTGAACTGCATGGCATATGATTAATTGTGAACACTTGACCTTAACCCAAACCTCTAAACACCTGCTAGAGTAAGACGTGACAGCTCTGCTACAGCTATCACTGGTGAGTCAAGGGCAAAGCTATTACTCGGCTATCTATGTACATGCAACAGTGTCTAAAGCCTGGGTCTGTGGGAGAAACAAAAGCACACAGCATTGATGCTGCCCATTCGTCTCTGCCTGTCCCAGGACCTGAAGGCAATGCATGGACCGCTGTTCTAGAGCAAGTCTTGACTGCTCGACCACAGCACTACAGTCTATGAAACTACAGAAATCTTGGTTAAATTATGAAAGCACCAATGTCTTGGGTCTTAGGACAGTGAGGGAAAATTTTAGCATCAGCTGCTGGTGCCATCAGCTACTTCAAATCTAGCCTGTGACCTGGAGAAAAGGCATGAATACCCCTTAGAGCAGGAGTAATGGATCCTGGCCGGATTGTCATGGGTGTGCACTGAAAATATATTTACATGCAATATATCCAAATGGATTTTATTTACATAGTCAGTAGTAATGGAGATGGGGTTTTGAAGCAGACTAGCTCCTCCTTTAAAGAGCATCTCTCTGCTACTGCCATTGGGATGCACAATACTGACTTGAAATTGAACTCGGATGAAACCGAAGCACTGGGAATTTGGCTTAAGCTAGTTAACTTGGTGAGGTACTTGGTGGCCCAGGGATCTTGGATCGCTTCTGGTGCCACGTACAGTGGTGAAAATCCTAGGGATCTGGGCTGATGAGTATTTAACCTTAAAGGACCAAATCAATCCGTGTCCACCGGATTCTTCTGTCTTAAATTACTGAAGACAATCTTCCTATTCCTGACTCAAGTTGGAAGGAAAGTCCTCACTCAGGCTCCAATGCTATCAAGGTTAGATTCCTGCTATTGCCTGAACCTAAGTATCACAAAGGCTATTCAGCGAAGCTACAGCTTCTCAAAACTCAGCGATCCAATTGTTTCGTGGGCTGAGAGAAATGCAAGTGTCAGGATTCAGAAAGAAACTACTGTGTTTACCAGTACAAAGGAGAATTGGGTTCAAAACCACATAGTGCTTCTTGCATTTTACAAACCATCTCCCATATACTTACAGGAGAAATTCCGAAGGTATGCTCCTCGCTGCCCACTTGCACAGCACAAGCTTGTATTCTGGGACTGCCTTGGGTTATGAAGATCAGGTGAGGTGACTGTGTTTTTATTATTTGGCAGCCGGGCTCTGGAATACACTCCTACCTGCCCCCCAAAAAACGGACTCATACCTCCCATTCCGAAAAGCTCTGAAAATATCCTCTTTGAGTAATAACTGCAAGGGGGATCTAGAGTGAGAACTTGTTAGATCGAGCTCCAGGATGCCCTTGCAGGGCAAGAGTTGCACTTTAGAAGTTGTTTTAACATAACGTAACATAAGATAATCCAGAAAGTGGGTGACCCAAACATGATGTCTGAGTGTTGGATGGTCGCAAAAATGACATCTCCTGTTTAGCTGGTCATGCATTATACACCATACTCCATCAAATGCTGTATTATGTTGTTTACAACTGAAAAATAAAGATTTAAAAAAAAACATAATCCAGAATGTCTAGCAAGAATACACCCTGTGGACCTATCTTGGGGACTTGCCATTGAATAGGTGCAGAATGCTCGACAACAGCTAACGCTAGGGAGTAAAGAAGTATGAGGGAGTTTTGGTTAATCTTTGTAAGCACCAATACCTCAGGCTTCGGGATAGTGACAATAAATGATAATTCCATCACCAAACCTGTTAACCTTTTGACTAAAAAATACTAGTGAAGTCAGGCAATAAATTAGGGTGCTCCCATTAAGGCGAATGCAAAATGAACACTTTTTGGAGAGCGATGTAGGTTTCAAAGGTGGATGCACCCGTTGAAGTCTATGGGGATATTTTATTGACAGGAGGTGAATGGCGGGGGGGGGGTTATCTGCCAAATGTGGGTGATTTGAGAGGTATTCGTCACTAATATTCCTGAGCACTTTGCATCTGCCCAAGTCTCAGAGAAGAGGCATGAGTGGTCTGAGTCAATGGTACTGTGACTGGCTACAGACACACAAGTTCATATCCCCACAGTGAAACCTCACGTGAGCAAACGTTCAAATGAGCAAACACAGGGTTCAGCAAGGTCCACAGTATGCAGAATTTGAAGGGGCGACCCAATGTGACCAGAAAAGGCAGTTCTTTCTGCCCAGTTCCATATTTGCTTTTAAAATCAGAGACGAGGAGCATTCCAGAATGTTTCATTGTTTGATGATGTCATCTTGGGCTCTGAGACCTATTGTTACATCAATGACCTGATGAACGCTTCATAATCAGTGGCCACCTAACTAAATGAGAGTCACCTCCTGCACTTTCTTGTGATACCCTCGGACATTCTGTGAGTTGCAGACTTGGTTTGCTTCTATTAAACTAATTAGACCACTGGGGTAGATTACAAAAACGGTGCATTGTCTTTGCTTGCGCCGTGGTGCACATTCAACTTGGTACTCTGAGCACTAATAGGGACAGTGTGCCCTCTCACTGATAATGCACTTCCAACAGGGCAGACACAAATTCGCGTCTACCCCGTGGGCTAAGCATTAGTGAAGGGCAGAGTGGCTGTTTGAAGCAGCTGCTCCATCTGCCTGCACTTCAAAATGGGGACAGATATCCCCCTGCATGCAGGGGCGGCTGACATGTCCCAAGAGTGGTGGGGTGGGTGGCACAAAAAAATACACTAAAATAAAACACACTTACCTTCCTGCAACAAGCGTAACGTCCTCGATCGTCTTCTCTCCTCGAGGCAGGCTCCCAAGCCAATCCTGGCCTGCTCTCATGCTGTTATCCAGCATGAGCTCAGCGCCCAGATTGTAGGGAGCGGCCTGTCTTGGCGTTCCACATCGCACCGAAGGCCTGCACTTATTCTTAACCTAGTTTTCTGAAGACAGCTGGGTTGAGAGGTTTAAAGTGTGCATGTCTGGCTCGCTGTCGCAAGAAGGCCCGCAAGATGGCCGGTGTGAGAAAGTGCCCTCTTTCTGCATGGTTGCCCCCACTTTTTGCTGAACTGCTGATGAACTTTGACTGAGTGTGCCCTGGGCTCCTACCAACCAGGTACCCAGGGCCTATGTCCTTTCCCTAAAACTGCATTGAAGACCAAACCCAATTGGCACTCTCTGGCCACAGGTCAGCCCCTGGTAAATGGTACAACAGGTACCTAGGGCACTGTGACCAGGGAAGGCCTCTGAGGGCTGCAGCACTTATTGTGCCACCCTTAGAGGCCCTGTACCTTTACACTCACACACTGCCTTTGCAGGCTGCGTGTTCTGGTGCAGAACAAAGTGAAGAGTCGACATGGCACACATCCCTGTGTGCCATGCCTATAACCCACTGCCCTGGCATAGATCAGCCACCCCTCTAGCTGGGTGCACTATACCAGTGGTGAGTGTAGAGGTGCATGAGCCCTGAACCCCTACAGTGTCTAAACCAATTCTTAGACATTGTAAGTGCAGTAATGCCATTAAGAGTATATGGTGCTGGGAATTTGATATTACGAACTCCACAGTACCATAATGGCTTTACTGAAAAATGAGATGTTTGGTATCAAACTTCTCAGCACATTAAACTCACACTGATGCCAGTGTGGGATTTAGTGAGATGCCCCCTGAAAAATGACCTAACACTAGTGTCCAGGCTGAGTGGCTGCTCCCCAGCTGTCACCACCAGATATGTTTCTGGACCCTTGGGTCGAGAGCCTGCTGCTCTTGGGGGCCTGAAACAATGCACATCCTGGGACGAGGTGCCAAGCCTCCTCCCCCAGGATGGGCAGGGTCCACGAAGGGGAAACTTCAAAAGCTTGCAGCTTTTGTGAGCTTCCCCAGGCCTTTTGCTGCTCCCAGCAACTGGTCCCCACCAGTTCTGACCCCCACTTTGGGCAGGAGAACCGGCTGGAAAAGCAAGTGAGGAAGGGAGGTGTGCCCACCTTTGCCAACCCCACCCCTCAGGTGGGGGAGGCGAAGTGAAGCACAACTCTCAGACCCCACCATCTTGCAGACCTTTGGTGCTAACTTGAACCCCCATTCGCCCTGAGCTTAAGTCCAGGAGCTCTGCTCCCACAACCCAGTGGCCTGCTCGTAAGCAGCCACCAATCCGAGGCCCCCTATACCCCATTGGATAACATTGGGCCTCAGCACTCTGCACCCGGCCGCCCTAGTGCCGCTGAGGGTGCTTTGAGAGTGCATCCTCGACCCTGGGAGACCCCTGAGTCTAACCCCAGAAACCCAACTCCCACAACAAAGTACTTACCTCTGAACCGATAACACTATTTTCTCCCATAGGATAACATTGACTGTTTTCTATGAAAAAGTTTCTAAGTGTGGAGTTGGAAAATCTATAAAAGTCTCTAAAACTGTATCCAAATAACCAAAACGCTTTTACTTACCTGTTTACAGGAGATGTCCCAGTGTAGTATCCAGGTATACTACACTGTGTAAGAAAAGTAATCTGCAAAGTAATTTGCATGACCTGCTATTGAAAAGTCATTACAAAGTATATGTACAATATTTCCAAGTATTGCATTACCAGTAATTCTCCTCTAACCAAACCAAAGTATATATACAACTGCAATTCAAAACTGTATTATTACTGCAAAGTATAAATCACTTACCTGTTCCAGGCTTGCTTGGTTCTAGGAAATAAAATAACTAAAAGAATATTTTTATACAAAACCAATTGGTCTGAAGTTCAGTCTTTGAGTGTGTGCAAGCATTTGCTGATTGAGTGTGTACAACAAATGCTTAACACTACCCTCTGATAAAGCCTTACTGCTCGCCCACACTACCACAAATAGAGAGTAAGGTGCTATCTACCTTTACCTCTGCCTACCTTTGGGGTTCCACTGGACTCTGTGCACACTGTACCTCATTTTGGTATAGTATATACAGAGCCAGCTTCCTACAACCGGCCAAAGAGACACGTGCACTTTAAACAAGTACAAAGGCAGCACTCTGCCCACCACTCCTCCCTGCTGCTACTGCCATTCAGCAGGCCCTGCCCCGTCCTGACACTCCATTCGGGACAGGGTGACGTGACGAAAAATAAAATGGTAATGAATGAACTTCATTACCATTTTATTTTTCATCTCTGGGGGCATTTCATTGGGGCGACGTCCCTCCACTATAACGGAGGAGCCACCCCTGCCTGCATATGGAAATCTTGGAAGGGGGGGTTCAATGTAATCCCCTTTTCCCCATCTAGAGGGCTGCCCTCAGGGTGCACACTAACTGTGCACCACTTTTTTGTGTCTCAGTCTGTGCACCTCCTAGCTGCCTCTTTGCCCGTATCCAGGGAATAGGTCTTAAGATAACCCTTGCACTAAATGTGCGCAAGCGCGATCCACCCTCTCAGTTTAAGCCTCCTGGACATAATAATACCCCTAGTGTTGCGCATAGGTTGAGGAGGGATGGGCCCCTGACAAATTGTCAGGATAGCCACTGAGCAATAAATGAGTTCAACTGGTTGTAAATTTACCTTATGCAGAAATATAAAAAATTGGGCTGACATGAGCTAGGTGGCCACCCTAATTCTGAACCACACTAATATTAATCACAAAGTGAGTGTTGCCTTATTCCAACTAATTAAACAGAAAGAAAATAGGAAAATAATTGAGCCCAAGTTTTGTATTTTTATTTCTCCTGAAACGTTTTTTGTGATGTAAGTTCACCTTTTTGCTCTCATTTCATACAGGAAATTGGTCCTGCTTTTTGTGGGTGTTTTGAAAGCCCCCAGAAGTCAAGACTAGGGTAACGCTCCACTGAGATCTGTGGATGGCTGGGTGCAAACTGAGTGAGACTTCCCAAAAGAGAAGGAATGAGAGAGACCCCGTGGATAAGGGGGAGTCCGATGAGATTTGAGTTTCATGCATGTGGGAGTAGGTATAGAGATATTCCTCTGAACTGCGTGAGTCACACTCTGAGGGTTGCCCCTCTGAGGTAGGGAGTCAGTCAGGGTCCACTGAAGTTTATTGGTGGAGGGTTAAATGTGCCTGTGAAATTGGTAGTGCAGTAGTGTAAATGGGGTTTGTCTATTTGAAGGTGCTTTTGGCGTGTGTTCTGTGGTGATCCACGCCACACGAGCCTGGAAACTTCGGTGCGCACTGACTGAGAATGAGGGGCTCCCGGAGGCCCCGCGCGCGCTCGACTTCCCGCCTCTTCGTCGCCCCGCCCCCTCGGCTCCGCGCTGCCAGAGCGCGCCTGCTTATAGTCGGGCCGGAGGAGGAGGTGACAAGGACAGCAGTGGAAGAGGCGGTTGTGGTTGGAGCTGCTGACGCACTGTTGTGTATCCTTGCGCACTTTTACTGCTGCGCAACCACAGACTTCAGTCAGAGACGGGACCGAGGAGCAACAGGTATAAGGAGAAAATAAGAAAGATAGCAATAAAAGATGAGGGAGAAAAGAGAGGGATGAAAATAAATTGAGTGAAGAGTAGGGGTGGTAGTGCGAGCGCTCGTGACAGATCCATGTGAGACTGAGCGCCCTCAAGCTCATTCTCGCCTTAAATCCCCCCAGGTCCTGCTCAGGTGCAGAAACGTCAGTGTGCCCCCTCCAAGTACGGGCCTCTCGGGTGCAATAGGGGTACCGTTTGGTTCGAGGTCTGTGCAGTAAAAGTCATAGAGAAATGTCAAAATGTGAAATGTACAATGTGGTAAACGTCTATTGTGTGGAAAGTTAGTTGGTAAAAGTCCTGCAGAGCCGTGTACACGACATTGTGAGGAAAACAATCCTGTGTGGTGTAAGGTGGCAGCAGGGGTCCCTTATTACACACAAACATACAGACGATATCATCTGTGGTAACTAGGGGCCATATTAGCAAGAAGCTCGTTAAAATTATCGCCGTTTTAGCGGCAGGAAACTGCCGCTAAAACGGCGATAATGGGCTTGCTAATATGCGCTATAGAATTCCAATAGAAGCCCAGGTTAGATGTGCAGGACATCTAACCTGGGCTTCTATTGAATTCTATAACGCATATTAGCAAGCCCATTATCGCCGTTTTAGCGGCAGTTTCCTGCCGCTAAACGGCGATAATTTTATCGCCGGTCTTGCTAATATGGCCCTACATTTTTATTAAAATGGCTTGTTCTAGTCTTTTAGTAAAAGCTAGCAAGTGGTGAAAGTCTAGTTTGAGGTCAGAATATTTGTAGCAAACATTTGATTTGTTACAATATTCGACAAAAATGGCAGTTCTCGACGTGGAAATTCGGACCAATGGTGGAAGTGCCCGCGTGTTAATGTCCTATGTGATAAATGTTCATGTGGTAAAGTTATCGTGCAGTGTAAGAATTTCCATGCGTGAGTTAATGTCCTGGTAAAAAAAAGATGTCATTGACTGGGTGGGTCACGTTTGGTAAATGTCCAGTGTAATAAGTGTTAGTGCCTTAAAAGTCAGCGTTTTAAAATTCCCATGTGGTATATACACGGGTGTGTAAAAGGCCCCTTTCTGTTAAGGATGACACTTGTCTGCGTGTGTAAAGTTCCTCGTTTGGTAAAATGTGGTAAAACATATTGTGTGGTAAAATGTGGCAGGCTTGCATCTGGCAAACGCCGCCGCGTGTGGCAACAGTGTCGTATCCGCCAGCCAATGAGGAAGCACCCTGTGCACGGCGGGGTCGGGGTCTCGCCTTGGGGTCACCCACCGCTCCTCAGCAAGGCTCGGGCTCCTCCTGGGACACAATGTAACCCTGCTGGGGCCCCTGTGATGTGAGACATTGTATGTGTCCCGGCGCTGACCTTTCTAGGAAGCATGGTGTGGTGTACTGAGTGAGATTTGTGCGGCACTGACACTGCTCTTCCCCTCTCACGTACAGCTGTCTACTCTGGAAGTCGCCCATCTACTATGGGCTCCCTACTTTCCTTCCATTTGATGACCCCTGACCCACGGGTGCAAACGCCTGTGGGCCTCCTCGGATCCCAGCAGTATTTCAGCCGGGGACCTTGAGGTTTGCAGGGGGGTAACACTGGCGGATCTCACGGCCACAAAACAAACGAAAGCACTGCCCTGGGACCGGGGCTTTCTTTCAGTGCAAGTGAACGGGATCTGTGAATAAATGCGCCTAGAACAGATTCTATGTGGATTGTGAAACAATATGCATTAAGCACTCACTAATTCATTTCTATTTATAAAATGTGTTTTTAACAAGGCTGCTGGTAAAAGAGTGAATTACTCAGGGTAAGCACGGTTTCTGTATTTATTGCAATTAATAGCCTCGCCGTACATTGGTAGGTCTTCTTTTGTGAAGGAATTTGATGATCGACTCGCATATATTTTCTAACTGCATTACTGCAATGGGGCCTAGTGAAGTCATACCCGTTTGAGGCCTCGTAATTTGCATCGGTTTGCTAAACCCATGTGAAAAAAAAAAATATATATAGGCCCCCTCAAGTTTTGTTACACCACTGGTTACTAATAGCCAGTAGCGGCTGGTGTCAGAGAAATGTGGTAAGGCAGCGGCTGGTGTCAGAGAAATGTGGTGGGGAAGCGCGCGGGGGAGGGGGGCTTATCCAAAACAAAAAGCTTAGATGTGCTTTCAGAGGCTCAATGCACAGTTTTTAGTTGTTTGACAGATACAAAAAAACTGAAAAGAATTGAACCCAAAGGTTATTTTCTATTTGTCCACAAATGTGTCGGTCAGTCAAGCGCATCTCTCTGCACCCATTTTCATACAAGAAAAAGTGCTCATGCTTTTTGTAACAGTCCTCAGAGGTCGACGGGGGTGAGAATTGAGTGAGACTTCCATGAAGTGTGAATGTGTGAGACTCAGTTGAAGCGTATGAATGAGTGAGACTCCGTTGAAGTGTATGAATGAGTGAGACTCCATTGAAGTGTATGAATGAGTGAGACTCCGTTGAAGTGTATGAATGAGTGAGACTTCCATGAAGTGTGAATGAGTGAGACTCCGTTGAAGTGTATGAATGAGTGAGACTTCCATGAAGTGTGAATGAGTGAGACTCCGTTGAAGTGTATGAATGAGTGAGACTCCGTTGAAGTGTATGAATGAGTGAGACTTCCATGAAGTGTGAATGAGTGAGACTCCGTTGAAGTGTATGAATGAGTGAGACTTCCATGAAGTGTGAATAAGTGAGACTCCGTTGAAGTGTATGAATTAGTGAGACTTCCATGAAGTGTGAATGTGTGAGACTCCGTTGAAGTGTATGAATGAGTGAGACTCCGTTTAAGTGTATGAATGAGTGAGACTCCATTGAAGCGTATGAAGTGTATGAGTGAGACTTCGTTGAAGTGTATGAATGAGTGAGACTCCGTTGGAAGTGTATGCATAGGGGAGAGTCCAATGACATTTGAGTTTCATGTGTGTGCCAGTAAGTGCAGACATATTCCTCTGAACTGCATGCGGGAGTCTGTCAGTCAGGGTGCCCTGGAGTGAGTCCTTGGCGGGTTAAATGTGCCTGTGGAATTTGTTGTGGGGCTGTGCACATAGATGGTATCTTATCTCGTAGGTGTCTTGGCGCGTGTCCTGTGGTGATCACGTGACGCCACACGAGCCTGGAAACTTCGGTGCGCACTGACTGAGAATCAGGGGCTCCAGGCTGCCCCGCTCGCGATCTTCCCGCCTTTTCATAGCCCCGCCCCCTCGGATCCGCTCAGCTCTTAGACGGACAGGAGGGGGGCAGCAGTGGGCGGTGCATCTGAGTGACTCGTGCCGCGCTCCTATCGCAGTTTACCGGCTCCGCAGCCTTCAGTCAGAGTAGAAGTCGGCGAGCCACAGGGAAGAAGGAGAACGTAAGAGGGAGCAATAAAAGACGAGGGGAAAGACTAGAGGGGTGACAGTAAAGCGAGTGAAGAGTGAGGGTGCTGAGACAGGCGCTCCTGACAGATCCGCGTGAGTGGGCGCCCTGGAGCTCCGTCTCGACGTAGATACCCCCAGTCTCTGGGGGTGCAGAAGCACCAGTGAACCCCTGGCTCCAGGACTGGGCACATCAGGGAGCATTCGGTTAAATTGTAGCTAAAGGTCTGTGGAGTCAAATTAAGAGGGAAAAGCCAGAATGTGAAAGCCGACATCATGTGGTGATGGGTTATGGTCATATGTGGTGACACTCAGGTCTCTTATTGCATGCAAGATGTCTGCCTTAACTAAATTCTTCCTTCGAAGGGCCGGTACCCTACTGTTTAAGTAATACACATTCGTGTGTAAAAGTTCCCATGTCGTAAAATGCGGGAAATGTCAGTGTGGTTAAACCCTCAGGGGGTTAAGGTATGGCAAAGTAAAAATTTGACAAATGACAGGTGGAGCTCGTGTGGTAAATGTCAAGCGGGGTCAGATTAGCTTTCTAGAATGTAAAGTTGGCACTTGTCGACGTGGGTTCGATGTCTCATGTGCTAAAATTGTAATTGCGTTTATATAACACTACCCCTGACGAGGCGTTGAAGCGCTTTACGCCGGCAGCACTCTGCTCTGTGGCAGATCTCCATGTGGTAAAATATGGCAAATGCATGTGCAGTGTAAGGTGACATGCCGAGCGGTAAAATGACCTATTTGGGCGAATGTACTTGGTATCAGCACCGCTTAATAAAAAGTGGCAAAGCTGCCAGCCCGGATTTATAGCTCATGGGATAAAAAAATGTGCTCAAATAAACGTCCCCGGGACACACTGTAACACTGCTGGCGGCCATCAGTACGGATAGCGCCCCCCCAACATTGTATCTGTCCCTGGCCCAGGCCCTTGTAGGAGGGCGCATGACAGGGAGAGCGGCGCGTGAGCCGAACCAAGGGTCTGGAGTGGTTTCAAGAGCCCGTGCAATAGCCGAACCCCCCAAATAATTGCCATTTAAATAATGCAACCCCCCCCCCCCTGAAAATGTGATAGCCTCTAAGTTTTAATTTTTTTTAATGCATTTCTTTAACCCGCAGAAGTATTTCTCCTTGATCCATGAGATTATTTTTGTGAAGCTCACACCCTAAATTCACATATTGTAAGATGATAACGAAAAAAAAGAGGCTCTGTAAATTAAAATGTTTGCCTCGTATCACACAATTTGATCAAGCAGGGAAGCAAGAATGTGTCTCAGGTTTTCTGGTTTCACATAATGAAATTCACTCACTAACGAGGCTTCTCTTTCTAAAATTAACACAAAAGGTTTATGCTTTGTGTTTAGATTTTGGGGCTTGATGGTAGAGTGTGGGTGGCAGACAGAAGCCACATTAAACCTAGGTTCATTTTGGGCTTTGAGTTGAGCCGGAGCAGGCCTCTGGCTCGAGCCTTGAGTGGCTGCTCACCTCTACTCTTGCCCTTCCTTGTTTAAAAGCTGTCTCTTCAGGGGCTGCTTTATGTATCGGGCGCTCTGTTCATGTTTGCTTCATAATGCACCTGGGTGCGCCCGGTGTAAAACATGAACAGTGCAGACCCTAGGGCAACCGCAAACTCGAGGCTACCCTGGTGGCAGCACGTTCAGTGACATATGGAGCGGCTGCTTTAATCGGCTTCTCAGTGAGGCACTGTGCAGGCAGTGCTTGATTTGTAAAAGAATAAGTGCGGGGGCTCTCATTGAGAGGCCACTGCAGCTTGCACCACCATTGGCCCTCCCAGCTGCCAATGACAGTACAAACACAGCTACTAACCATTACAGTCTTACGAGTATGGCAGTTCATACTATTCCCGGCCCCCCAAAGCTATAAGAATGGTTTGGGAGGCAGATATTAGTTATTAAAAATGTAAATTGAACTAATAAACAGCTGTTGTGCTCATACCTAAATTAGCCAGACAGTGCCAACATGTGGCAGACTGTCAAAAGTCTCGGAGCTGGCAATTAGGTGCCGGTGCTGAGCACCGGAAACCACTGGCTCAAATTAAGTACTGTGTGCAGGCGGAATCTGCCTACATTTTGAAGAAGGGACAGAGATCACCCTGCAGGCTGGTACATTGAGTGACTGCACCGGCCTGCAGGGGGATGTTAGGGGGTCCGTGGGACCCCTTTTGTCCCCTCCAGAGGACTGACCTCGGGGGCGCACTGACACTGTTCCACTATTTTGTGGTGCAATCATTGTGCCTCCTGATGGGTTCTTTGCACCCACGCCCATAATACAGTGCAGGCGCAGAGGCACAGAGATTCTTTCATTTGCATAGAGCCACGCCCCCCAAGCAAATCATGGAATGCTCTCTTGAGATAGCGCTGGCACACAAGTCGCACCAGCGCTATCAGTATCACAGAAGGAGCCGCACAAGTGTCTACGGCCCCTTTCTAATATCAAAGTGCCCTTGTGCCTCACAAAGTTGCACCCCAGAGCACTTTGTTAAAATTGCCCCTGGACGCTGCCCATTACTACAGGATCTCTTGCTCTCCTTCCCTTGGATGATACCACCCCTCTCATTTTCTCCAAACTGTCCCAACTATTACACCCTCTACCATACATCAGGGCCAGCAGGCCAATATGCCCTGGCTCCATTCAGTACATTCCCACACCCTCTGTCCTCATGGCAATAGAACTATGCTCTTAAAGTGGGTAAACAGAGCGAGTAATAAGTTATGCCTGCACCTCCCTATATATATATATATAATTTCAGTTTTATATAGCAAATCTTTTTTTCCATGAGAACCATACCTCCTTCTTGGGGGGGGGGGTTAATTTAAGGTGTAGGTTTTAAGTAATTGTGCCCAGAATCGCATGATGTTTAGCCTAGGCTGTGATATTCTATTGAGACTTGCTGCAGTTTTATTTTTGTGCATGAAATTCTGATTTTTAGGTTTGGCATTAGCCACAAACTTTTGATTTTACTAAACTTCCATACTTTCAGGGGCTTTAAGCCAGCTCTCTTCATGCATTTGATTATTATTGCATTTTTATTTGTCCATTACAGGCATACATCGTGGAGAAATGCTTCAGCCCACTTCACTGTGACAGTTTTCCTCTTTCACAAGGAGCACATCACATACAAAGTAGGTCCAGTTAGTGCAGGGACTACTATGGCAATGGGTGTTTTTTCGACTAGAGCGATGTTTGCCATTTATACAGTTTTTTTTAGAGTTGGCCCAGCAGCTTCTCCAACAATAACTTTTTGCAAAACCCATGACGAAACAAACCTTAGTGGAGCCAAAAGGATAGTACTGCTAGACCTATTGGTTTTGCTAATGATTGTTAAATATGACATTATCTAAGACACTTTAATTTCAATAACATTATATATAAAATGTATATACTTATTTATAGGGGTTTCAGTCAATTATTTTCATTAATTGACTTGTCAGTGTCATTCACATTTTTGTTCTGCCTCCCACAGCAGACAGCATGGACACAGTCTACTCGCACCATTGGTTTACGTCTGTGAAGGACGGCTTTCTGCTGTTTCAAAAATATGCGCTTGCAAATAAAAAGTAGTTCCCCTGAACAGTTTTACAAAAAATATTCCGAAAGCCATATATTGGCAGCCAGCTCCAGGTTTACTGGGTTTGCCTATGCTTGTATAGCATGCGTCAGTCAGCTCATGTTTGTTGGTTGTTACTATATAGCAGAAACCCCAAACTCCCATTTAAGCAGAAGGTGATGTTCAGTCCTGCATTTTGTGGAATGCTAGTCTGCTACGACTAAGGGGCGACCTGACTCTGGGGCTAACATTCCTATTTTCGCAGTTTTAGTAGAGGAAGATTTCATTTTACGCAGCCTTTGTGTAAAGCGCTTTTGCTATTTTATTTTAAATGGACTGTCTTATGAAATGCGGTTTCCCTACATGTTACTTATAAATAAAGTGTTGACTTTAACCTGGGGTTAAACAGATGACACGTGGTCTGGCGGTTTCAGTTTTTCTGTATACGAGAGAACTCTAAGTGGTCCTGGGCAAACCACTGTCTCCACCTGCGTCAGGTAATTTTCCTTATAAAAGCTGCGTCCACGACATGACAGTCTGAATAGACGCACTAAAGGTTAGTTAATACAAACAAACAGTGCTGGTTCTAGCACTGGTAGCGCCCAGTGCCACAATCTTTGTAGGTGCCCCCCCAAAACCTCTTCACGAATTTCCTCAATACTACTCTCCACCAGTGTCTCTCATCTCTCCATAGCCCCTCTCTCACATGCATTTCATTTATTTTGTAGCGCTACTGGGTGTCAGAGCACTTTACATCACACCCATTATATTGAGCCAATGAATAACACTTATGTAAATCAGTCCATAGGAAATGCTACATCATACAATGAATACTACAAGGTGTAGGAGTCACAGATACTAGTAGGCAGAATATTTTAAGAGTTTTTGGTCTGGAGAAGCACATACTTAGGATTTAATACGTATCACATTGATTGGCTTTACTCGTTTTAGCAACATTAGGAAAAAGAAAGACTGGGGAAAAGAACAACTTTCTAACGTATAACATGCAGCTCGTTGATGGCCATTCATAGTCAATGTGCTATATTATTTGGGTTGTACTTTATGAACTGGAAAACGATCTCTGTGACAAGCAGTAACCCACTGAGCTAGACACATAAAATACAGTAGGGTGGTTTGCGTTGTACACGTTCGTTGCAGCAGGCATATTGACCCTCTGTGCTACTTTACCATGAGTGGAAACTGCCACCAGACCAAACTCAGTTCTCCCTCCAGCAGAAACATTAGTCACAGTTATCTTGGCATTTTTATTGTTGCTTCTAAAACTGCAGGACGCATAAGGAACTGTGCAACAGGTGGGTTTTAAATCCTTGTTATTTCTTAACAAGGCGCCTCCCCTCTCCTCGAAGTCAGCGCCAGGTGCGGCTACACCGGTCGCAGCGCCTTAGAGCCTGCCCTGCAAACAAATACATCTACTGTAACCTCGAGGTTAGAAGAGGCGCCCATAATGCAGTATTTTTGTTGAGCAGGGGGCCGACGGTGCACAAAATTTAGACTGAGTGTGGTTGGGGTTGGTCTCAGGTGTGGGGAATTGGAAGCCTTAAATGCTGTGGGGGCCGGGGCCGCAACGGTCGATGTGTTATAAAACACCGAGTTTGCTCAATTCTGCAGTTCCTGCCTCCATCTTCGAGATCTCGGAAGCCTCATGGAGCTCAGCAGAGAAAGGTACCGGTTATAACCGCGTTTCTAGATTTCTGTTGCAAGCACTTGTCTCATTAGCCTCAAGGATTGAGTGGCGTGCACTGCGCTCCAAGGTACTCGCTCCCAGTTCACGCGCTGCCCGCTTCTTGCACCTCACTTCCTTCGGCCCCTCGCGTGAAATGTCCAGGCACCCCAAGATATTCATAGCGTTTCCAAATCTTTAGAGTTCACCCATGACACGTTTGAGCAGCTCAACCAGTCCTAGTGCTTTTTATGTTTTTGATCTCTGGTTTGTTTAGTCGTGTGGTTTAATGGCACAAATCACTACTACTGTGTGCATGCGCTGTATATTTATAACACTAAGAGCAGCGGTCGAATGCATTAAAAAAAGTATGGGAACTGTGCTGGTGCTTGCAATGGGGACGGGATCAGTGAGCTTGGGGACGGGGTCAAAGGTGTGGCTAAAAAGCAAAATATTCTGTAAGTGTTTTTCGTCTTTCAGTGTCTGGGACTAACATAAAATAACAGCTTAAATGAAAAATAAATAAGAAAATGTTTCTCAGAGGTAAATACCCTATAGTACATTATGAAACCTATATTAGTTAATGCACCGCAGAGGTCTTGAGTGTAACCAAAGAGCCACATAATTAAATCTTGGTTGGTGCAGTGGATAATAGTGACTAGTGTATTTTTAGTGCTATGAGGTCACAGCCTGTGACAGAAAGCACTGTGAATATATGTCATTATTTTAAACTTGCATTGCACATAGTACAAGATAGACTGCTACAAAGTGTGCAGAAAAGGTTTAAGATAAAATGGTGCTTCCAAAATATAGATTTTAGTAATGCCCAGCCTGACTCAGTGGCGACCTCTAGGTGGAACAAGATCTGGACTTTTTGATGTGCCCATCACTTTGCACTTAATGAGGAATTAAGGAGGAACTAAAGAATCTTTTAACCAAAGAGAAATAAAAGAAGCATAGATCTTATTACAGATCCACCTGTGTATGTGAACATTGTACAGTGCGGTTGTACGTAATTCTATGGATATAAATGTAGTCTTTTGTATTGTTATATGGTTGTGTTAGAATCGGAGATCTTAAAAGTCCAAAATTGACAATTAAGAGTGTAAATGTTTACATATTCAAGTGTTGGAAATTTATAGATTGATTTTGTTTGAATTAAATTAATGACCCAGTAATAATAATTGATGGTTTCACTGTTGATTCCTTAAGTTGTCTAGTTATTTGTCCCTACGACCAACACTGTTTTTGGTGTTTTTCTTATATAGTATTTAATATTGTATCCCAGTGCTTTAATTTGGAACATTCAACCCTACTCCAGTGAAAATTGCCTTGAGGTGCCAGTCACTGTAAGAACATGTTTAACACCAGCTGCGGTCGGTGCAGGTAACAGCGGTGGGGCCACGTTGGGGGATTTCGAGGGACGATGCATAGGGAAGAATATTTATTTAATTTTCCCTCGGCATCGTCCCTCGAAATCCCACTCATGCGGCCCTACCGCCCCACCGCTGTTACCTGCACGGACCGCGGCTGTTTAACACTAACCTTTACATGTCATACAAAATATATCTTGCATCTTAGCCCTAGGGTGTACCTTAGAGGTGACTTATTATTTAAAAGGAAGGTTTAGGCCTGTCAAAAGGGTGGGTTTCTTTTGACAGATTCTCTTGTCCGTTTAACACTACACATTCTGGTGACAATGGTAGGCCTGGAGACATGCTTTAGTTTGTCACTGTAGTGGATGCCTCAAGGCATGATGTGACATTTATCTTACTGGCCCTGTGTACACTTCATTACCATATACTAGGGACTCATATGTAAGTTAAATATGCCAATCAGGAGTATACATTTTACCATGTTGAAAGGCGGAGCATATGCGCTTTACCACTATTTAGTATGGTAAAGTGCACAGAGTTTTATAGCTATCGAAAACAGGCTTCAGCAAAAAGGGAAAAAAATAAGTGTGACCTGGCAGAAAGGGAAACATTCCCACACCACCTCCAAAGTAGTTCCAATCTTAATACCCATTTTAGACTATGTGAACACAGCCCCTGTTTTACATACAATAAGGCAGAGCTTTGTGTGGTGCAGTCCTGTGGAAATAAGATTGGAAAACGCTTTACTTGTGAACTCTTGGATAAATGCTGCAAGAAAGGGTTTTACTTTGTGCACTCCGTGATGAACACCATAGATTGAGTAAGTATTTTTGCCGTAATGCTCTGAGGTTAGTGGGATTATTACATTCTAGTGTTAATGCTGTGGGTTTAGAGCACTAAGATGCATTACTGCAGTGCAACTCTTTGTGGGGTGCCACAGAATAATGCTTTATTCCCAAAGCTTTGTGTTTAGCAACATTCGGTGCATTTGTACGATGTTGTTTGGAATGTCAGTGTTTTTTAGCACTGCCGTTGCAGTTTTGTTTGTGTTTTGATCCTAAAGTACACTCCATTGCCATTGAAATCTCCCGTGTGTTTCTGTCCTTTTACATAGAGCAAGAATAATGTCTTTAAGGATGAAGAGAGCAACCGCCTGGGGTCCCGGCCCATCTGTAAGCCATCTCTGCCTCCTTGTTGCTTACAATCCTGCCACTGGTCAGCCAGGCACTGACCTCTCATCCTCATGACATGAGACAATAGTGAGCACTGGAAAGACCCTTCTTCTTCATCACATGAGCAAATAAAGAGACTACCATCAATATGTTGATTTCATCACCTCCGGCAATAGACGGGCTCCCACCGTCTCCTTCTCATCTTCAGCTCAGCTGTTTCGGAAATTGCTGAATCCTCATCTTCATTACTACAACTGATGGCGAACCCAGCGTCACCTTTTTAACACCGAAAGTTAAACCTTCTTTGTCATTTCAGCTAAAAGCAAACGCAGCACCAGCCATCCCCTCATCCTGTTCACCTCTGTCACTGAGCCCAGCAACACCCAATGAGTGCATCTCCTCACCCAGTGGCAAACCTGGCAGTGATTGCTCCTCTGTCCCCTGCCCCTAATCTTTACCAACTCAGTAAATGAGGAGTCCAGTGAACACACTTACCATATTCACCTTAGTTAATGACCAGCATGGCAGCAGCTTCACGCCTTACTTGCTTTGAGGCTGCTGAGCAAGGTTCAGTCACTTCATCTTGGCCAAGGGTGCATCCCAGCTCAAGCAACGCTGACCATAGCTACAGAAGCCTGTCCTTATCAGGCAGCTCATGACAAACCTGGTGCAAAGTCTAATAGACTCCATCTCGCCAAAGACAAGTTGAGTATGAATTCTTCTTTTTCATCACAGCCAATGGCAAGCACTGCTCCTAAAACCACGTTGTGATAATCTCAGCTCGTTGTCGCCAACTCAGCTAACAGTAAGCTTTGCAAAGCTAAATCTGATCACCATGGACCCTGGTGACCCAACTGCTATCTCCCTTCCTTCGTCATCTTAGCCGTGGCCAGGCACCCCACCACTTAATATTCTCATCATTGAATTCCATGACAGGGTCACCAAAAGCAATGCATACAACAACAAAATAAAGTTCTGCAAATAATAAAATCCAACATAAACGTATAGAGCAAAGACAAACTAAATAATATGCTCCTTTAGAATTGGTCTGAATGTAGAAAGAGCACAGTCAGAGCAATGCTGATATTTGGGTGCAAGCAATGAGAAGGCATGGAAGTGGGACTGGACATTGGGGAGGGAGATGAGAAGCTGCAAGAAGAAAATCGAATGCAGAATTCAGTGTTGCAATATAGAAATTAGGAGACCAGAAACTGAGTGGAACTCCACCAACAAATTAATTTTAGAGTAGAAGCTGACACGGAAACAAGAGAAGAGATGGAGTGGGAAAAACATAAGAAATTGAGGAGCAAAAAGAACAAACCAAGACACCCACACTGAGTAAATAGCAGTAATAAGGCAAGATGAATGGTACTTGATTTAAGAATCTAGGTGACCTGGAAAATAACACATTGGCCAATTTTTCATAGATTAGAGTGACATCATCATGGCGAGGAAATAGAGGGGATAAGTTTAGGAGAGAGGAATCAAAGATTATTACTTTATCTTCAGCAGTCTACAATGTTGTAAATATTAGTTGGGAAATATATTGAAAGTGGTGACAACCCACCCAGCGATATTGCTTAGAACTGCAGACTGAACTCTTGTCTCCAGTGCTCACTGCTTCCTTAAGCTCTTGTTTCTAAGACTACCACGATTTGCCAGAATCTAAGATCAAGTGCAACACATTAGCATGGCGCAGATGCTTAGGTGGAGGCCTCATCACCCACTGGCAAAGGAGGAGACAACCCTGCAGCAGCTGCATGAATCCACCAATGATGGCACAGACGGCCAACCGTGCTGCATCAGTCACCCACATCTCCTGCAGGATGGAGGCTGCTGCTGTACACAACCCACAGACGGCTGGAGGAGCTGGAAGGCAGAGCCCCCTTCAGAGAACCAGGGTCCAGGCCAGGTTCTGCTACAGGCAAACGGTAGGTCTCCGACCTTACAATGAACCAGGAGGGTGGACAGGGAGGCCTCAGCCTTGGTTGAGACTCAAGTTTCTCCTAGGTACTCCTTCAAAAACGAAAAAGAGGACAATATACAGCGTGTTGATTGAAATTCATCCCTTCTGGTTCGTTTAGTCCATTGTGCAAAATGCGATGGGGGGTCCTATAAACCACACATCTGTATGGGCAACTTTTGTAACTCACTAAAGCCTCTGCTCTAAGCTGCTACCAGTCAAGATTTATTCTACAGGAAAAACTTGCAGTCCTGGTGACCCAATTAAGGCTACTCTCCTCTTGATAAAAGCTACTCCCACCACAGCAAAACAAAATGCACAAAAAGAAGCATGCTTTTGGGTTGGATTTTCTTGCTGACGACTCAAACCCCAATATGCCAAATAAGGTCCCACAACTCTGTAGTAGCAAAAAACGTGCTGAATCCTTTGCATGTAATTAGAACAAAAAACACATCTGGGCCAATGACGTCAGCTTGCGCTGGGGGGGGGGGGCTGAGTATTGGTTGTCTTTTTCATTGGTTTCAGTTATGCAACTATGAAATATGTTTTGGTTAATTGTTGTTTTTAATTGTCTTTTTCTTCCTAGATGGTACTCTTTCAGTGCCACGTGAATCTTGTGCACTCACTTGTAAAGCCATGTTGCGTTATCCTGGTCACTCCTCCAGTTGTAGCACAGGACCGTGCGTTGCCTTTGGGGACCTGGGCTCAAACACCTGCAAATTCAAGACCCCCTTCTGACTGCTGCAAGGACTCCTGCATAAGAAAAGCTGCACCAATTGTGCAGGTGAGTAGGACTGTATTTTCACAAAAATATCCTAGGGTATTATGATGGAACACAAGGTTGGACTCGCAGTGACAAAGCCAAAGGATATTACTAGTTTTTGTAACTGAGTGCTTTGAGTTAATGTGAGAGTGAGTCGGTGGAAGGATGAATGACTGGATGCGTGAATACAGCTGCTACGGAGAGACGATGGGGCTACGCTTCTTATGCAGACTCATACTACTGTTCTACCAATGGAACAACTGCCCCCTGGTAAAGAGGAAAAAGCTTCACACTTCTCACAGGGGATAGTAAAAACTTGGGACCCCCATCCAGTGGGCTCGGTTGACTCACAAGTTATTAACAGATTTCAAAAGGATGCCTATACCGATGCTTTGAAGTTATCCTATAGTATTTTGTGTTCTTTTAATTCCCACTTTTGTTTTGTATATATGGCATCTGCATTGGTAACCGTGGATGGTTCACAGGTGTTTTCATTCTCAATGCAGGATATTTTATTAGAAGAGCCGCACAGGGCCTCCTCGAAGGGAGGCAGCTTGTGTGAAGACATCCTAGGTAGGACCTGGGCCTCTCTGCGCTAATGCGTGGATGCCATTTTTTTAAATTTCTAAATGTAAGAGAATGTTTAATTATTCCTATAAGAATTGTTTAGGTAGAGTAGGTACAACACATACAACATAATCCAAGTCACCTATGAGTACATGTCAAGGTTTGTGTATATTACTGCATCATTATTTACTGTGTGATCTGATTGTAATTGGGGCTTTTAAGTTTTCCATGATCACGTGGAATTCGTTTAGCCCTGTGATATTTTTAACTTGTTTTCCTTGCAGTGTTTGTTTTTTTGGTTAACAGTTGCCACTAGTACACAATAGGCACACCATACACGAACAGGGCCACTGTTGGTAGATAGGTATCTACGCTTGTACAATGCTTGTATGTTTCCTTTCACTGTTATGTTACTCGCCGTCTTTTCTAAATGGGTTGTAGGGCTTTTTCGTTTTCCATGTTCATATGGAATCCGGTTAGCCCTGGGTTTTGTTGGGGTTTGATGTGTTTACTTTGGTTTGTTAAAATGCTTTTGTTTAATGGTTTTGTATAGTGCAGCAGTGGCCCTGTTAGTTTAGCCAGGATGTTTGCATGTCTTTCTACCACTTATTCTAATGTAGGGCGACAGTGATGGGTGATCCTTGCCAAAACCAGAGAAGTGCCTGGAAGTGAATTTCACAGAGGGGTCCAAAAAAAGCTGTGTATGGTGAGGTATTTATCCTTGTGCTTTTTTTCTTATTCTGTTTCCATCTATTGAAGAGCACCTACCAAAATAGAACACCTGTAAAATAAAACCTGGTAATGCATGGATAATTGTAAATTGAAATCTGGCAAAATTAAAGCTGTAAAACATGACCTGTATACGAATTTGGACTTGTTTTAGCTACATCGGTGGAATAAACTTGACTGTACCGAAAATTGGAAGTTGGGTATTTGAGAGCAAAAAAGATCGAGATACGCACAGCTATTGTCACTTAATTTCCATTGCTTGATTTGGAGATGAGTTTTTTGTTGCTTTTAGTATGTTACTGTCCTATTATTACATTGCTACCCTCTCCTATGATTGCCTTGCATTGCGTTAAAAAACGAAGCGAACAAAATAAATGATGGATCCAAAAGGGAGAAACTTAAGACTGTTTTTTTCCAAAATAAAGATGAAATCTAAACTCTTCAAATTCGAAATATTTTAACAATGCAAATTAGTTGAAAGGGGTAAGGCTTTAAGTTTTTAAACACATTACAATTTGGGTGATGTTTAGAGTGCTGGTTGGGGTAAGGATTAGGATTGATGCTATATTTAATTTTTTTGCTCTTCTCTGTTATGAGTTAGCCACTATTGTCAACTTCCTATACAATGAAAATGAATTGATTGTTATTTTGTAGTTCATCATGTTTTTTTCGTTAAGGCATTCTTTATTTTTGCATAGGACGATGTTTGCCCGGTTC
Source organism: Calotriton arnoldi (assembly GCA_963921515.1). Taxonomy (NCBI): domain Eukaryota; kingdom Metazoa; phylum Chordata; class Amphibia; order Caudata; family Salamandridae; genus Calotriton; species Calotriton arnoldi. The sequence goes on along the minus strand of CAWUFW010002570.1, from coordinate 800,722 downwards.
GCTACTTCGGAACTGTGCAGTGATGGTCTTCTGTATGTTTGCATGCAGCCTGTTTGTGGGGTAAGAATTTCATATTTCATCATTATTACTCCATCTTGCTTGACTTGTCTTTTCTGAGTAATGTCCTGCTCGTCACCCCTCTGTTGCCCTGTTTGCATACCACTTGTTTCCTGTCACCAATTAGTTTCTACCTCTTTTCTATTACACCCTCTATTCTTCCCATAACCTCTTGTTTGTTACTTCTTTTCTCATACAGGAAGCATCAGCATTCTCGCCAAGAACCACTGGCACTACCATGCAGAGCCACCAACATTTCCATCCAGCACCAACAGGGCTACCACTGGCAACCACCAGCCCTCTTAATGAGAACCTATGGCAATCCCATGAGAGAGGTCAGCTGAGGTAAAGGAGAAGCCCATTTCTTATCAAAGTATGGAGACCCCTGTCTCTACCTGGGACTAACTTTCAATAGCAGACAATAAAAAACAAAGACAGATCAACCATTAATGATTACCTGCAGACTGCACACTCTCATCAGCAGCATGTGGACCTCTGGGAGCCTTGTCTTTCATTTGAAAGGGATCACATGCCCGCACGCCAGCCATTGCCAGGAGCATCCACCCACACTACCGCCAGGAAGTGCAGCTCAGCTTCCGTGCTTCCACCAGAAACTATCTGCAATGGGACCTGTGACATTGTGAACCATCGCAAGTGACCTCAGGATCTGTTGCAGTCCCACTGGGAACCATCAATACTACTGTCAGCACAAACTAACAACCGGCGCTGCTAGCTTTGTGGTCAGTCTTTGATTAGATTGTCTGTATTGTTTCATGCACCACAGAGAGGGTGAGTGCAATCTTGTGTTCTAGTCATATAACTGGGTGAAAACACGGGATCTTATTTATTTGATGAGTTTTATATAGCGCTGGCTAGACCCGGAGGTATCAGAGGGCTTTACATGAGGTTACATTGTTGCGAAGTTACATCAGTTACAAGTTGCACATTATTCCAAGAGTAGACATATGAGAGAAAACAAGAGGTTATACAATAATATGAGTTATTAGCGTGTAAAATAGCCAGGCGAACACGTCTTAACAGGTAAAGGAGGGTAGGGGGGGAATGGTGAACAGGAGGGAGGGATGCAGATTGAGTCAGGTGGAAAGTCAAAGAATCAAGGAAGGAGGAGGTTGGGGAGGGAAGGAGACACAACAGGGAGACGGGGAAAAGAATGTCAGATGTCCGGCTGGGTAGGTGACGACCAAGGGGGTGAACCTGAGCCAGACTCCTCTATAGCTGCATAGGACAGCTTCATCGGGCATCTGCCAAGGTTGCTCAGGCTCCGTGTTAATAACAAGCAGTTTTTCTGGTGGGAATGGAGTCCAGCAGCAGGAGCAACGGACGGAAGTCAGTCAAACCGGCAAAGGAAGATAGTACATCAGTGGGATCTCAAATTCGCAGTCCATGAGCCCACGGTCCGGATTAGTGTCATAGAAAAACACATCATCTGGGGCCAGTTTCACTCTCTGCACCGGAGCACCATAGGTCGGAAGGGGGTGTCTCGCAGTGGCAAACATCGGAAGGAGGAGTTAAGCGTCCCGCGGGGAAGGGGGGGTCGACTCGAAGAACTAGAACAGGATTGGCAATACCAAGACGTATACCAGCAGCCCAGAGCAATCAAAGCAACCAGTCAAAGTCACCCAGATGATGGACCCAGATCACGGACCCAAAATACCTCCAGCACGAAATGGTGGGCCAGCAGGGATCTAGTGCTGGAACATGCTGTTGCATCAGCGGTCACCCTGGTACTTGTAGTGGGGTAGGAGCTCTTCGTTCTTCTGAGTCTTGCAGTAGTCCCAGTGCTTCTGCAATATTGGCTGACACTTGCTTCCTGCAGGTGAATGCTTTCACTCCCACAGTTTGATGTAGCCCCAAGAGCGCATAGAGCTGAAGGTAGTAGTAGTCTTACTATTTGCCAATGCTCAATGCATGCTGTGTTACCTGAGTTTGCAGCATCCTTACAGTTTCGGGGAGCCCACCAACTCTAAAACTTCTCTCCTATAGCAATGGAATTGAGTGCGGCCTGGGGGCCGCACTGGTAATAAAAGGCAATTGTCAGGTCTTTTGCTATTTTTAGACTGATCACTCCTTCGACTTATGGGATGTGTGGCACGCTCACCCAGAGATCCTTTGCTTACATTGGTCCCTCAAAGCCCTAGTGGCTCTCCTTTAGCCAGCTCCCCTTTCCCTGGGGCTCCTGTAGCTACATTGAGGCACAACTCATTCCACGATTCAGTGGTCTCGCTGGGTAATCTATTGATAATGGTACGCGCCCCACAACCAGGAACATGCTCTTAGTCTGCTCACTCCTCCATGCTCACTGTGGTTATAGTCGATACATCTGTCTTGTCTGGTGTCTCCCGAAGTCATCAACCCACTCCACCCCACCTCCCCATCCAGTGGCATCAAGGGCCCTTCAGGCTCTTGCCTGCTCACTCTGTGAGTCAGTAACTCCCAGGGGCACACACCTGCCTCTTCTCATAGGGTAACCCACCTTCCTAAACTTCCAAATAGATGCTTGGTGGGATAATCAATCACATGTCTGGTTCCCCTGTTAGTCTGGGCCCTTTAGTACCTTCCCTCTTAGTGAGTAAATAGCGCTACAGGCGTGTGTAGACACATCCATGTCTCTTCCCTCTGTTTCAATGACCTCCCTGGGCCCCTGCCTGTTCTTTTCTACAGTAGACTCCCCATTTGGCAGGAGGGCCCTCCACACTCATATTGGGTCTCAGATGGTCAACAACCCCACGCAATACTCTGGTGATTACACTGGGCCTGTTCGTCTATTTGTTTCCCCTAGATCTAGTCCACCACTTTCTGTACCCCCACATCTACACTATGCTCGTCAGCCCTTGCTTACTCTCTCCTAGAGTCTCCTTAATATTGGCCCCTAATGTAACAATGGGCTCTCCAAGCCTCTATCTGGGCTGGATTAGTCGCCTTCCCATGGATATGGTGTATACACCTTGCCCTCAATACTCTTGTCTCTTCTTATAATAATAATAATAATACTGAAATTTATATAGCGCGAACAGCTACCTCAAAAACAGAGGTGTCCCGGCGCTCTAGCAGCAAGCAGCGCGTGCACATAAGTTTAGGCACTGAAGTTAGGCCTAATCGTTGCTAAAGAGCCATGTCTTCAGCGCTTTTCTAAAACTGGTCTCAGTGTTAGCTTGGCGGAGAAACCCAGGTAGGGCATTCCACAATTTAGCCGTTCTTACTGTGAGCGCCCTACCGCCCAGACAGGCTTTCACAAAGCGGGAGCGTGGAGCAAATTCTGAGAGTTTGACCGCAGAGAGCGATTTTGCTTATACCGGCCAAGTCTTTGTTTAAGATAGCTAGGACATCTTCCCTGAAGAGCCCGATAGGCCAAAGTCAAGGCCTTAAATTCAATTCTTTTGGCTACCGGGAGCCAGTGTAGTTCCTGTAAATGCGGAGAGACATGATGTCGAAAAGGAATGCGTCTAATTAGTCTCGCAGCCGCATTCTGCACCATCTGCAGACGTCAAATCGAATATTTAGGCAGGCCAAGATATAGGCCGTTTGCGTAATCCAGCCTGGATGTCACTGTGGCATGGACTACGGCTTTACGGCAATCTTCTGGCATAAAATGTAGAAATTTACGAAGATTTCTCATTTTACTAAAACACGAAGCGGTGACCTGTTGGATTTGGGCCGAGAAGAGAGATCCGCCTCCCATCTCACCCCTAGATTTTTAATACTCGTGCTAGGAGAAGGCGGAGGGCCCATTTCTACTGGCCACCACAGATCTGAAGCAGGCACAGGGCCATTGCCGAAAAACAGCACCTCTGTTTTTCCCGCATTGAGTTTTAGTTTGTTTATATTCATCCATATGGCTATGTCTCTCAAACAACCTTTAAAATTCATAAAAGCCTCTGTCGTTCGCTCCTGAAAAGGGAAAACCAGCTGGGTGTCGTCAGCGTAGGAGATTGCCTTCACACCCCAGTTGGCAATCAAAGAGAAAAGAGGGGCTAGGTACAAATTAAAAATCTTATCTAGGGTCCACTACCTCTCCTGGCTGCCTGCTTAGACTGCGCCTTTCACCTCCCCTTCTGGTCAAGTCGATCACTGGGCCCTGTGGTTACACTGGACCATATGTCCCTGTCTGTTCTCTATTAAGATTAGATGTCTTTTGGGCCCATGTGGTTACACTGGGCATGCATCTCGCAGACCACCCTCTCTTACACTCAGCTGCCTCCACAAACCCCTACATTCCATCATTCATACAGTCAATTTCTTCCTCTCGTTCTTTTGTCTCTTTCCCATGCTTTTGATTGCCACACGCCAAGGGTGGTATTTTTTAATGACCCGTCTATGTCGCTGTACATTTCCCTACAGTCCATCACCAACATAGACCGCTATAGTTACACTGGGTGCCATAACCTCTGCTCCTTTCTACTAGAGTATGTTGTTTTGAAGGCCTCCTATAGCTCCACTGGGGCCCCATATCCAGGTCCACTTTTCTTAGTCTTCAAGCTGTGGTGGCTCCTTCATCTCCAATAGGGAACCAGCTTCCCAGGGCTCCAGGGGCGACACTGTGCCCTCCATTCCACGTTCTTTCTCATACAGAGAAAGCTCTCCCACAGGTATGAATCCACAGGCCTAGTCTAATCACAGCACACTCAGCTATCTTCTGGTCTCCTCTGGCTGCATTTGGCCCTTTACCCTGTCTGCTTTCTCCTGGAGCCATCTACTACCTCTATTTCCCAAGTTACTCTATCAGCCTGCTCTTGCCACACCTCCTATGGCTCTCCATTCCTAGAGAAATAAAGCCACATGTTGAGGGTCTGGTGGTTACACTGGACCCATGGGCCCTCCATGCCACTGTATGAGCCTTCCAATAGCCAGCAACATCTCCTAAGGCTCCAGGGATCTCACTAGCCTCTCTATGTACAAGTATTATTCCACTAGAGTCCGCTGTCCCCCAAGCTCTCTGCTGAAACTGGTTGCTGTATGCCCCCACCTCCTTTCCTTTCCTGATTTGCTATCCCCTTGGGGCCCCAGCAGTACTTAATTTGAGCTAGTCGTTTTGGGTGCTTAGCACCGGTACCTAATTGTCAGCACCAGCACCTACGTCAGTCTGCCACTTGGTGGCGGTATTTGTCTAATTTATACGAGCACAACAACAGCTGTTCATTAATTCAATATACATTAAACATAATTATATCTGCAACTCAAGCCATTGTTCTAGCATTGGTTGACCTGAAAGAGTCTGAATTGTCACACTAGGAGTGTGATAATAGTTGTGTTGGTATTGTCATTGGCTGTGTAGGAAGGGGCAATAGGTGGTGCAAACTGCAGTGGATGCCCGAAGAGGGCCCTGGTACTTATATTTTTACAAATTAAGCACTGGGCCCCAGTGTATACTCTGGCTCAGCATACCTCCGGTGGTTCTCATAATATCAGTCACCCCGGGCCGCAGTCTTTTGCCTACTAAAGGCGGTTTCTCCACCCTGGACGCCCTACACTTGTTCCTCCATGATACCGTCTTTGCTCTCCTAGACAGCCACCTCCAACCAAGACTCTCCATGTTCCTACCCCCGCCCCCTTAATCAGCCCATATGCTCGACTCCTACGCCCACTCACTTCTCCCTCCTAGTGTCATCCATTTCCATTATTCCCTATGGATATAGTGGGAACCTGATGAAACTCCCTTTTCTATGTAAGTGTAGTCATCTCTCAAATGCCCTAGTCTCTTCTTTTCTAGTGTCAGTCCCTTCCTCAGGCTTTATTTTTACAGCAGATCTTAATGTATTCTCTCCTAGACTAACCAGATGCCACCACACCCACCTCCACCACCACCCTGAACCTTCTGGTTACACTCTGGGAATGTGCAGGGATTGCTACTGCCCTAGGTGATATGCTGCCACTCCTTCCATTAGCAATGGGCCTGTATTTGATGTATTTTTAGGAGGGTCTTACAGTACGTTGCTGGTGACTTCCAAACCAATCCTTAGTAATGTAGTGTAGCAGCACCGACTGTAGGCTTTATGGCTCCTCCAAGCCCCTAGCGCTTCCTATTTAACATCCTAGCCCAAGACTCCAGTGGTGGTTAGCCAAACCCTCCATGCCTCCATGTGCTTTCTTCTAAGGTCAGTAATCTACCGTAGGGCTCACGTATTTGCACTGGGACCTCCAAGACTTTTGTCTTCAAGACGCATTCACCTTCACAAACCTTCTGATTTTAAAGAGCCCTTCATGTCCCTGAGTGCTCAACCAGCCAGCAACCTTGAAACATGGCTCCGGTGTTAACACTGCACCTTTCATGCCCCTGCTTGAACCCTCCCCAAGTCAGCAATATCTCACAGAGGTCCAGGGAATACACTGATCTTCTGGAGGTTCCTATCTTTTTTGCCCCATTAGAGTTGGTCACTTTCCATGCCCATTTGGTGAAATTGGGGCTTCCAATGGTCACGTGGCTCCTCAAAAGATCAGAGGCACCTGCAGAATTCTTGTGTATAGCTAAACAGTCCATGATGATCACCTCTGGTCGTTCTGCTATGTGGAGCTTCAGATGTAGTTTAAAAACCTTCTGCGCTCTATAATTGGGATAGAAAATTATGGTTTTCTTTCCATTTCCCATGGGTATGAGAGTGTTTGTGTCACATTGCTTGAGTATTGGCGCACTGGATATGTAGTGGAACCATATTTCTGATAGACCACGCGAGACGGAATCCACGGCTCTTTCATAGCTATTGTTACTACTAATTGACTGGCAAGGAAAAGGCACTAAATTTGAATTTGGTGTTCAAGTTCCATTTGCACATTTTTTGGGGGGCTTTCTATTACAAGAAAAGATTACCATGGGACTGGCTAGTGTATTGTTCTGTTTGGGTTTACTGAATCTACCGAAATGGCCCTAGGTGTGCAATGAAGCGCTGGATAAGATAGTGATTATGCGCTATATCATATGGGAATTCTGTTTATTTTGGAACTTAAACAAAGAATCGAAGGGCAACATGGTAAAGGTTTGCATTTACTGATTGGACAGAACCACAGGAGTGCCTCAATACAGGGTGGTCTACCATGCTCCTTATTTGCTGGGTAAGACGCCACACCGAGTATGCAGCCTCTATGTGGGTGCCTGGAATTTCCTTAGTGAATATATTCATGTACGGCTCTCGTGTGCAAATGTCTAGTAGGGTGAGTGGGCTATATAGTAATCATCTAGCCTCCGTTTCCCTAGGGATACCTGTCATGTATACATACATCAAGGGGTTTTGGATTGCGGCAGATTTTATCCTAATATTTTGTGGTATTTTGTTTTCTCTTTATCTTCAAAAACGATCACAAGTGTGCCATGCTCCTCTCATTGAGGTGATATCTTGCCTGACCCATCCATAATCAGACAGGTTCATTGCTCTCCTCTTTCAGTCTTGATTTGCTTACACTCTGAGTCATTGCCCCTTCTATCATCAGTTTTGTTTTTTGGTCCCTTCTCCCATCAATCTTACTCCTCTCACTCATCTGTATGCATTGCCCCTCGTTCCTGTTTCATATGCCTCTTACCCCCGCCATTTACCAGGCACCTTGGCCTATGGTCCATAGGGCTGCATCTCACTCGCGCTTTGTGATTTCATATAGCTGGTGCCTCATTCCCCTCTCATGAACTTGTTCCCTTTTTAACACTCATATCACACTTCATTTCTGTAGCTCATATAATGTGTTCTTTGTCCAGTACTTCATCTTGTGGCTTTGGGTTTTCCTCATGTATCTTTCCCATTCCCCTCTCATTTGACTTTTGCATTGTACTCTCTCTCATCTAGTTTGTGCTTTACTTCATTCTGGTCCATTGTCGTTCTCCGTCACATCCAGTGTCTGATCTGATCCCATCATCCGGGCCTTGATTCCTTGCTCCATCGGGATTGCGACTCCCTTTCACTCTCATGTCTCATCTGGCTGTTGCCTCCTTCACCTTTCCCATCAGTCCTGTTCCACTCCCTCATCCAGTGAGTGCTTTGCCTTCCTTCATCTGTCTTGAACCTCACATCCTTCTGTTATCCATCTTCTTTAGGGCTCCCCTTTCATCACAATTTCACCTTGCCATACTCGCTCATCCATATTGTTTCTTGCTCCTCACTTTAATCCGTTGTTTGGCTTTTGCCCTCTTTCTCGTCTAGTGTGTGCTTTGGTCTTCCCCTCCGCCCCCCTTTAATTTGTCTTGTTCCTCACCACCCCTCTCTGATCTGGCTTGCACCTTGCTTTTCAATCTCGTCTAGCTTGTGACTCACTACTCTCTCTCATCCGTCTTATACCTTGTTCTACTTTCCGACCCATGCAGTGCCTCAGTCCCTTCTTTCATCAGTCATCTTTCTCATTTTATTACCATCACACTAATGATTTGCTGCCCTCTCTCGTGTCTCCTACCCTGTTCCTTCATCTTATCTCAGTACGTATTTTCTCTGCACCATGTATTTTACACTACCTACCTCTGTCCCTTCTCATCCAAATTGTGCTCAGTTCCCCTTTATCATCCACCTTTATTTCATGGTATTGTGTCCCCTGGTCTGATCCCTTATCTTCTCCAGTTGTTCGCCGTCTCCTTTCTTATTCCATCCATATTCACTCCTGTGTTTTTTCTATTTTCCCCTCAGCTGCCTTAAACCTTACTCTCCAGTCTCGTTGGGCTGGCTATCGCTTCCATTTCTCATCAAATTTGCGGTTCGATCGCACACTTGCTTTTCACTCTCATTCATTGTATCTCTTTACCGTTTCTCATCCTGTGAGCATTTTGGTACCCTTTCATCAGCTTGCTCCTAGCTTCTTTTTCTCATCCGGCTGGTGTTTCACCAACAGCTTGCACCAGACTCCAGCCTCCCATGCAGTTTGTCTGCAGCTTCCTTCTCTCTTCAGCCTTGTGCCTTTGTCTCCCATCTCTTATCCTCTCTCTCATTCCATTTATGCCTAACTGCACACTCATCCAACATTCGCCTCATTCGTGTCTACTTTTTGACAGCCTTTGTAATTCATATTTTAATTGAATAGAAAGAACTACATAGTTACACATAGTTTTCATTAATATCGAACAATACACATAAGCCATTAAAGGTACCATAACCACATAGAAACAACAAGCTTATTCAAGTAATGGAAAAAGATTTCTAATATTAACTGCCTAGTTCTCACTGGCTTTAATTATCCAGATACTCCTTTTATTGGAATTAAGTTGCATCCAACATTTTCCTAGCTTCTTGAGCAATTCAAAAAATGCCACTGGAAAGTTGTTTCAAATAACGTGGTTACATTTTTCGTCCATCATATGCCTGTCTACCATCAATCATCTAGCTTGAGCATTGCTCTCAATTCTTATCTGACTTGCGACTCACTTTTCTTTTACCCGTATGGTGCCCCTGTCCCCTTTCTCATTCTGTGAGCGATTTGGTGCCCTCTCATTGTAGAGCTCCCTTTTTCCCATCTGTCAGGTGCTTTGCTGCCCCTCTCTGATCCATCTACTCCTTGGCTTCATACTTTCATAGAGCCTCTCATCCAGCTTAGCTGCTGCTTCCATCTCTCGCCAGCCTTCTGCTGTTGTCTTTGATGTGCTCCGGGGCCGCTCTTTCAACTTGTGCCTCAACAGGATCTCACTGAGCTTGTGCTCCTCCTCTTCATCCATCACTATTGTGCTTCTTGTTCAATACTCGTCCAGAAACATGCGGCTTGCATTTCTCATCTCTTGTTCTTGAGTCTTGTTCCTCCGCTGTCTTCACCCGGTCGCTTTACTCATCAATTGTGTGCTTCTGTACCTTGGTCTTACATGTACCTTGTTCTGAACAGTAAACATTACTTTACCACTTACCTCTCCCACTACATGTAGTTCTATGTAACTAAATAACATTTCTAAGTTTAACCTTGCCCCAATGGTTACCTCTTCCATTAAAATAAATTATTGACATTGAATTATGTTTAATATTAATTGACATTTAATATTACTTAAATGAGAAACCAAACCTTAAATTAAAATTACTAGTAATAGTTATATGAAATTAAATAGATCACATAAATAGTTAATAGTAAAAGTTAGTGGAAATAACCACATCGAAAGTACAAGTAAAAATTATTTTTAATGCGAATAAATACAAAGCCCTCATGCTAATCATTACTCTAATAAAATTCTATCCTTTTAAAAGTATTTTACTGTAATCTAACTTTTATGTTAAGCCTCACCATAAATTGCAATTAAAATAAATGAATCCCTTTTTAATGACATATTTAGTTTTAATTTTCATCTGGCTTGCGTCTTGCTCCCTTCTATATTTTCTTTGTCCGTGTGCCTCAGTCCTTTCTCATTGGGCTTGTGCCTTGATACGCTCTTGTCCACCCTGTGCCTTATTTCCCTCTTTCATCAGTCTTGCACGTCACTCTTCTCTCGCATCTGGCTTGTGCTTCTCTCCGGTCTCATCAATAATGTGCTCGCTTTACTCTCTCTTTTGACTTACACCTTTTTTTTCACACTTTCATCCACATTGTGCCCTGGTGCCGTCTCTCTTTCATCTTTGTTCCTGATCATCTTTTGCACACCAGCGTGCACCACACTCCTCGGTCATCCAGCTTGTCTTGATCCTCTCATCATTCACATTGGCCTCTGTGACTTTTCTCCTCTGGAGTGCCTTGCTACTCTTTTGATCCCTATCAAGCCTAGGTCTCTTTTCTCATCCATCTTCTTTCCTGCATCCCTCATCTATCTTGCAGCTTATTCCTTCCCATCAGTAATTATGCCTCATGCGTCTTTGATTATCTGATTTGAATTGTGCTCAGTTCCCCTTTATCATCCACCTTTATTTCATGGTATTGTGTCCCCTGGTCTGATCCCTTATCTTCTCCAGTTGTTCGCCGTCTCCTTTCTTATTCCATCCATATTCACTCCTGTGTTTTTTCTATTTTCCCCTCAGCTGCCTTAAACCTTACTCTCCAGTCTCGTTGGGCTGGCTATCGCTTCCATTTCTCATCAAATTTGCGGTTCGATCGCACACTTGTACGGCTTGTATCTTGCTTTTCACTCTCATTCATTGAATCTCTTTACCGTTTCTCATCCTGTGAGCATTTTGGTACCCTTTCATCAGCTTGCTCCTAGCTTCTTTTTCTCATCCGGCTGGTGTTTCACCAACAGCTTGCACCAGACTCCAGCCTCCCATGCAGTTTGTCTGCAGCTTCCTTCTCTCTTCAGCCTTGTGCCTTTGTCTCCCATCTCTTATCCTCTCTCTCATTCCATTTATGCCTAACTGCACACTCATCCAGCATTCGCCTCATTCGTGTCTACTTTTTGACAGCCTTTGTAATTCATATTTTAATTGAATAGAAAGAACTACATAGTTACACATAGTTTTCATTAATATCGAACAATACACATAAGCCATTAAAGGTACCATAACCACATAGAAACAACAAGCTTATTCAAGTATTGGAAAAAGATTTCTAATATTAACTGCCTAGTTCTCACTGGCTTTAATTATCCAGATACTCCTTTCATTGGAATTAAGTTGCATCCAACATTTTCCTAGCTTCTTGAGCAATTCAAAAAATGCCACTGGAAAGTTGTTTCAAATAACGTGGTTACATTTTTCGTCCATCATATGCCTGTCTACCATCAATCATCTAGCTTGAGCATTGCTCTCAATTCTTATCTGACTTGCGACTCACTTTTCTTTTACCCGTATGGTGCCCCTGTCCCCTTTCTCATTCTGTGAGCGATTTGGTGCCCTCTCATTGTAGAGCTCCCTTTTTCCCATCTGTCAGGTGCTTTGCTGCCCCTCTCTGATCCATCTACTCCTTGGCTTCATCCTTTCATAGATCCCCTCATCCAGCTTAGCTGCTGCTTCCATCTCTCGCCAGCCTTCTGCTGTTGTCTTTGATGCGCTCCGGGGCCGCTCTTTCAACTTGTGCCTCAACAGGATCTCACTGAGCTTGTGCTCCTCCTCTTCATCCATCACTATTGTGCTTCTTGTTCAATACTCGTCCAGAAACATGCGGCTTGCATTTCTCATCTCTTGTTCTTGAGTCTTGTTCCTCCGCTGTCTTCACCCGGTCGCTTTACTCATCAATTGTGTGCTTCTGTACCTTGGTCTTACATGTACCTTGTTCTGAACAGTAAACATTACTTTACCACTTACCTCTCCCACTACATGTAGTTCTATGTAACTAAATAACATTTCTAAGTTTAACCTTGCCCCAATGGTTACCTCTTCCATTAAAATAAATTATTGACATTGAATTATGTTTAATATTAATTGACATTTAATATTACTTAAATGAGAAACCAAACCTTAAATTAAAATTACTAGTAACAGTTATATGAAATTAAATAGATCACATAAATAGTTAATAGTAAAAGTTAGTGGAAATAACCACATCAAAAGTACAAGTAAAAATTATTTTTAATGCGAATAAATACAAGGCCCTCATGCTAATCATTACTCTAATAAAATTCTATCCTTTTAAAAGTATTTTACTGTAATCTAACTTTTATGTTAAGCCTCACCATAAATTGCAATTAAAATAAATGAATCCCTTTTTAATGACACATTTAGTTTTAATTTTCATCTGGCTTGAGTCTTGCTCCCTTCTATATTTTCTTTGTCCGTGTGCCTTGATACGCTCTTGTCCACCCTGTGCCTTATTTCCCTCTTTCATCAGTCTTGCACGTCACTCTTCTCTCGCATCTGGCTTGTGCTTGTCTCCGGTCTCGTCAATAATGTGCTCGCTTTACTCTCTCTTTTGACTTACACCTTTTTTTTCACACTTTCATCCATATTGTGCCCTGGTGCCGTCTCTCTTCCATCTTTGTTCCTGATCATCTTTTGCACACCAGCGTGCACCACACTCCTCGGTCATCCAGCTTGTCTTGATCCTCTCATCATTCACATTGGCCTCTGTGCCTTTTCTCCTCTGGAGTGCCTTGCTACTCTTTTGATCCCTAGGTCTCTTTTCTCATCCATCTTCTTTCCTGCATCCCTCATCTATCTTGCAGCTTATTCCTTCCCATCAGTAATTATGCCTCATGCGTCTTCGATTATCTGCCTTCCTCCATTCTTATCCATTTTGTGCATTGCTCTGCATTAGCCGTCTTTGCCAATATCTCCTCTGACTTGTCTTTGTCTTGCCTCCTTTCCAGCCCCTTATGGTCATCTAGATTGTCTCATTCCCCTCTGTTATCCATCTTTGCATTGTTTGACTCTCATCTGGTTTGCTTCTAACTCCCTTCTCTCATCTATCTTTTGCTTTGTTCCTCTCTCTTATCTGTCTTGTGCTTCGCTGCATTTCTCATCTTTTTGCCTGCACCCCTCATCTGACTTGCGTTCATCTCTTCTCCATCATCAGGAGTGTGCCTTTGCTCCTTTTCTCATCTGATGTTTCCACAGGTTCTCCTATAATCTGGCTTGAGACTAGCTCTCATTTCTCATCTGGCTTGCACCCTGCCCCACGTCTCATCCAGCTCCCATCCAGATCCTCTTTCTCTTTTGGCTGATATTTTACTCTCCTTTCTAAGCTAGATTGCACTTTAAGCCATCCGCTCATTTCGCTTTCCTGCTGCCCCCTTCTGTCAGCACTCTTGGTTCTGTGTCTCCTCTCATCCGTTGTGAGCTCTGGTCCTCACAACCTTTCTCTGTATTCTTTGTTATGAACTTACTCAAATCACTATCCAATCTCACCCACTCTGTGCCTCTGATCTGTTTATATTTTATTCTGAATTTAAGCCATTGATGCACAGCTTCACATTCTCCAATAATACTTACACATGCTTCTGCGAGGGAGATCTAACTGCTTTACTAGGTAGAAACAAGCTACTTTCTAAGATGCTGCAAAAGATACTTTATATTAACCTACTGAGTGAAGTTCTAGTAAAGTCAAGCTTCAGGAAATTCTGAATCTTGCATACTGCTTTCTTCTTCTCAATTGTCCAGAGGCTCCTTTTTATTTTTTTATTTTATTAAGTTCTTTCAAAACTGACATGGCTTCTTTAAGAATGTATCTTATATTAATGCTCTTGGGAGAAATAATTGTGTAAAAGTGTATTCATTTTCATCGGGCTTGCTTCATGTCCCCTTCTCTCATCTATATTGTGCCCTTTTCCTGTCCATTGCACACCTTGGTTCCCTCTCATTGCGCTTGTGCCATGATTTCCACTCTCTCATCTTCTTCCCTATTCCCTTCATCTGTATGTTCTTTGGTTCCTTTTTGCATCCATATTGTGCTACAGTCCTTTCTCTCATTTGTCTTCTTTTCCCCTTACTTCATATGGCTTGTGCCAGCTCCTTTCTCTTGTCTGGTTTATGCCTTGCCTCCCTTTTTCATCTAGATCATGACTTTCACCCATCTCTCATTAGGCTTGGGTATTGTGTCTCTTTATCACCCACATTGTGCGTGTGTCTGTTTTCTCATTTAGTGAAGCTTGGTCCCCTGCACTTTAGATTGTGCTTTGCTGATTGATTTCATCCAGTTTCCACCTATCTCTCGACCCTCATTTGGCTGATAATTTGCCACCTACTCCCTACCATCATGCACCTTCATCCACTTTCTCTTATCTCCCATTTTGCGTGCTCCATTGACTTTTCCAGACTTTTTTGTATTCATCACACACTCAGCTGAAGAGCACAAGTCTTGGGAGAACAGTACCCGGAGCTGCTCGAATGGGAGCCGGGAGCCATTCCCTGCTCTGTGCCCGTTGAATGTGCAGTTGGGCCTTTTCATCAGTGCGGATCCTGAGCTGTACCGCTCGGATTAAGGAGACTGTTTCCTACTCTTTAGAAAAAGAAACTTGTAGGAGTTTCAGGTCTTCTTTGTTTCATCCATTAGTCATATTGGAATCTGGTGTATGAGGTCAGGAGCATGGAGGTAAGATGGGTGACTCAAAACCAACCTCCTTTTAGCTTGCATTGAATCCTTAATGAGTACTTGAATGACCGCGGTAGGCACTAGCTTGGGAGCATTTCGAATAAGAAATCTCATCCATAAAGCCACTGGCAATTCGGCAAGCATTTCATAGATCGGGGACCCATTAAGAACTATCCATCATAGCCAGGAAAGGCATTAATAAACTGGTTTATTAAAATCATTCTCCTGCAAGCTTTGTTTGGAGGATATTTGATATGGGAGTACTCCTATGTGCTGTGCATAAAACCAGCAGTTCAGTTTGTGCTGCTTTACGTTTCATAGGCATAGCAGGACTGGCCTCGGTATAATATAGCAGCCACCTTCAACTTTACAAAAGAAACACAAAGGCAAGAAGAAACAGCTTAATGGGTGAACAGCAGTGACTGACTGCAGCACAAGAGATAAATAACAAGGGCCACATCAGAACAACTCACATTTTGGTTATATTCCAAAGACAATTTCTCCACCCCATGTGCTGATGGAATGTGTTTCTCTTTGGGCCATTCCTCAGCATCATCAAGCACATCTCTAGATGCTCTTGCTTCACTTCCTCATGCTCTTACTCCACCATTACTGTCACTCCTGGAGCTAAGGCTGTTCTTTCTGAACATTGATATACATGTGTGTGCAGGCTTGCTCTAATCAATGTGCATCAAACCTTGATCTATCACTTGTTAGAGCGTGCTAAGACTATTTGCTTCTATTGATGATCATCTTACTTGTGTTTGGGAGCAGATGAATGTCCACTCATTTAGGATCCGAAAGGTTGATGCAAATTTCCAACTTGCTAGAAAGTTTGCAGGCAGCAGGCTAATCCACCAGAGCTTTCAGTTGGCTTAAAAACATTGTGCTGACAAATTATCTGTTAAGGTTGAGTTTCTCTTGTCACCAAGGCATATTCTTTCAGTGTGTGCTGGATACACCATTAATGCATGTCAAAGCCTCTGAAAATGTGGCGAGTTTCTCTACTATTGTCACTTCTCCGTACTTGGTGATTAATAAGTGATGAACATTGTCTGGGTGTAGTTCGAGGCTTTGTGCTTTACTGCTTAGTAATTCATATTTAAAAGCACTCCTCTCTGCCGTTCATGGTTTAAATGCCACCATGGCTGTCTTTCCAGTGACCCTCACAGAGTTTGGAGGGGCAGCTTTCTTCTTCACTCTATTGCAGTGGTTCCCAATCTGTGCGCCGTGACTCCCTGGTGTGCCGTCAGAACTAGCCAGAGGAGCCTTGCACCAAGCACTTAAATGCATTTAATGTTGAAGAGTTTGTTGGCTTCAGTTAAACCAATTAGACTTAAATGCATGATGTCGATGATTTGCAAGTGGCATGCCTAAAGCTGGAAGCATAGTGGCATGTCGAGGAAGATGACCTCCATATTTCAATGGATCCCCACATTCCAACACTCCCAAAGTAAGCAGAAGACGCCTGATTTATTTTGTTAGACTCTGATAGTTTAGTTGTTTTCCAAATGCATTTTACACCAATGCAAGTTATCAGGAAGTGCTCAGGAAAGTAAAGTTGTCCTGTCTCTCAAACACACTGTTATTAAGTATTCACATGTGTACCTGAACCATAGGAACTTCCATTACTCATTTCTTCCAGTACACACACATTTCCAGACAGGGCTGCTCTTTCCATGAGCACAGAGAAGTAAAACACCATCTACGGTATAATGCCAACATTTGAAAACAAGAAAGAGAGATGGTTAAAAAAAAAAAAATCTGAGGAATTTATTTGGTTTGCATTGAATTGGAGGCAATTTTAGGGAGGAGACAGCTAAAATAAAGCTGTATTTGGTTTAAAAAATCGTGAGTCACCCTGTTGAGACAGGTGTGTCGGCACGTGTGACATGGGTTGAAATTGAAGTGTATGCAAATATTCTTCAAGCGCAGAAACACTTTGGCAATGGGGCCTATATGCATAGGGGTGCTATCTAGTACTGTAAGTGGGATAAAAAAGTTTGAGAGTGTTCTCTAAAAAAAGGCACATGCAAATAAGTGTAACTAGAAATATTTTATTAGTAATACAAATCACCCTGCGCATATGGTTATAATATACCTTTATAAGCCATATCCAAGTTATTTACAGGGAGGAAAATGGAAGTACTCCTGAGGCCGGGCTTACATTCCCCCCTCCAAAAAAAGTAACAGAGTGGTGAGCCACGGCCAACGGCTAATAGGTCAAGGGAGCCGCGGGTCGAAAAAGTTTGGGAACCACTGCTCTATTGGGTATGACGAATCCTATTCTGAAGCAATGCAGAAACCTTCATTAAAGAAATGACTCTGTGCCAAATGAGGTCATGTTGCAATGTCCACAGTGACTACGCTGCCATTTCTATCAGTCTCTAGAGACTATACATAGTGATTGACTCACAGCAGGTGCATTTAGATGTTTCATTGCTATTAAAACAGTTTTTTGCAAAGTTGAGATGCTTATAAGATTTTAGACTTCCCAAAATTTCCTTTTTCCTGCTAGGCCCTTGAGTGTGGAGGAGGCTAAGGTCCTTCTGCTTTGACTTCTGACGGACCCACAAGAAAGTGCTCTTCCAGGCCTTCAGCCTTCACTCTTTTTCCCACGTCCAGCAGCCCATCTCAGTTGATTCTTATAAATTCCCATCACCATCGACTATTTTTTGTTCATCATAATCTGCTCTAATCCCATGGGAGAGGTATTCACACTGATGCTGATTGCTGTAATCCGATGCTTTACCAATTGCCCAAGAGTTAGAGACCACCGAAAGCAGGACATGGACAATTTGATGAAAATGTACCATGCTGCCTGAGGGTGTAGACTACTGTTGAATCCCTGGCTCTTAATCGCAGACTGATGCTAAGAAAAGCTGTAACAAGCCACCACAAGCATCACAGTGTTTGTTGGTGTCAACTGTGTAGCCCCGAAATTCACAAATGCAGAGTTCTCTACTGTCTGCATCCTTTTTGCCATTAAAATAACCTGAAATGTTCAAATATTTAATTACGTTTATTGCAGTTATGGCTGACCCTCGTCAAAAGTGGTGATTATCATAACCTCTCCAATGAACAACAGAATCCTTTCTGCCTCCCATAGGAAGTCTCTCAACCCCACAGACGGGCCGGATTGTAATGCTCTGGTTATAGTACAATGAAACTTGGACCACATTTCACTCTATTTGGCTGAGGGAGGGGGAGACAAGACCTGTTCCATTAGAGGAGCAGGGAAACTATGTTTATCTCAGTAAGCGATGATCTTACAGGGACACCCAAACATTCATGTACTGATTTAAATGGCTTGAAGAAATACCTCCTCACTGCTCCACAGAAAAGTAATATGAAGACATGCTGTATGAACCCTTACAGAATTTATGCCCACACCAGAGGCGGTGTGAGAATTGTAAGCAGCCTTACAGGTGTATATGTGGATACTGACAGCCACACAATAAGACTATAGTTACAATACACCTGCTGTAAAGTGTTATGTATCTGCTTCTTGTCAATGTGAGGAATCCGACCACCATACCAAATGGCTGGAGGGTAGTAGGTTGAAGCTTTCAGCCCTCTGTGAGGAGCTACCTCCCTTCTCTTGTAATCCCCTGCGAGAAGGATGGCTTAACTGTAGGGAACCCTGGAACATGCCTTGCTTATAAGGGAGCAGAAGGGAGTAAAGATGTCCCAGGTTAAACACAAGTGCTTGTGGAACTAGAAGGCTGAGGAGAGTTTACTGTAGTCACCAGAGTCCTGGTAGAGATTCCTCACCCTAGCAGATAAGACACTGCATGGAGGGTGCAGTGTAATCACCTAAGCTTTGCTGTGGTGATTGGCTTTAGGCGAAGTGATAGTCTTAAAGGACCCAGTGCTGCCACCTATGCCACGGCAAATATGAGTATTGAAGGCCAGGTGTAACCATCAGTGCCCTAGAGAGGTACCCTAGGGAGGCCAAGCAGGCAGCTGACTCAAAAGATGGTGTCACGGATTGGGCCACGTTAATACCTAAAGTACTAGAGGTATCTGTTCACTCTGATGAAACAAGGAGCATGGAGGGCTCCGTGTTACCACCGAAGCCCTGGTGAGTGGAGATTGTTGACTAGCAAATGATAGAAAGAGATTTGGAAAGTCAAATGTAGCCTTACTGGGCCAGAAAAAGAGTCATTGTAGGGGCAAATGGAGAGGAGTATGCGGCTGGCAGTGTAACCACTGTAGCCCTGGTACAGATTGCGGATTCTGAGGGAGAAAAATAAAAGCTTGCATGGGGCAGAATAATCAGTGAATGCGTCTGACCTGCAGGGAAAATTTCAAAGCTTTGAGGACCCATTGTAGCCATACAGGCCTCAAATTGAATCACTAGAACCTTGGAGTGGTTGCTAACTTTGTAAGGGAATAGTTGGAGGCATGTAGAGCACATTGCAACCCCTGGAGTCTTGGGAAAGTGCCCAATTTGAGGCTAGAAAGAACAGGTGCTTGGAGGGCACAGTGTACTGACCTTAGCAGAAAGCACATGGAGGCATGGAGGGTTTGGCCAACCACCACTGGAGGCTTGGCCTAGGATGTTAAACAGGAAGCTATAGAGACTTGGAGGAGCCATAAAACTTACAGTCGGTGCTGCTACACTACATTACTAAGGATTGGTTTTGGAAGCCACCAGCAACGTATTGTTAGACCCTCCTAATAAAATATACGCCCATTGCTAATGGGAGGAGTGGCACATATCACCTAGGGCAGCAGAAATCCCTGCACAGTTCCGGAGTGTAACCAGAAGGTTCAGGGTGGTGGTGGAGGTGGGCGTGGTGGTGTCTGGTCAGTCTAGGATAGAGTACATTAAGATCTGATGTAATCATAAAGCCTGAAGAAGTGACTGACACTAGAAGAGAAGAGACAAGGGCATTTGAGAGGCGACTACACTTACATAGAAAAGAGAGATTCATGAGAGTCCTACTATATCCATAGGGAATAATGGTAATGGATCACACTAGGAGGGAGAAGAGAGTGGGCATAGGAGTCGGGCATGTGGGCTGACTAAGGGGGCGGGGGGTAGGAACAGGGAGAGTCTTGGTTGGAGGTGGCTATCTAGGAGAGCAAAGACGGTATCATGGAGGAAGAAGTGCAGGATGTCCATGGTGGAGAAACTGCCTTTAGTAGGCAAAAGACTGTGGCCTGGGGTGACTGAAATTAAGAGAACCACCGGAGGTATTCTGAGCCAGAGCATACACTGGGGCCCCAAGGGGACAGCAAATCAGGAAAGGGAGGTGGCATACAGCAACCAGTTTCCGCAGAGGGCTTGGGGAAGCAGCTGACTCTAGTGGAATAATACTTGTACATAGAGAGGCTAGTGTGATCCCTGGAGCCCTACGAGATGTTGCTGGCTATTGGAAGGCTCATACAGGAGCATGGAAGGCCCATGGACCCAGTGTAACCACCAGACCCTCAACATGTGGATTTCTTTCTCTAGGAATGGAGAGCCATAGGAGGTGTGGCAAGAGCAGGCTGATAGATTAACTTGGGAATCGGAGGTAGTAGATGGATCCAGGAGAGAGCAGACAGGGTAAAGGGCCAAATGCAGCCAAAAGAGACCAGAAGACAGCTGAGTGTAGCGTGATAAGACTAGGCCTGTGGACTCAGACCTGTGGTAGAGCTTTCTCTGTATGAGAAGGAACATTGCATGGAGGGCGCAGAGTAGCCCCTGGAGCCCCGGGAAGCTGGTTCCCTATTGGAGATGTAGGAGCCACCACAGCCTGAAGACTAAGAAAAGCGGACCTGGATAAGGGACCCCAGTGTAGTTTCAGGAGGCCTTCAAAATAGCGTGCCCTAGTAGAAAGGAGCAGAGGGCATGGCACCCAGTGTAACTATAGGGGTATATGTTGGTGATGGACTGTAGAGAAATGTACAGTGACATAGATGGGTCATTAAAAAATAACACCCTCGGCATGTGGCAATCAGTAGCAGAGGAAAGAGCCACAAAACCGAGAGGAGGAAATAGACTGAATGAATGATGGAATGTAGGGGTTTGTGGAGGCGGCTGAGTATAAGAGAGGGTGGTCTACGAGATGTATGCCCAGTGTAATCATATGGGCCCAAAAGACAGCTAATCTTGAGAGAGAACAGACAGGGGCATATGGTTCAGTGTAACCACAGGGCCCTGTGATCGGCTTGACCAGAAGGGGAGGTGAAAGGTGCAGTCTGAGCAGGCGGCCAGGAGTGGACCCTAGATAAGAATAGACGAGGGAATCAAGGGCAAGGTGTATACACAATATCCATGGGAAGGCGACTAACCCAGCTCAGATAGAGGCTTGGAGAGCCCATTGTTACATTAGGGGCCATTAGTAAGTAGACTCCAAGAGAGAGTAAGCAAGGGCTGATGAGCATAGTGTAGATGTGGGGGTACAGTAAGTGTCTGACTCTAGATCTAGGGGAAAAAGAGAAGAATACGCCCAGTGTAATCACCAGAGCATTGGGTGGGGTTGTTGACCATCTGAGGCCCAATATGAGTGTGGAGGGCCCTCCTGCCAAATGGGGAGTCTCCTGTAGAAAAGAACAGCCAGGGGCACAGGGAGGTATTGAAACGGAGAGAAGAGGCATGGCATGGAGAGTAGAATGTGTCTACACACGACTGTAGCGCTATTTACTCACTAAGAGAGAAGGTACTAAAGGGCCCAGACTAACAGAGGAACCAGACATGTGATTGATTATCCCACCAAGCATCTAATTGGAAGCCTAGAGAGGTGGATTACCCTTTGAGAAGAGGCAGGCGTGTGCCCCTGGGAGTTACT
Source organism: Calotriton arnoldi (assembly GCA_963921515.1). NCBI lineage: Eukaryota > Metazoa > Chordata > Amphibia > Caudata > Salamandridae > Calotriton > Calotriton arnoldi. The sequence continues at coordinate 779,033 of CAWUFW010002570.1, read as the reverse complement.
GACTCTCAGAGTGAGCAGGCAAGAGCCTAAAGGGCCCTTGATACAAGCGGATTGTGGGGGGGCGTGGGTTGATGACTTCGGGAGAAACCGGACAAGACAGACGTATCGACTATAACCGCAGTGAGCATGGAGGAGGTAGCAGACTAAGAGCATTTTCCTAGCTGTGGGGGGCGTGCCATTATCAATAGATTACCCAGCAAGACCACCAAATCGTGGAATGAGATGTGCCTCAGTGTAGCTACAGGAGCCCCAGGGTAAGGGGGGCTGGCTAAAGGAGAGCCACTAGGGCTTTGAAGGTCCAATGTAAGCAAAGGATCTCTGGGTGAGCGTGCCACACACCCCATAAGTCAAACGAGTGATCAGTCTGATTTAGCAAAAGACCTGACAATTGCCCATTCTAACCGGTGCGACCCCCCAATCCACACCTTATTCCGTTGCAATAGGAGAGAATATTTGGAGTTGTTGGACTCAAAGAAATAGAAGGGCCATGAAGAACCTCAGTACCACTGTAAACTGCAAGGATGCTGCAAACTCAGGGCACACAGCATGCACTGGGCATCGGTAAGTAAGACTACTGCAACCTTCAGTTTTACGTACTCCTGGGGCTACATCAAGCTGTGGGAGTGAAAGCATTCACCTGGCAAAAAGCACTGGGGCTATTGCAAGACTCAGTAGAACAAAGAACTCCTGCACCACTGCAAACTCCAGGGTAACAGCTAGTGCAACAGCATGTTCCAGGATCACAGCAAGCAAAAACTACAATCAGGGCAAAACCAAGCAATCAAGATGCAGTGGGCTTATATAATCTCAATCACTAGAACAAGCACTGTGAATCTGTAGTAAGCTCTAGGCTCAACATCAAAAGCAACTGGGCTGTTGCAATTCTCTTGCCAAGTTCCAAATTCCAAACAAGCTCCAGCATAAACGCGAATCCTACAGTCATTTCCAGATGCCACACTAAAGTACTATTGCTGCAGCATGTGCCAGTGCACACTTAAAGGTAGCAGCAAGTACCTTGAATATCTGGAGCTACCACCAGTCATGGTTCTGTGACCAGCTGTGGAGGGCAGCCGAAATGTCCAGCCCAACAGCAACTATGTAGACACAGTAGAGCTCTCTGGACAGGTAAAAGCTCCGGTTCTCGAAACCACAAGATACTGTTCCATCGCCAGTTCCAACACCGCAGAGTTCTGAGGCCCATCAGACTCTTGGCCTGCAGCAAGATTTGATGCCACCAGAAAATTTCAATGCAGCAGCGGGCTCCATGAAACCGCAAGCTCCATAGCCACAGAAAACTTGAGAACCTTTACAAATTTCATGGCCACAGCATTATTCAATTGTATGTCAAGCAAGTACCACCGCAAGGTCTGGGGACCATAATCCGCTGCTGGGCCAAAGCAAGAGCCTGTTTTATATATAGCTAGTTTCCATATGCTCTGATATTACCATCCAATGGGTCACATCTGTTTCCTGTTCTGCAGCAAGAATCAGTGTAACAGCAACCTGTGGGATCAGAGCAAGCTTCGTTGCAAAAACAATTCATATTCGGCTTTAGAGTAGCACCAAGTGCAAGTAGTACCACAAGTTTAAAAAAAATCAGTACAAGCTCTGTGGCCAAAGCGGGGGCTAGAGACTGTGGACTTTAATGTCTCAGCAAGGCCCATGGACACATGAAGAGCTCAGGACTACAGCAGGCTGCAGGTGTGCTGGAGATTTACAGCAGCCAAAAGTTGCAGTGCAAACGCACCTACCACAGCAAGCTCAAGTAACAACTCAAGCTCTAGGGACACTTTGTGTTTAGAGGACACAAACCGCTCTAGACAACACCATGAGGTCCAGTGGCACAACAATCATTGAGGACACAGAAGGTTATTGGTCACGCAGCATCCATAGACACATCAAGCAAGTGAAGCCACATCAAGCACCAGAACAATGTCCATTGGTATCGCAAGCTCGGCTGCCACAGTAACTTCTAAATTGATTGCAAACCCGATGGCCACTAAAAGCTGTAGTGCCACAGTAAGCTTTGGGGGCCACAGCAAGCTTTGGGGACATTACACAATCTGTGGGGAGGGGTCAGGGGGGCATGACAAGCTCCGGAGCCACATAAACGTCCTTATCAGCCTCTGAGATGTCCTGGGACCATAGCAGACTGTACACACTGTAAAATCTGTAGCTGTAGCATGCCCAGAGGACACAGCAAGCTTCAGTGTCCCAGCAAGGTACATAACTGATGATTTGTTCTAAAACGGTTAACTAAAAACAAGAATTTAGACAGTAGTTTCTTGTAATGGATATTTTGTTTTTCTTTTTGTATTTTACATCCAAAATCTACAAGAAAAAAAAAGTTACCAGAGGCATCACGCCAGGAATGTCATTGTTCCTCCTTACTCCATTCTTGTTAACATAAAAGGCTGCTTGTGAAAGTATTTGAAAATGCATTGGAAACATGAGTGACACAGTTACTTCTTTCACTCAGGAATTTCTTAGACAAGTAATCCATCCAACAAGACCCCCTCTCGGTGATAACCTAGGTATTAGCTGCTAGAAAGTTATGACCAGATTAAATTTCCTGGGAAGAAGTATGTGTTGCCAGGTTGGCCATTTTTGATCTTTCTCTTACCTAGATGGTTAAAAGGACTATAAGCTAAACAATTCATGTGTGTCCTTGTCCACAGCAATTCTTACAGAGCAGCTGGCTCCTTACTATCCAAGGAGGCTAAACATGGCTTGAAAGCAAATGCCTCTGATGTTCTTTAATTTGAGGATGGAGAATGATACAAGGTGAAATATGGAAACAATTTTGAACATTTTCCATAAGGCATAAACATAACGTGGAGGATCGGGACGGCTGTAAGGGGAGATGTGGAGGCCGTTTCATTAACCCATTTTGAGACACAAAGGTTTTCTGTTATCCTAAAACTTCCTCTTCCCCAATTGCCAGAGACCAGAAAACCATGTATTATGAAATGCTGTGATGAACTGTAAGGTACAGAAAGTTTTCTACATTTATATTGCTAATTTGTCTGGTGTTGAGAATCTCTTTCCATATGAAGTAGAGTTCTCAAAACACCCCATATATAGTCCTCAAATGTCCTCAAATAGTCTTCCATAGAAAAAGCATGATGATAACTGCACCTTGTGGATAGTTCAAGAAATATGTAGCAAAGCTACATGAATTACACTAAATGTTTGTGTCTCCCTCTCTGATTGACCAAGCCTATAATGTAACCCTTCCGTTCTCTACTCCTCTGCCCCTTTTTTCCATAGACAAGTACTGAAATAAACTTTGCTTCAGTAATCTTGGGAGATGGTAGGCACAGGGAAAATGGGTGTGAGTGAAGAACAGTTTGCCTAACTGTACAATAGCTGATGTACTATTAGTCCTTAACTTCTCAACATTCACAAAGTGAAAGGATGATGGAATGTGGCAGCAAGAGTGGGGTAAGGATGCATGCAAGACTAGGCAGAAACTCAAGGGATGGCCAAGTAGATAAATTCAGTCTCAGTCAATGTATTAATTAGTTTACACTGCTCTCAACTAAGTGGTGCTATGCCCACACACTATGAACAGAGAATGTGTCAGATCGAAGTAAAAAGTGTTGTGTGTTTCCAGTATGTCCCATTGTAGTTTTCCCTATGTTAGCCTAACTGTACATGTTGTAGGCTTCATTTTCCTTTGCACACGTTACTTTATAAACCCTCTTGCTTGTGTGCCACACTGTACTTTCACACGGAACCTGCATATGTTTTTGCATTCTGTTCTTTTCCTGGGATTTAGTCTGCATTTGTTTTCTAATTGTGGCACGCATACTGCATTTCAGAGCACAATAGTTTAAATAAATATTCTAAACGTCCTTTGTGTCTCATGGTTATCCTATTGTGGGCGAGTATGAGTGAAAGGGTGTGACCTCTAACCGCGACCCCTGAGAGGGTTGTGTTCCGGGGTGCCAATTTATTTGTTTCTCTGTTTATGAGGGCAAGTGAGGTACTATAATATAGTGGTTCTCTGACTCATAGATGCTGAGGTGGTATGGTGACTCAGTGTGTTCACCTAGCTCACAGAATGCCCCTGCACTACAGACCTGCTGCTATAGAAGACTGCTTTAGAATTATTTAGTTTTCTTTGCCAATGGCTGAATATGTACATGAAAAGGCTTTCTCATCTCTGTCCTGCAAGTGCCTGAAATGAGTTCCTCAAACATTAATTATTATATATTTAAAGTACTTCAGTCTGTGAAAATTGTGTAATCAAATGAGTTTTCATTGATGCAAATGTTTTGGCCTCATTGTTGTTTAATTTACAGTGTTTATTTTAAACTTTAATTACCTTTGAATGTAGTCATATATGCAGTATATATAGATTTGTTTTGGCAATAACTATATTTTTAAACGTGTTTTATCATTGAATTATCAGTAAAAATTATTTTGAATCCAGTGCAACCTCATGCAGGGAAGTGCAACTAATGACAATAGGTAGTGGGAGAAGTAAAAAGAATAATGAACTGTCCAAACAGCAACTCACCACTCATAGGAGTTCAAAGCCATTCATTTTTTATATGAGCTTTGTCTGGAAATCGCTTTTCGCCCCTCTAAGGATTTACTCCCATACACTTGAATGAAATACTGAAAGTCTGTCACTTAATACCTCTGCAACTTTAAAACAGTAACTTGATGATAGGGTTGATGGATAGACAGAGAAAACTGATGCGAGACACAGAGATCTATATCATTAACGTTTCTCACCCGTAAACATATATTGTGGCATAAATTACTGACAGCCCATGCTTTTAACCATCTTTTTTCATATATGTATTAACCATTTAAAACTCATTTATTTCTGTATGCGCCATAGGAAATACTTAAAATTTAACAGATCCTTTTCCAGCAACATGACGTTCAGGAGTACCTTACTTTTGTCATGAATGTAGAATGTTGCACTCTTGTTAGTTAGAACTCGGTTATGTTGATGTAGAAAACAGGGAGTCATTTGACAAACTGCTGATGCTGTTGGAAGTACAAGTTTTACTCAGCATGTCAGACACTTATGCCACATGGGTGAGGAAGGTGGCTGAATTTATAGAAAAGGGGCCTTCATTTCAGTTTCTAAAGCACTAACCGCAAATGTAGTTTTCAAGAGCAAATCACAAAAGAAAAGTTTTCTGGAGGTCGGGCTCCTGCACCATCAATGACATCTGTCATTTTGACTTTTAAATTAAAAGGACAACTTCTAATTGAGGAGAACTGTTAATGATGTATATAGTCACTTGATAATGTACAGCAACCCTTACAGATCTACTGTTGGTTTCTCTTAATTTTTAGTTGGTTGATTGCAGTAGGTGACCAAGGAATTGTGGCCCAGTGAAATATATAAATCACTGTTGTAATAAGTAGAATATTTTATGAGTCCAAGATGTCGCCCCTTCCTAACTATAATAATTAATCAATATCAGACTATCAGGCTCTTGCGAGAATCAGGCACACAAAAGGTGATGGGAGGGATGCTTGCTGTTTGTCTAACCACTGGCAATCACTCAAGGTAGCATCCCAACCCATCGTTCTTTGCTCACCATGCCCCCTCAATTTGGACCGAGCCATATGCAAATTAGCCTTGACCCTGCTTTTAATGGGAACAGTCCAGCCCAAACTGCCAGGCCAGGTCCTCACCGAACCGGAACACAAAGAGCCTAGGACCAGTTTCGTCCTGTTAAGGGCTCATCAGCCATTTATAGCTTGGTTCCAGTGGCACAGTGAGCACGGGACGCACATCTAGGCATACCCTTGCCACTTAGGGCAGCACATCAAACACACAAAAGCTGATGGGAGGGATGCTGGCAATTTGTTTAATCACTGGCAATTAATTTGTTGACATTTTACAACTGTGAAAGTGAATGAAGATGACATCTGCTGCTACAGACTGAGCTTGGCGAAATGTGTGCAATGAGAAAGTTGTTGAAGTGTTTACAGAATTGCAGTCATTGGTGTGGAACAATGTAGGTCATAAATGTTATCTGTGTTCCCTGAAAGACATAGCTTGGCTGGTGTTGCATACCTGCCTCTCTGTCTGAGCCTTCAAGCCCAGGGGTCAGCCACTAATATTTGTACAAGATCAATGTCTACCTATGAAGAAGCAATTTTACATCTTCTATAATATTACAAATTTGCTGAAGATCTCGATAAGTCACTCTCCATGTCATTGAAGGGTGTTAGAAGCCCTAAATCTTTAAGCTATGATTTTGTGCTTTGTGTTTCAAGATCGCATCTGAAGGCTAGATCCCATCTGTTGATTTGAAAAATGATAAATTGTGTCTGATAGGAATTTGCTCCTTTTCAAACACAAGGTCCATGATACTAAGGCTTGTAGAAATATTTGTCTAAAAAAGTAACTTAATATATTGATGTTGATGTCTGAAAATTTGAAAGAGACCAAGCTACGGAGTTGTGAAAACTTGTACTGCAAAAGGACTGGATTACCCAAGTTATTGTGTTTTTACTTCACCTTTTTAGTGTTCAATAGATATGACCTAATTTTGTAGGTACTTTTTGTATCCACATAGGTTATCTGACAGTGACATATCTGCTGCCGTTTTTAGCCTTTTAACAAAAAAATATGTAAAGTTGTTTTTTGAACAGCAATTAGACACCCTCTATGGGTTGGCCCTTTATTAGTACTTCACCATCCTAAAAAGTGACAACTTTGTTTTCTTTTTACAAACGTTTGATATTCAAAGATGATTTTAATACATAAATGATTAGGTGGAGGCACCAGCAAAAAGATTACCCTATGTTAAACAATGCAATATAATTCTGTTAGTAATTTTTGAAAGATATAATATTTGACAATGTTTTATGAACAGCTCCTAGCTCTGTCCTTTTTGTTTAAATATGTGGGGGCAGATTTACAAGCCCCTTGCGCCACTTTTGCGTCACTTTTCCCATGTTAAAAATGACGCAAAAGTGGCGCAAGGGCCTTGTAAATCTGCCCGTGGACTTTTATCTAATGATTTTTAGAAATGTTTTGATATTAGAGAAGGTTTTAATGCATAGTTATGGGCACTGTAAAGAAGGATGATCCTTCGTTAAAACAAAGTAAATAATTACAAGATAATACCCTATAATTTCCTGCAGCCTCTGTTTTCAGCTTTTAAATAGTTTTGTTCTGTGTTGACGTTTGCAGTTTACAATTTTACTATGGTTTATTTTTCCAAAATATGTTGGGGCTGGATTAGGCCTACAGGAGTGAATATTTTCCTCGGGTTTCATTTGTACTCTGACTCTAACAGGGTGTTAAACTGGAATAGTGTCGTTTTTAAAATACGTTATGAGACATATCTAGATCGAAAGCTTGCACACACGTAATCCTGTGAGCACTGTTGTGGTTATTCACTGTACTCAATTTTATAATAAAGTTGGACGAAAAGTTAATCCAGAATACATTCTTAATTTATTAACAGTAACCCCTTCCTAAATTGTTCGTACTTCTGCAGTTTTTCAAGTCTCTAAGCAGTGTAGATGTTTCTAATTTCCATTTTAATGGTAAATCACAAAGGAAAGGAGGGGTGATGTGTCTGAAGAACATATATATATAACGATTCTGTACAATGTTTTTCTGAAAAATATCACTAATTCTAGTGTAAGGATTATGGGTGGTTACAGTTAAAATTTTTAATATATTAATTTGTAGGGCACCATATCTGATTGCAACTAATGCAAAAATGTATATCAATCCTGTTAAGGCTTCACGGTTTCTCTTTTTTTAATGAACACATAAGTTATATTTTAGGCCAGTTATTCTTAACCTGTGGTTGGTACCCCGTGACACCTACTCAGCAGATTAATAAATATAAAAAACAAAATTGAAAACTGTGAGTTTTATAAATGCTCTGTAAATGTGAAAGAATTTCACAACTGGAAGCTAAAAATTAAGTTGGTATCCTTATCTTAATTCGTGGGAGCAGCGCAAGTACAGCAAACAGAACCTGTTGTAGCCGATTGGTGATCTTAATTGAGGCAGTAACGGAATGTTCAGACAAAAAAGAACGCATGCACTGCGAGCAAAAAGACAGTGATAGGTTAGTCTAGCAGAATCACGAGCATCTTATGTGATTCACCCAGCCCCAAACATTACGCCCCCAACTTCACCCATCCTCTGCCTCCAGGCAAGAATTGGATGTAGCGTGTCCCATGCCTAAACCAACTGTTCACCTTGTGGACCTCAAATCATGCCATGTCTCATTGGGTACCCTCTAGCTAGGCAGACTGTCTTCTCTATCAAAGTGCAATGGTTCATACCTCTCAGCCAGTCCACCTTAGCAGGGCCGCTGTCGGACTTCTGAAGTCTCCCCAAGTTACGATTAGCAATGATGCATCCCATATTTATCGTAAATATCAAAGGAGGGAGTGGAGAGAGGACGTGTCCAGAGGGACACTGGGAGTGGATTCAATCTCCCCTGGCTATAATTACTAAACAAATGGAACCCACCCACAACAATACAGAATTGTAAAAAGATGTATGGTCGTGCGGGCGATGTGTATCCTACCGTGGTAGGAGGCACATTGTGTTCTAAAAATACCCCTCACACACCAAAAGGGCCCTTGGTGTCATGCTTCATCATAGGGGTCTTCGCACTCCTCTACGGAGTGCGGCGTGCTACTAACCAACGAATACGTGGGAGCACTTAAAGTAACCACTATGTGTAGTGTGTGAGGGTGTGAGTGGTAGGGTCTACAGTGATTAGTGAGTGAGTGTTAAAAAATACCTGGCAAATGAGGACTAGAAAGAAATTTAATAAACCCCTTTGGTGGTATTGTTAAAAGCAGTGAAAATAGAGGTTTAACGTATTAATGTACGACACCTCCTGTGTGTCTGTGTCAACATGTTTCGAAGCCAAAAGCTTCTTCTTCAGGATGGGTACACAGATCCCTACCCTACTCACAGAAGACAGTAAATACCATCGACAAACATAGGGAATTCTATGTGTAGTTTATATATATAATGTACCTATTAGGCTCAATAGGTTTGGCAGGTTTGGCGACAAAGTGAATATCTCTATCTCCTTTTGCTATCCAAAAGTTCAAGGCCTCATGAGCCTGGGAGGAAACGCAGGGGACTCTGTGCTTATGAGCACTAAATGCGAGGGTATTACCTCACCCGACCGTCCCCTCCGTCTGTGGAGGGGACGGTCGGGTGAGTAATACCCCGCATTTAGTGCTCATAAGCACAGAGTCCCCTGCGTTTCTCCAGGCTCATGAGCCTGAATTTGGATAAGGAGATAGAGATATTCACTTTGTCGCCAAACCTGCCAAACCTATTGAGCTAATAGGTACATTATATATATAAACTACACATAGAATTCCCTATGTTTGTCGATGGTATTACTGTCTTCTGTGAGTAGGGTAGGGATCTGTGTACCCATCTGAAGAGAAGCTTTGGCTAAACATGTTGACACAGTACACAGGAGGTGTCGTACATTAATACGTTAAACCTCTGACTTTCACTAGCAACAATACCAGCAAGGGGTTTATTAAATTTCTTTCTAATCCTCATTTGCCAGGTATTTTTAACACTCACTCACTAATCACTGTAGACCTACCATCACACCCTCACACACTACACATAGTGGTTGCTTAAGTGCTCCCACGTATTCGTTGGTTGAGCACGCCGCACTCCGTAGAGGAGTGCGAAGACCCTATGATGAAGCATGACACCAAGGGCCCTTTGTGTGTGAGGGTATTTTAGAACACATATGCCTCCTACCACGGTAGGATACACATCGCCACTACGACCATACATCTTTTACAATTCTGTATTGTTGTGGGTGGGTTCCATTTGTTTAGTAATTAAAGCATCCCATATTTAGCAACCTCCATGCATGTCTGAATCAATCCCAGTTCCCACTAGTCCCAAACTACAATTTTGGATTAGGAGTTATACCAATTCTAGTCACTCTAGATAGAGCATGTATAATATCCGTCCACTACTTCTGAATCACTACCCATTACCAAACCACATGAAACAAACCAGCAGCTGTGTCATTGCATCTTTAGCATGTTGCAGTGGATAGCCACAACATGCTCTGCAATCTTTTGGGTAAGTTGTAGAATCTATGCAGGTATTTAATCTGGATGAGCCTCAAGCAAGCCAGTATTGTGACCATCTGGGGTGCCATGCTGGCCTCTGCCCATTATTCATCTTCCAGATGACCCACGTCCCTTTCCTATTGTGTTTTCAATACTGTGAAATAATCAGTGGTATTTATCACTGGTGATCTGTATATAGTAGGAACTTCGTGTCTACCAAGAGGTTACAGGGTCACTTTACTTCCAAGGGATTAAATTCAGATAAGAATGACAGTCTAGTGTGGTACTGTTGCAGTGCTTGCTGTAACTGCAAGCATTTGAAAAGTTGGGATTTGTATAGTGAATATTCTTCCGTTAGGGTCTCAAATGACTTCAGTAGACCACGTTCCCAAACATCTCTCAGTCTGGAGTTGCTGAATAAATCTCATTGATGGAACCCCAAAAGTTGTGATGCTTGTTAGCTTTTTACAACCCATAGTGGAGTCTCAGGGGTTAGTTTGATTTTCCCACCCTAGCCTCTTAGGTGCTGCCTGCAAGCAGCCAAGTGTGATCCTGAGGGTTACAGATAGAAAATCGGGGGGGGGGGCTAGGGCCCTATTGGTAATGAACCCATGTTTAGTCATGGAATGATTTTACTTCGTCTGTAATCAAGGGCGGGGGGTCATCCCTATTAGCAAAAAGCCAAATTACTGGTGTTCAGAACTTGAGAGGCCCAATAATACATGTGAGGGTCTGCAGTATCCAAAAAGCCATCATATGTGCATTGTGTACATTTATGCTAAGATATATGAGGTGTTTTACCTTCCCATAGAAAGGTCTTAAATAGAGAATTAATGTTAATGAAGAGCTGGTCTGCGATGGAATAAGGGTAATTCTACATCACATATAGGTTTGGGCAGGGAAATCATCTTAAAAAGAGCTATTCGGCTTAGGGTGTTTATGGGTAGGGTATCCTAAGTGCAAACAACATGTTTCAGCTTGGTTAGCAAAGGGGCCAAGTTGAGTTCCTAGCATTGTGTGGGATTTAACATTATATGTACACCTAGATATTTAAAGACCTTTGTCAATGTGTTTGATGAGTCAGGGACTCAAACAGAATCTGCATTAACCATTTACTTGCCCATGCTGTGCATCTCAGAAATAAATTGGGTCATCCGCATACAGAACCTCATGATCCTCCTCACCCCATTCTCTGGGGAAGCTGTGTACCAATCCAACCCCCCTAATACACAGACCAAATGGTTGTATCGCTAAGACAAAGGGCTACGGTGACAGCGGGCAGCCCTACCCAGTTCCTTGTTCGATAGGGATCCTGGTATAATGCAAAATGAATGCCTGGAAACAGGGACCACAGTACATCTTAATTCACACAACAAAGAAAAGGGACTGTATTAAAAACTAACGGAATGGGTAAAGAGAGGAGAGGTATAAAACAGGGCACACACTGTGTATGTAAAACTGCCCTCACACACAGCGAACTGTGTCATGCTTCATCATAGGGCCTGCTAACACACCTCCGCGCTAGCCAACGCTGGAGGTGGAGCAATAGGGAGGGGGAAAACAAACAACATAAAAAAATAAAGAAATGGTGTGGGATCAAAAAAGTGAAAAAATATAGTGGCAGAATAAATTGATAAAACTGGTAACAGTGTATCCCTGCTATACCTTTAATAATGGGTACACTGTCCAGGTGCAAGAAGTGGTCCTATCCAGACCCGTGGATGGTGGTAATGGCTACTCATTATCAAAGCCCTACCCCTCCACTCTGCTGAGATGTCGACATGTTTCAGCCGGCACATGCTAATACCCCGGCTTTCTTCAGGACTTCCACCTGATCAATCCCAAAAAAGACTGCTGTCCCTACCTCCTTAGAATCCAGGGGTAAGGGAACAAAGCACCATGTTCAGTGCAAGCTCTGGAATAGAGTATGGTAGAGCCCTTTGCTCTCCATGAGGAACCGAGTTTACTAATAAGTCAAACTTGAACTGGTGGAGGGGTGCGAATAGATCCCTGTAGTCACACGTTCGTCAAGGTGAGCTAAAGTGCAATTCAACTCCGCACTCCCGACACCGCGAAGATTGTACATCTTCTCAAGCACCATCCACAGGAACTCCTATCTAAGGCAGTCAAATGCCTTATTAAAAATCAATAAGCATGAGGGCCCAAGGGCCTGTAAATTATGTATTCTAGTTGACTCAGCGTGGTTGCATCTTTTGTCGAGGTATATTCTGGTTCCAACTCAGTCACCCTTCTCTCTATCTCTACCTTCCTATCCTCCTTGTCTCGTGTTTTCCCAATAAGGTAGGATATGGCCCTCCTCCCTCCTTATCACTGTCTTACAAGCTTCTTACAAAACAGTGTGTGAATCTACTGTACCAGTGTTCAGAGCAAAGTACTGTTTTGACTTTTCATGTTAAAAACATGAACTTTCTATCTATCAACCACCAAGCATTTAATCACCACCACGCTGTCCCGCCATTCTTGGCATTTATCCGCACAGATTCCTTTAGGAACAAGATGAACCCTGCTTGCCAAACTTAACATTTTGCTCCTGCCTACAGATTTAATGTTATCAATGCATGATTTGTGATGGGTGCCTGAGTAAACTGCATACACCCTCTCCCCGAAGAGCCACCTCACACAATCCTACAGAAGAGACTGTGTTTGCAAACCATGGGCTCCTTCAAGAGTATGGTGCCTGACTTGAATAGTTCTAGAGAGGCATCAGTGGTGGTGTTAAAGTCCCTTCCAATAGCAGTAATGCCCATGGGTGTAATTCTCAATGAGTCATCCAAAACATAGAGAGGGTCTTCAGTGAGTGAAGGTGGTGCAATCCAGAATGATGACATTCTGACTTTATATTATATTGCCTAGTATCTTGCCTATTGGATATACTATCAACTTATTAAGGCTTAACACACATACAGATGAGTATGTCTTCACGCGTACGTCTATCCAATATTATTGGGCTGCATCTCCCTAATTAACACAGTTATTGCCCAGAGCACTATACGGCTTTGAAGAGCTTCTACCAGTAGGGGGAGTTACTTTCACATAGAAAAATAAAGCACAGACGATATTTTACTCCTGCGCATGCGCTTTCCACGTCTTTTTCACGTAGCTATTGTTGATCGAATTGATGCCCCTCTCTGTCAGCAGTGCATACGCGCATGAGACACGCGTAAGTTTTGAACAGAGAGCTTCGGTTCATAGGGGATGGTGTTACCACATAGAGTTAGAAAGTGCAGATGGACAATAGGAACACTTTTCCTCTGCACATGCGCAATCTACGTTTCACTGCGCGTGGCTTCTAACACGTCTCTCACTCATTAGCGCGTGCGCGCATGAGATACGCTGGCTATTGAGCAGAGGTAACCAATAGGAGCGCGCACAGTCATACACGCCCCGTGCCAGGCGCTTAGCCCCGCCCGCATGGGGACACAGGAAGCGCTCTTTAATGCCTTTGGGCGGTGGTCAAATAGATCGTACAATTAAGTAATTAAGCAATTATCTAGAGGATATAAACCTCCAAGGGAACATCAATCCCCATCGACGGGGAGACCGAGAGGACGCCTGTAGAGAGAACCGATGGGAGCGCTGAAGTCAGACAGTAAGAGTATGAGTGTTATGTATGAGGGGTGAGAGTGAGAGTTTGATTCTAGTATTCTCAGAGAGTTTGGGTGTCAATCACTATGACTGGACAACCATTTTGGTTATCAAAGTTTTAAGTAAGTTAATCCTTCTGTGTTTCTAACCTGTGGTTACACAATGACACTTTCTGAATCAGTATTTCTCCCTTACAGAAAGTCACAAGTAGGCTCTCCCATCCTCGACCTCCCATGGAGTATAGAGGATAGTATTTTAGGGTAAGAAATGGATTACGCTGTTGACCATTTGATGACACGTACGTGTGCCACGTGTCTCATACAGACCACACCACGCGCGCTATAGGTGTGACTTGGTTTGGATGACATAGTTGTCTATTTATAAACATACTTACACGTCTGGTTTGTTTGTTTTCTTTGTTTCCTTTTTTTCCTACAGAATCTTTCACAGTGGTACTACACCAGACAGGCATTTTAACTTTTTACCCCTGTCCCCAGATTAACAGTACCTTTTCGCATTAGATGCGAAAAGGCAAAACCCTTTGGTCCTGAAGAATGCGACGTACCCCACGGGGACATTAACGCAGAAACATGTTGACCGCACTTTATACGGTGAAGGGAAAATAATGACCCAGATCACCGTTCACTTATTTTAATACCATACATCTGGTCCCTGAATAAAACACAATTGAGTGACAGGTGTAATGGTTTTTAAATCACCTTTCACTTTCACACGGCCATCACTTAGTTGTAGAAGTGCATCCCTGTCTCCAGGTGTATGCCCGCCCTCTATCAAACGAAGTTTTTAGAGGGCGAGGACAGCCTATGATGAAGCATGACACCGGGCGGTGTGTGAGGCCAGTCCGAAACTTTTTATGAGATGCCCCCACTAATGTTGCATCTCAGCATAACTCTGTAGGAAATTGTAGGAACCCACGTGAGGGGCAGCCCCTTTTTGTGGTTACATATGAGATTGGAGGCTGGCTTGCCCTTCGGCCCCGTGCCTCTAGTTCCCATCCTCAGCCTAGTCTGAGGTTAGTGTGTGTGTATTGGTGCATGAACACTCCCTAAGGACCACAATTTAAGGACATCCCAACACTACTTTAAATCTGCTTAGGTTATCAGCCTGGGTCTACATGACTCTCATTGGGAGAGATTTACAGACGATAGCAACACACTTTTAGACTCTTGTGAAGCCCACGTGGAACACCCTGTCATAGTCAAATCTACGCAAGTTGCATATATCCCCCGTGAGATGTCTCTTGCAGCACCACCACCACTGAACCACCTCATTTTACATATGGTAGGACTGCCCCTGTCTACCTTTATTATTAAGACCATTAATGTTCCATGACATGATCTGTAATGAGCAATGATCCACGGTTACCTTGTCATGCATTTGTTCTCCCGTGGATGTAAGCACAGAGCTACGTGTCTCAGTGTCTAAGGACCACTCAAAAACGATATGTCCCTGTCTAGGATGCTGCCACAAGGCTATAAATATAACTTAAACACAAAAGAGCCCCCCCACCCCATCTTCTCACCCCATGCTTCTACCCTGGTATTATCTGTCACCCATAAGTATATACCCTTAACTAACTATAACTATGGCATCAGGCTAGTGTCCCCACTTGCACAAACCATTGGCAATTTACCTTCTTTGGGAATATGTGTCATAACCAAAATACTAAGTATGTATCAATTGTATGCGTTAGTCATGGCCCAAGTTTCTCTTATTTTTGGTGGCAGCGTCACTGCCGCTTTATTACAAACAAATATATATATATATAATTTGCTGCACGTTTGGACTAAACCATTAAGGCTTCATCTTTCGTGCTCTTAATCTTAATAACCATGTGGAATTTTCCAATAGTTAGTTCCTGTCACTTAAAAAAACATTAAATACCATCCGTTTGAAGGCAGATGGTTTAAATGTGGGTAAATCTGCTGTAGAATACTGGTCATCCTGCAATATGTTTAAAATGAAATATAATCCTGAAAAACAATTGAAACGTACTGTTTTTTTATTTTAGTGAGTTTTATTGCAGAATTTTAAGCATAAAGGCCGAGTGGTACAAAAAAACATTGGTCAGAGATAATAAGAAATAGCAATGTTATTGAACAAGGCAACTTATATCCATGGGTATCTAGAAATTAAAGGAAAAGCAAATATGTATTATGGGGGTACATAGCAAATATAATCCGATTGAGTAAAGACGAACTACCCAATGAAGTAATTGATTTGAAAAATCTGCAGCATATTGAAAATATAAGTGACATAAGAACACAATTTGTAGACCACACACTTATATGAATCTCTCATAAGTAACAAAATGTAAAAAAAACAGGGAAAAGGAAAGCTTAAGGAAGAGAAAAAAGTAAAAAGAGATGAGTTGGGAGACCAGATGCCAAGAGATTACAGAGAAGTACGTACGCAATATGGGATAATTACTCGGACGAGGAAGTAGATTGGGACGAATTCCAAATAAAGGAGTCATGTGAGGACCATAACTTTTGTGAGATTTTGGGGTTACCCTCTATCAACCTTTGAGCAGAGTGGGTGCTTCCAAGGTAAGTGACACAGGCCCACCATGTGTGGAATAAGATGCAACATGTCCTGTTTGAAGGCAACGGGAAAGAAAGGAGACAAGTGTCAGGGGCTGCAATGGACTCAGCTTAGAAATTTTAACCTTGAGTTTTAAGAACACGTAAAATCCATGTCAGAGAACATTTTTGTGCTGTAAAGTAGCAAAAGAGAGAGGTTTGTACTCTGAGTATAAATCACTAATCAAATTAATGTTTTTAGATGCCCACATGTCACTAATCAAAGACGAGAATGGAGTGTCAGATTTATTTATTATACCAAAGGGACATATAAGGAGCATTAGAGAGGCCACTATCCAGATGTTTGTCCACCATTTGTAGGGCATGCTTAGTGTCTGAGATAATGCGGTGTGAGTGATCTATCGGCATTGAGGTCATCGAGATCAAAGCTGTCAGGAAATAAGGATGGCATAGTTTCTTTTCTATGATAAGCCATGCTGATCGGTGGGTGCTTCATCAACCAACAGGAGCCCTGAGCCACCAAAATGACAGTTTGATATTAAACCATTTGGGAAATCTACAGCCACCTTTGTTAAAGTTCAACCTGAGTTTTTTTTGTAGGGAATTGTGCCTGAGAGGTTTTGATTAAAGCATATTCCTAGGTATTTTAGGTATGTAGATTGCCAAGATAGGCCTGGAATAACTACACAGGAGGGAAGACGATGGAAATTAAATGGGAGCATCTCAGTTTTGTCATTTAGAAAATAACCTGAATATGTAGAAAAGGTTTTAATAATATTGAAGATGGCTGGAATAGCAACTTCGAGAAATTCCAATAAGATTAAAATGTAGTGGCAGAAGTGATCCGCCGGCTGGACGGACGGATGTAGTTGTGATCTCTGATCGTAAACTGCAGGGAGCATTCAGGGAGAGAGCAGCTGCATGCTATTCACAGACCAACATGGGGAAAGTGAATAGGAAGCATGAAGCAGATACCCCTGGCCCAGCAATGGCAGGCCCTACAGGAGAGATGGTGGAGCCAGTGCTGCTCTTTCCTTGGGTGCTCAGGACCGTTTCAAGCTCTGTGACATCATTCAGGCTATTACAGCATCTCAAGAGGCACTTGAAACAAAGATGGATGCCATAGGGACAGATCTGGGCCTCTTAAAAGATGACCACCAATGCCTTACAGAGCTGGTCATGGCAGCTGAGCGTACGCTGGTAGAGGTGCCTCCGGAGATCACTACACTGCAAGATAGACTGACTGCTATGGAGGATAGGGTCAGAACACTAGAACTGCGAGCTGAAGACGGTAAAAATAGATTGCAGTGGAATAACATGTGAATCATTGGCCTGCCGGAAAGCACTGAAGGTGTCAACATGTTAGACTATTTGGAGAGGTGGCTGAGGGAAGAGGTGGCACTGGAGGGGCTCTCCTCGTTTTACGCCCTAAAAAGATCACTACCGGCTCACCTGCCCAGACATGGGGCACCTCCGTGCCTGATAGTGGCCAGGCTCTTCTATTGCAGAGATCACGATCACATGTTAACACAGGCCGGGAAAACCTTCAAGTGGATAACAGCAAGGTTATGATTTCCCCGGACTTTACAAGAGAAGTCCAAAACCAGTGTTTCACTTCTCTAGAGGTCAAATGCTGCCTCCGACAGCTGAACATTCCCTACGCATTGTTGTTTCCAGCCTGTTTATGGGTAGTTACGCCAGATGGTGTGCAGTTCTTTGGAACCCCACAAGAAATATGGGATTAGATCGAGACACAACCACATGATGGGCCAAGCAAAGATTCCCTATAGTGAACCCCCAGGCGACGGAAGTTGAGAAAAAAGTGAAAGGAGCTCCACCGGGAGCGGAGGCTCAGCGTGAGCGGCGACGAGTAGTCCGGGTAGTGGCAGAAATGTAACAAACCCACTGTCCCCTCTGAGTGAAACGGGTGGCCCGAACTCTGAATGTACCAAAGAAACCAGCTCAGCAGAAGATACGGATTCTGAACTGCCTAGAATCACCTCTGGCACAGCAGATGCCATTATATAATGGGCACTTTGGGGGCTCTATGTTGGGAAAGGAAATGAGTTGGGCGGTGAGCAGATTTCCCGCTGACCTGAAATTCATTTGAGATTCTTAATCACGACACTGGAAAATCAGTCATGTCATATCCTGATGAGGATGGGGGGGATCGAACGGAGAGGTTCTACAGAGGTGTTGGTCACTTTTCTCTTCTTTTACCCCCTGTTGCAGTTATGTGGGTACACCCACAAATGGATACCTATTGGTGCCATGTTTGGATGGGGGACGTAGTTCTACTTGTCCTGGGGAGTGGGCGCTGGGGTTGTTGCTTGTCTTTATTCTCTGGGGTTCATGGCATGCCTGGCAGGTGGAGATCTATACATATGCACAGTAGAGGGACTGTAATTGCGTGGGGATGTGTGCCATCAGCAATCAGTGCCGAAGTGTACGAGCTGACTCATGGTGCCCGCCGTAACATAAGATTATTTCGTGGAATGTCAGTGGAATGCATACCTTGTCCAAATTGCATAAGATCTTTGCATATCTTAATTGGAGGGGGGCACAGATAGCACTACTGCAATAAACACACCTTATTACCAAGGAGGGGGCAGCACAGCAGCGTAGATGGAGGGGACGAGCTTACTACACCAACTACTCTGCCTTCGCAAGGGGCACACTGGTGTGGATTAAACCAGGAGTCACATTTCAGCACACCGTACATCTGATAGATCCACAAGGCCGATATCTGGTGGTGACTGGTAGATTAGATGGCTGTGATGTCACTCATAGTAACATTTATGGTCCGAATGTTGACCAAGTGACGTTTCTGGCGGGACTCTCGTTGCTGGCCTCGTAATTTGTGGGCCAGACCCTGCTGGGGAGAAGATTATAATTGTATGGGGGACCCTGATCTAGATCAATCCCACCCTCCCCTGGGGAACTCTCCGATTGTTAGGACGGCCAGAGCTTTTGCAGAATGGCAGACCCAATGGGGCCTCATAGACTCACAGAGAATGCTACATCCAGGGAAGAGGGACTATTCTTTTTTTTCACACTTCCACGAATTACATGTGAGATTGGATGCTGTACTTAGTACTCTTGATGTGCACGTGCTGGCATGACTAGTGAATATTTCTCTAGAACGCTCTCTGATCACAACCTCCTGCTACTTGAACTAAACTGGGGGAGGGACTGGCCTTATACTGATTTGGTGGCTGAAGCCGGAGGCCTTAGAGGGCCTGGTTTGTCAGGCTTCTATACGAACAGCTCTTAGGCAATACTTTACCAAGGGGCAGGTGTTTCTCTGAATCAGTGGGAGTCCAAAGGACTCTACTGATGAAGACGGTGCAGCAGAGCAAGTTCTGAGGGATATTGAGAAGCGCAGGCCCATGCGCCAAGAGGAACAGGTCCCACTGCTAGTGGCAAAAGAAAAAGTAGCTGAGCAGGTTGAAAGGCTGAGGTGCTTTGATTATAGGGAATAAATGCTACGAGCACACGGAGAGAGAGAGACCGCACTGGTGCACTTCTGGCATGGCTGGCCAACCTAGCCAAGCGGGGATCAGTGATATTAGATCTCCGAGAAGACAATTATACTATCCTGTATCGACAAGCTGATATCAACCTTGCGTTCCATACCTATTACACTGACTAATACAGGAGTAAAGTGACTTGCTCTGAATATTGACATTGAAGCCTTTTTGGGGGCACTGGCTCTGCTGGTTGTGACTGAAGAGGAGGTGGACTCCTTGTGGGGAGATATCGCACTCCCGGAGGTTAGAGCTGCCATAAAATCCATGGCCAGGAATAAGACGGACACGATACTGGTGGAATTTTACTCTACATATGCGGATGAACCTGGTCCCCGGTTAGTGGAATTTTATAACACAGCAAGAGACATGGGTGTACTCCCTGTGACTACTTGGGAGTCCCTAATTGTGCCCCTTTATTGAAAGGGTTGACAAACTAGAGATCAGTGCTAGTACTCAGTTTTAATTTGAGGCAGCCGCAGAGCAGGTTAGATCTGCAACCCATCCTTGTCTAATAGACAGTGCTTCTTTATAGCCAATTTGTGCTTCTTGTAGGAAACCAATGTCACCCCAAGTGATTTACAGTAGTCAAGAATTGTCTTCCTCTTTACTGGGTGATTCAGCCCTTTGGTGTTCAATGAGACAACCTTCAGTGCAGACATGACCGGAGGGAGAATTCTTGAAGCTCATTCCGTTTAACATATGTGAATGCACAAAGAAGTAAGCAAAGCACATGCCAACTGAAACATCCTTACAGACTCTTGACTAAGAGATGAAAGCTGAAACAGCAGAGCAGTCTGAAAAATACAATTATCGAGAAAGAACAGATCCATCATATCGTACACCTGTAAAAGAGTAAATGCAAGAAAAGCAACAAATGAGGGAAAGAGCCAAAACCACACACTAAACGGAGTGATAAACTCCCAAAGAGATGAGGTTATTGGGAGACCAAGCGCCCAACGTAGTTGGAGAGGGGGTTCCTCCATGTGACAAAATACTTAATAGTATAAACGGCGATTATGGCAGTATGGAAGCCTTAAAAACCTTATCAGGTAAGGTAGACAAGGAAAAAACGACATAGGGCTTCATTTCGATGTAGGTGGAACTGCCACCGACAGGCCGTCGGTGGCGGTCCCACCAAAAGACAGTCCTTCAGTCAGACTACCACATTATGAATCAGGCGGTCAGACTTGTCAGACGGGCCACAGACTGCCGCCTCCGCCAGGATCTACTGATGCCGATGGGGCGGAGGTCGGAATTGCAACCCCCAATGACTGCGGTGCAAGGGAGGCACCGCCGTCGGGACTACGATGTCCCTCTCCAACAGCCTTTTCATGGCCGCCGACTGCCATGAAAAGGCTGTTGGAAATGGACTTTGGGGGCCCAAAACAGGGCCCCTGTCCCCCGTGGGAGATGGTAAAGTGGCCCTGGGGGCATTTGTAGTGCCCCCACACACACCCACGCATCATGTGCATGGATGCGCAGGAAGTGCTCTTTAAAACTGTGCCTTGTGCTGCGGCCCTTTTCCTCGGCTGCAGCACAAGCAGCAGTGTTAAAGTGTACTTTCCGACAGCCAGCACGACTGTGGTCCCATCATAATTCAGCAGTCAGACCGCCGACATCGAAATTAGCCCCATAATTACATTCACTTATTGTTTTCATCTAATAGCATTAAACTACTCAGTACTAATCTGAACATGAATTTAAATGCCACAAAAATACAATGAATAGCAAGAAATCACGATAGATCATATGGGTAAGTATTCTACATCACTGCACCATAAACCGTACAAAACAGGGATAAGTTGACAAAACGTATCTAGAGGCATTACCGAATATACCATTGAACCATATATCCCACAAAAGCAGGGGTTAGTTAAGAAACCTATTAATCAATAAGCATTACCAAATTGACCACGGAGATATTTCTCAGCTGCAGACTTACACAAGGTGGACATTCATTACAAAGCAGAGAATGAGAAGACTGCGCAACAGAACAAGCTGTCTGAAATGAATGTTGGGGAATCATAACAAGCTGAAAGAAGAATATCATTTAACATGACCAACACCCAACAACAATGGCAAAGAGAAGGCATATACACATAGTGATCAAGTAAAAGAGCTGTCTTCATCCTTCTGCGTTTCTATTATGAAGGACTCCAAGTTTTCCAATTTCATAAAAACTAGTATTTTCCCTTGAAATATATTCTTGAACTTTGAAGGGCCAACAAAGGAGGATTGGATAGTTTTGTCTCTAAATATCTTCCGGAGAACTGAAAAAACCTTTCCTACATTAGACAGCGTCTCTCACATAGTCTTGCAAAATTGTGATCATCTCGCTTTTCCAGGTGAAAGATTTAATCTTCCTCATGTGAGTCAGTATCAGCTCTGAGTGTTTATGACGGAGAGGTTTGAGGATCAGTGGTCTCGGTTGAGTAGCGTTCTTTGCTTTTGTAGGTACGTATCCTAAGGGTCTGTTCAATTTCGAAGTCTTTTGTGAAGGAGATATTGAACAATGAGGGGAGCCAAGTTTCCAGGAAGGCGATTGAGGAGGGCGCATCTTCCTCCACACCCCCTGGAAAGCCAAAAGTTCTAATTTTGCTTTTCCTGTTTCAGATTTATGTAGTTTTTTATCCTGAGCATTATCTTAATCCTCTAATGTGCTGATCCTGCCCTCAGCATGGGTTAGTCTAGCATTTAAGTTTTTAAGGTCTTTCCGGATTGCAGCTACTTCCACTTGTAAAAGAGCAGTGTTCATTTTGGTACTTGGGCAATGCCGTACTGAGTTATGTCCCTTCAAAATAGTTTCTAAGGTAGATGCGTCTTCAGATTTTTCTTTCACTGGCGAGTCTGGCACCAGAGATTTATGTTTTAGATCTTTTTAGGGCTTTCATTTGTTTTTCTTTGCTAGGTTTAGCATCAGCCTTTGCTGCACCACCTTACAGGAACCCTTTATATGGAGAGTAGGAAAGTACCAGCAGTCCGGTAAATAACTGTGCAGCACAGAGCCACAGCAGGAGAACAGGATCCAAAAATCTATAATTGGATGATGCCAAAAGCCCATGCACCTCCAGTAATTATGGCACCAATTATGGACCCTTTACAGAGAGTATAGTGCAACAGGTATAAAATGTCACAATGTTCCACCTAAGATGGTTCCCACAGGTCCAGAGGTATTAGTGAGTGAATTAGTGGGAACCATTGGAGTAACTGATCTGGGGTAGCTACTCAAGTGCCAAGCTTATACAGTGAAATTATGTGAAAACAGTTAATAGCATCACCATCGCTGAATCAGGTTACAGGCATCAGTTGCAGGAGGAGCAGAAGTCAATCAAACAATCCGTTATTCATAAAACGTGACTACTCACCCGTAAGGGTCTCAAGGCCCTCAGTGGGGGGGGGGAGGGTGGATCTGCAGTTTAGTCAAAGAGACAGGTCTTGAAGTTCTTCCTGAATTGCGGCAGCGATTGCCTGAGGTGCAGAGGCAAGGAGTTCCAGGTCTTCGCAGTGAGGTAGGAGAAGGATCTTCCTCCCGCAGTGGTTTTGCGGATCCGTGGGATGGTGGCCAGGTCCAGTTGGACGGAGCAGAGATGTCTAGTGGGAGTGTAGAAGGATAGGCAGTGGTTGAG
Organism: Calotriton arnoldi; assembly: GCA_963921515.1. Classification (NCBI taxonomy): domain Eukaryota; kingdom Metazoa; phylum Chordata; class Amphibia; order Caudata; family Salamandridae; genus Calotriton; species Calotriton arnoldi. The sequence goes on along the minus strand of CAWUFW010002570.1, from coordinate 755,627 downwards.
GTATGCAGGTCCTCCGTTTTAGAGGGCTTTGTAGGCGTGCGTGAGGAGCTCGAAGGTGATTCTTCAGTTGATAGGTAGCCAGTGAAGGTCCCTCCAGTGGCCGGTGATGTGGCTTCGGCGTGGGATGTTCAGAATGAGTCTGGCGGAGGGGTTCTAGATGTTCTGCAGTTTCTTTAGGAGTTTCAGGGTGGTGCCGGCGTAGAGTGCATTGGTGTAGTAGAGTCTGCTGCTGACGAGCACATGGGTGATGGTTTCCTGGACTCGGTTGGGATCCACTTGAAGATCTTACGAAGTAGGTGGAGCCTGTGGAAGCAGGAGGATGAAACGGCATTGATTTTGCGGTTCATTGAGAGAGAGGTGTCCAGGAGGATGCCGAGGTTTCGTGCATGGTCCGTGGGTGTGGGAGGTTCCCGAGTGCTGCAAGCCACCAGTAGTCGTCCCACGCAGAGGGGGTGGAGCACAGGATGAGGACTTCGGTCTTGTCTGAGTTAAGCTTGAGGCAGCTGTCCTTCATCCAGGTGGCGACTGCTTTCATTCCATTGTGGAAGTTGCTCTTGGCGACTGTAGATTTGTCTGTGAGGGAGAGATTCAGCGGGGCGTCGTCGGCGTTAGAGACGATGTTGAGTCCATGGCTTCTGACGATGGTTGCAAGTGGGCCATGTAGATGTTGAAAAGGGTGGGGCTCAGGGAGGAGCCCTGAGGCACTCCGCAGCTGATTTCTGTGGGTTCTGAGTTGAATGGTGGAAGTCTTACTCTGTGTTCGGACGGTGAGGAAGGAGCGGATCCATTCAAGGGCTTTGTCACGGATGCCGGTGTCATGGAGTTTTGCGCAGAGGGTGTGGTGGGAGACTGTGTCGAAGGTGTCTGGGAGGTCCAGGAGGATGAGGGCAGCAGTTTCTCCTCAGTCTAGGAGGGTGCGGATGTCATCTGTAGCAGTAGGAGATAGGTCTTGGTGCTGTGGTTGCTTCTGAAGCCTGATTGGGAGAAGTACAGGATGTGGTTTGTTTTGATTAACTCCAAGGGTTGGCCGTTGATGGCTTTCTCGATGACGTTGGCTGGGAAGGGAAGCAGAGAGATGGGTCTGTAGTTCTTGAGGTCCGTCGGGTCGGCACAAGGTTTCCTCAGCAGGGAGTTGATCTCAGCGTGCTTCCAGTTTTTAGGGAAGGTGGCGGAATCGATGGAGCAGTTGATTGTGTGGCAGAGTTTGAGTGCAGTGGAGTGCCGGCACTTTTGAAGATATGGGGAGGGCAGGGATCCTAGGGGGCTCTAGACAGGATGCTCTTCATGATCCTGAGGGTGTCATTAGAGGTGAGGGTGGTCCAGTTGGGCAAGGTCTGCTGGGGTCTTGAGCCATTGAGTATGGTGGTTGCGGGCGGGGTGGGTGGGTCTTGGTTTGCGAAGCTGTCATAGATCACCTTGATCTTGCAGTTGAAGAAGGTGGCGAGGTTGTCGCAGAGGTCCTGAGAGGGGGGATTTCTGCTGTCTCTGTGCTGGGTTTGGCCAATTCGTTGACCACGGCAAAGAGTTCTTTGCTGTTGTGTGGGTTGGCGTTGATGCGTTACTGTATGGCTGCTTTCTTTGTTGTTGTGATGAAGTGGTGATATGTGGTGATGGTGGTTTTGAAGGCTGCATGGTCTACCACCATCTTGCTTCTCCTCCATCTTTTCTCGAGCCGTCTGCAGGTGCGCCTGGACTCTTGGAGGGTGGGGGAGAACCAGCTGGCTTTCTTGGAGGGCTGCTTGCCTGAGGGTTTCCTGATGGGAGCCAGTGAGTTGGTGCAATCGGAGATCCAACGGTGGAGGTTGCGTTTTGAGCCGTTGGCGTCCGTGGATGTCGGTGGTGTGTTTTGCTGAGGGAGGTGGTGAGCTGGTCTTCAGTGGCCTTGTTCCAGCTTCTTCGAGGATCGCAGTGGGCGTGGTGGTGTGCGGTGGGTTTGGTGAAGGAGAAGTGGATGCAGTGGTGGTTGGTCCAGTGTGGCTTGGAGGTGTGGCTAACGGAGATGTTGTTGCTTGCTGAGAAGATGGGATTTGAGCGTGTGTCCTGCTAAGTGGGTTGAAGATGTGACCAGTTGTTTGAGTCCGATGGTGGCGAAGTTCTCCAGTAGAGATGAGTTGTTGTGGTCGTCGAGGTTGCCCATGTGGAAATTGAGGTCGCCAAGGAGGATGTAGTCTGTTGAGAGAGCGTGGTGTGCGATGAAGTCGGCTATGGCTTCACTGAAGGAGGGGAGGGGTCCAGGAGGTCGGTAGACGAGGGTGCCATGGAAGGTGGCGTTCGGGTTGGTCTGGATCTGGAAGTGGAGGTGCTCCATGTCAGGTGCATGGTTGTCTGAACTGGTTGTGAGGTGGAGGGTGTTTTTGTGTATGATGTCGATGCCTGCTCCCGTTGGCTGACGCTGTCCTTGTGGATGATTTTGTAGCCGTCGGAGATGGTGGTCGCGATGTCCGGGGCTAAGGTGGGGTTCATCCAGGTTCTGTAAAGAAGGCGATTTTGGGGGAGATGGAGTCGAGCTGGTCCAAGATCTCCACGGCATGTCTTTTGAGGGAGCGGGTGTTGAGTAGGATGCATCTGAGGTGGTCGAGTCCAGTTCTTGGAAGTCGTGAGGTTGGTGGGTCTGATGTGTGGCGGCAGAAGAAGGTGCAGTTGCGGCAGGTGAACGGGCAGAGAGCAGCAGCAGAGCAGAAATGCTCCCCACTTGGACCACCAGGGATAGGGGTCTCAAACTTAGGGCCTGGAAGGGTCAGGGGGAAGCAGCTACCAGACGGAGCTGTGCGGCGAGGGAAGAAATTTACTGATGAGGTCAGTAAGATCGCTCCTTCACCGCGCAGCGGCTGCAATTAAGTCGTGTTTAGGGAGGGCTGGACAGCTGGGAGGCGGGAAGCTGGAAAACGGCACTGGAGAGGGGCGGGTCCGTGGGGGACGAGCAGCGGCAGGGGCACGGAAAGGGAAAGAAGGCGCAAAAAAGGAGAAGTTAGAGAAAGAGAAAAGCAGTCATAGATAACAGGAAGGTGAAAAAAGAGTAGTGGAGCAAAAAGGCAGAAAAAAGAGCAGAGGAGCAAAAGGCAGAAAAAAGAGCAGAGGAACAAAAGGCAGAAAAACGAGCAGAGGAGCAAAAAAAGGCAGAAGCAGAAAAACAGACGGCAGAAAGCAGCAGGAGAGCAGAGATGCTTCCCACTGGACCACCAGGGATAGGGGCCTCGAACTTAGGGCCTGGAAGGGTCAGGGGGCAACAGCTACCAGGCCGAGCCATGCAGCAGGGAAGCAATTTGCTGACGAAGTGATATACAGGGAGTAAAACAGTAAGAAGCCCCCATAAATAACTTACAAGTACGCTGGAATGATGTTGAGCCCCCGCAGACCAGAGTTGAATGTGGAAGTCATTGTAGATTGATTGTAAAATGCTGTGCTGTATAGTTCAGATGATGGTGGCGTAAGGGTGTTTTTAGGTCTCGCCTGAGCCAGCGCATGCGCTGCTCTGCGAGACATTTAGTAGGTGGCTTTTCAGAGTGCTACCCACAGGCTTTTGCTGGCCTCCAGCTTGCGTTCACGATCGCATGCACGTGCACAGCTGCCATCTGGGTTGCTGTAATCAGGCTCCTCTGCTCGCACTCCCCCTCCCTTTTCGTCAGCTTTATTAGGCGCCATCTGGCTTCCCTCGCCATCTGGCTTCCCACCCATCCACTCGCAGCGGCTTTCATCGCTCGCGATTACTTTCACTTTCGCGGCCGCGCGGCCGTGTTATTTTCACGGCCGCGCGGCCAATGCTTGTCTTACCAAGGCTCAGGCTGAGCCTATGGCACCGTTCGTTCTCCATACTTTCGAGACTGCAGCCTGAATCTGTTTGCGCTTCAACCATTTTTTTGCTGTAATGTTTGCGCTTCGTTGTCTGTTGACCGTAAGACCTGCTGCGAACAGGGAACTTCAGTCTGTTTGATTCTGATGGTGGCAGATTTTGCTTGGCACCCACTGCCTTCACAAGCTCATGCTTTCCAGGTGACACTTTTCTCAAAGTTAAATATTTTGTTGGGTAATGGTCTTTTTTTACGTATACGCACTAAATTCGAGCAAGTAGTTGTTCATTTAAATGATCTGCACTGTCCATTTGCAGGCTAATGCTTACGTTTTAGGGCAGATCCGATTGATAATAAACACGATAACTCACCCACCCAGCAACATGCCACGACTAATTTTAAAGCGGGATCTTTGCTTGACATGTGAAAGTTGACTAACTTTTGTTAGTCCCCCAGAGGCACGGGCCTGTTGAGGATTCTCCACATAAGCCTCGTCATTTTCATTCGTGACGCCCGGTTCTCAACCCCCCGCACACCACCACCATACACCAATGTATCGAAAATTAAAAACAAACACAACAACAATGCGCAATCCGAACTGTTGGTGTCAGAATTAATGATAATTGTATTGTGATGTTACAGTTAGGCTTGTGTTTCTCGTAGCAGACTTACTGTAACATCACAATATAATTATCATTTCCAACTCATACAATAACTCTTGCACTTTAAGTTCTAAGAACCTTCCCCTTTCGCATGCACACAGCTCTTTCCAATGCAAGGAAGTGGGAAGCTGTATATCGCATTCCTGTGACAAAGCATCTTTGTGCACCAGCCAGAAACTGGGCCCCCTCCTCCATGTACAGCTGCTGGCCAGTTTATGGTTTATAACCTCCCTCATAAATCAGCTTTCTGGGAGATGAACAGAACCTGAGAGCTAAGAGGCAGAATAACCTCTGCAGCCCAGCTCTGTGTTCTGCACATGCGTTTATTTTTGCATACACTCCGTGATAGGCATAGTAATGTTACAAGATCCCAACAGTCCGAATTTTTATTTGAACTTTTTTGTAATTTTAAAAATAAAAGATATTAGGCCTTGGAGTCTTGTAATCACAATTTTGATGAAAAGTTATATTCAAAACTATTAGAAAAAAGACCCTGTGCACAGTTTTTCGCTTAAACAACAAAAAACAAATGACATACCTCGGCAAAACATTAAAAACAAGCATTGGCATAGCCAATAGGTCTCGCCTTTGGGACCTTATAAGTGTGTAACTATGCAACAGTTAATGTTGTTGCACCAAGGATATTATGCTGCATAACTAAATACTTATAAGGTCCCAAAGCGAGACCTATTGGCGCTTTAACAATGCCAATAGGTCTCGCTTTGGGACCTTATAAGTATTTAGTTATGCAGCACAATATCCTTGGTGCAACAACATCAACTGTTGCATGGCTAAACACTTATAAGGTACAAGGTTTAGCCATGCAACAGCTGATGTTGTTGCACCAAGGATAGTGTGCTGCATAACTAAATACTTATAAGGTCCCAAAAGCGAGACCTATTGGCTATGCCAATGCTTGTTGTAAGTGGCAGTGCACCAGTGTTTTGGTCCAAACACCCTTTTAATTGCAGCCCATCATCGCAGCGGTCGCACCCAAACCTGACTGATGTGAGAGAGAAGAAAGGGAGATAGCGCTGTCAAAATTGTGTTGAGAGAGGGATTCGCACCAATAACTTTCTCCAGAAGAGGATGGAAGTGCTCTGGTGCCTGGTCCCGTGTTAACAGTAAGCCCCGAGTCGCCAACTTGATTGCTCCTTCACTGGAGACGCGCACTGTGTATCAACAGTATATCGGCCTTCACATCCCTCTAAAGCGGCAGCATTAACTCAGTTTCCTGCAGCACTGGTTCCATACAGGGCTGGCTGAGAAATATTACCGCAGGATCCAGCCGGTTACCGTGAAGGGAGTCCCGGAGCTCCAGAGGGAGCGGCCATATCATTCCGCCGCCAAGCTATGTCCCCGAAACTTATTGTTTTAACTCTACGATGGTTAACATTGGTCAAGAAAGGTCGAATACATATTGGATGCTAAGACTAGCAACAAAAGATACATTTTTATGGGGGGGGGGGTGGCTGAGTTGGCGGACTACACATTAAAATGTAAGATTGCAGAGACTGGGTAATAATAATGGGAAGATGGGTAGCCTTGGGTTTCTCCCTTCAACAAGAAAAAAATGTAATTAATTTCTTAAACACATGAAAGAGACATGTTGATGGTTGCAAATCGGCATGTAAAGCATTTCCACAGAAAAGATCCAAAGGCAGTTTTACTGCAAAAAAAAGTAAAGGTCTTTTTGTAACGGTGAAAGAAGCCACAAAATAGCTGTAAAGACACAGAACAGATAGGCTAGGTGTGATGTGGCTGGTATTGTATGTGAAGTTTCTTAATTACTCCAGTATTGGAGCTTTCATAGATTCCCATGCTTGGAATCATTCCCCGTCGTCGAGATGGGAGCCTCGGTAAATATATAAACAGTAGTAAATAACCATTACAAAAGAGAAACAGGCCTAATCCCATTTTGTAGTCAGACCATGTCTTTTTGTAAAAGAGACCAAAAAGGAACCATAAGCCAATCAGAGCAGCCTCACCCTCTAGAACCTTGGTGAAAGAACCTCAGCTCCTCAGATTTTCTACCGCACGTTGTGCAGAAGGGAGTCTCCTTGAGCTTTGCTCTATTTCAACTATTTCTAATATTTTTCAGCTGTTTACTTCAGTTTTTTCTTGGTGAGATGTCTGAAAAGGAAAAGAAGGCGTTGTTTAAGTCTTGTGCCACTTGTGGCAAAAAGAGGCTTTATGTGGAGGATAGGCATAAAGACTGCATATATTGCCTATACCCGGACCACAAGGCTGCGGAGTGCAAGATTTGCCGCACCTTCTCGACTAAGACTCTCCGGGATCGTGAGGGTCGTTTACTTACCTGGCTTCACAAGTTAAAGTCGAGGAAAGAGACCGTGTCCAGTGACAGTGAGGAGTCGTCTTCCACCGTCTCATCCAGGTCAGTCAAGAGGGGTAGGGGTTCCCCTTCATCATCTCTGGGTCACCCCTCTAAGGCCTCAAAAAAGACCCCGAAGGAGTCTGAGGACCAGAGTTCTATCAAATCTCCTCACTGCGGTGTAAAGGAGAGGGAAGGACTGTTATCTTAATCTGCGACTGTCCCAGGCAAAGAGAAATCATTGAAAAAGCCCTCTTCGCAATCTTCTGACAAAAGTTGTCATTCGTCGTCACTGCGCAAGCCCTCGTCGACGAAAGCGTTAAAATCGCAGGCTAACGGTGCTCCTGTGTCGACTTCGTCTCTTTTTCCAGAGTCGACGGGCTCGTCGACGAGCACTTCTACAGCAACGTCGACGATGGTGTCGACGAAGATTTCGGCTACGGTTCCGTCGACCACTGTGGCGTCGACGACGAGAGTGTCGACGATGACGGCCACGACAGTAACGACGACGTCAGCAGGGGTGCTGCTTATCTCGTCGACGACAGGTTCGACGACGCCCATCGTTTCGTCGACGATCAGCTCGTCGTCGATGCTTCCGTCGCTGGTTCCAACTACATTCTCGTCGACGGTGCTTCCGTCGACGATGCCGTCGACGACGGTTTTTACCTCCACGTCGACGAGACCGTCGACGACATCGTCGACGGGAAAACTTTCAATTTCCATTAAGAGGAAAGAGATTGCGCCGGAGAGGCTGTCACCCAGGAAGGTGGATCCCTTACCACCTGCATTATTGTTGGAGGAGGAAGAGGACTCGGATGGTAATGACAGCCAATTTGGCTATGCTAACAGCCCCTCTCAACTTCTGGTCAGATGTCAGGACACTGATTCTGAGGGTGATTACTATCATGAACGGACTAATCAACAACAATTTCCAGACCAGGAGAACGTTCTTCAACAGATGGTATCTGTCCCCACCTCTCTTTTAACGGACTTGCAGGGGATGCTTCTAGACTATCGTCTGAGGTTTTCTTCACATCCTCCGCAACCTATTCTCTTGCCACAGCCTGTGCATACTCCTCAAGCCATGGTGATGGTTTCACCACCTCCATCTGCTCAGCCACTTACACAAATTCCAACGGAGGCAGTTCCTCAACTCCAGGATGTTTCCTCTGAGGAGGAAGAAGGTGAACTTGTGCAGCCGGATCATGGAGAAGAGTGGGATGATTATGTGATCCCTGATCCCGCTTCTCCAGCTCCTGCCCCGGTGGATTCCCCTCCTGCTGACATTGGGGGTTTTCACAAGTTAATGGAGAGGGCTTCGCTACGTTTCGAACTTCCTATGCCCTCAGTTCAGACGGAGTGCTTTCTCTATGATTTTAAGGAGCCGAGTAAGAGGATGGTACGCTCCATTCCCATAGTATCTCATGTGTGGGAAGAAGGGATAAGGACCATGAAAAATCCAGCTACGGTGGTCCCAGTCTTACTACGGCTAGACAAAAAGTATAAAGCCTCAGACGACAGCCCAGCTTCTTTGACTGGTCAACCAAAACCAGATTCAGTCATTTCCCAGGCAGCTCAGAGGAAATCGAAGAATCCTTCAGCACCTCTGACCACACCACCGGACAAGGAAGGCAGGCGCCTAGACAATGCAGGGAAACGATTTTCCTCTATGGCAAGTCTGGTGATTAGGGCGGCGAACGCACTAGCGATACTTGGACGATACGACCGCCAAATGTGGTGCGACCTTTCGCCTTATCTTGACCAGTTGCCTGATACTGCCAAGTCTGAAGCAAAGAAAATCCTACTTGAAGGGGAATTGACATCAGCGGAGATCATCGACTGTGCGATGGACATCGCTACGACAGCTTTCCGCTCCCTGGCAGGGGCGGCTGTGCTTCGTCGACAGGGTTGGCTAAAGGCAACGTGGTTCCGGCCAGAGGTTCAGAATAAGATCCTGGACCTCCCCTTTGATGGTGAAGCGTTGTTCGGCAAGCACATAGATGATGCCCTCCAAGACATTAAAAAAGACACTGAGACGGCTAGGTCATTGGGGACCCTTCAATACCGGAAAGTCCCTTTTCGTGGAGCTAGAGGCAGGGGTGCTCCTTCATACAGAGGATCCTACCAACAACAGCGATATTCCTCTTATGCTCCCGCATCCCAATCTTACCGGCCTTCTTACAACCAGAAACAAGGCCAGACATCGTCTTTCTCCAGATCAAACTTTAGGGGAAAACAGAATCGTCAGGGACGGGACGCCTCTAAGAGGCAATAGCGGCGACCTGGCTCTTTGCGCTGTTCCCTCCTCCTCCTCCAAGACATCTGTAGGAGGCAGGGTGTCTCGTTACCTACGCAACTGGCAACGGATTACAACAGACCGTTGGGTCCTAAACATCATTCAGAGTGGCCACACCCTGGAGTTCATACATCTACCACCATCCAGAGCCCCTACCGCCACCCCCATGAAACATCTGCGTCTCCTTCGGCTCGAAGTTCATCAACTGCTGATCAAGGGGGCAGTAGAGCCAGTCCCTTTATCCCAGAGGGACAAGGGTTTCTATTCCAGGTTTTTCCTGGTAAAAAGACGTTGGACAAATGGCGTCCTATTCTCGACCTCAGGGAGCTCAACACTTATCTCACAAAACAATCCTTTCGGATGGTGTCTCTCCAGGACATTCTGCGTCTTCTCAACACTGGGGATTTTATGGCCACTCTCGATCTCGAGGATGCATATTTCCACATACCCATCCATCCGGCCCACAGGAGGTTTCTTCGGTTTACAGTCGCCAAGAGCCATTTCCAGTTCAAGGTGCTTCCGTTTGGCCTTCGCTCGGCTCCGAGAGTCTTCTCCAAGGTGCTAGCACCGGTAGCAGCTTTCTCAGGAAGCATCATTTCCAAGTCTTTCCCTACCTGGACGACTGGTTACTAAAGGCCCCGTCCAGGTAGGCAGCAGCGGAGGCGGTCGCCTCTTGCACCTGCCTCTTCTCCAATCTGGGCTTGACTCTCAACAGCACCAAGTCTTCTCTTCGCCCTTCCAGAAAGGTTCAGTTTCTTGGAGCGATTTTAAACACATCTCTCAGCAAGGTTTTTCCCTCTCTAGAGCGACAAAGAAATCTAATCTCAATGGCCCATCTGGTGCGAAGAAAAAAGTATCTTTCTGTTCGCCTCTACAAATCCCTGCTGGGGATGATGTCCTCCTGCATTCCCTTGATACCTCACTGCAGATTGCGAATGCGCCCCTGCAGGAGCTCCTGGACTTGCAGTGGAAACAGGTGAGCGGATCCTTCAACGACAAGCTTCTGATCACTCAGGACATGCGCCAGGCCATTCTATGGTGGACAAAAGAAAAGCATTTGTCCCGAGGTCTATCCTTCGTAAGCACTCCAACACCTCAAGTGGTAACTACGGATGCGTCACTAGAGGGCTGGGGCGCAGTATTGCAGGATCTGCAGGTCAGTGGTCACTGGCTTCCAGAACATCGCCTCCTTCACATCAACCTCTTAGAGTTAACAGCGATTCGTCTAGCTCTTCAAGCTTTCCTTCCAAGGTTGCAAGGTTTGTCGGTACTTGTCCGGACGGACAACACCACAGCCATGCACTACATCAACAAGGAGGGCGGCACCAGGTCCCTACCCTTGTCACAAGAAGCCCAAATGATCTGGGAGTGGGCTATCCTTCATGGAATTTCTCTGAAAGCAGAACATTTGCCAGGAGTGCTCAACGACAAAGCGGACAGGCTCAGCAGGCTGAAGTCGGTCACCCACGAGTGGGAACTGGATCAGACAACGCTGGAAGGGGTTTTTCGCCGGTGGGGCAGACCTTCCATAGACCTGTTTGCCACACCAGAGAACAGGAAATGCCAGTTTTACGCCAGCAAGCTACACCATCGAGGGTCTCTGGGGAATGCGCTTTCGATAGCCTGGTCAGGCGCATTTGTCTACGCCTTTCCCCCATTCCGCTAATTCCCAAGTTACTCAAGAAAATGAAAACGGAGCGGTGCAAGATGATCCTGATAGCTCCTGCCTGGCCGAGACAGTTTTGGTTCACCGAACTCCACCTTCTCTCCTTGGACCATCCTCTTCCACTGCAACCAATTCCACACCTCCTCACAATGTCTCAGGGCCAGATACTGCACCCAGATCCTCGCTCGTTACAGCTCTCAGCATGGCTCCTGAGCAGCGGGAATTTCTTCACTTAAATCTTCCAGAAGAGATTAAGGATGTTCTTTCGCAGGCGAGAGCTCCTTCCACGAACAGGACCTACCGCTTAAAATGGAAGCGTTTCAGCATATGGTGTCTAAGCAACAGTTTGGATCCTTTCTTATCGCAACCACACCAGGTCCTTCCTTATTTCCTGTCCTTGGCTAAGGCAGGTTTGGCTCATTCCTCCATTAAGGTACACTTAGCAGCAGTTTCTCGTTTTCGACGTACGTCCTCTGGGCCTTCTCTTTGGTCAAGCAGAATTGTCAAACAGTTTCTTAAGGGCCTCTTCAGGGTGTTTCCGCCAGTGAAGCCTCCACCGCCTACGTGGCAATTAAATTTAGTTCTTTCTCAACTTATGAGACATCCATTCGAACCGATTCATCGAACAGATCTCAAGTTCCTCTCCTGGAAGGTGGCTCTGTTGCTGGCCCTCACTTCAGCCAGGAGAATAGGAGAATTACAGGCTCTTACAATTCAGGAACCCTTCCTTCAGTTCAAGAGAAATACCGTCATCATGAGAACTAATCCTAAGTTTATTCCTAAAGTACCTTCTTCTTTTCATCTCAACGAACCAGTGATCCTTAAAGCTTTTTTTCCTCAGCCTACTTCGCCGGCTGAGAGAGCTCTTCACTCTCTGGATCTGCAAAGATGTTTGAAGTTCTACCTGGACCGAACAAAGTCCTTCCGCAAGTCTTCACAACTTTTTGTATCATACAGCGCTCCCCGCAAGGGGTTTCCCATTTCCAAACGGGATATCTCGGTGGGTTGTGAGCGCTATTCGATATTGTCACACAGCAGCGGACAAACCCCTGGAGGGTAATGTCCGGGCACATTCGACAAGATCTATGGCATCTTCAGCCGCCTTGTTTGCTGGTGTCCAGATCAAGGACATTTGTAGGGCTGCAACTTGGAGCAGCACTCACACCTTTACGAAGCACTACTGCCTGGATGCATCACTCCAAGACGACGCGGCGGTGGGACAGGCAGTCCTCAGGAACCTCTTCCAATAAGTGGTGAGCTTTCCTTGCTACCCTCCTTCCTTCTTTTCTGTGCTTTATACACATTTTCTCTTGTTTATAGATGCACTAACTTATCTCTGCCTTTGGCTGTTTTAAAAATGTATTTAAACAATGTTTCTCAGACAAGTAATGTCTTATGGAAAATGTGTATGCTTACTGCTAGCTACTCTGATTCCAAGCATGGGAATCTATGAAAGCTCCAATACTGGAGTAAGAAAACAAGTTACTTACCTGTAACTTTGGTTCTCCAGTATTGGAAGCTTTCATAGATTCCCATGCGACCCACCCTCCTCCCCTGGGAAAGCTCAGCCTCTCTCTGTGTTATTTTATTATTTTTTTTCACAACGTATACGAAAATCTGAGGAGCTGAGGTTCTTTCACCAAGGTTCTAGAGGGTGAGGCTGCTCTGATTGGCTTATGGTTCCTTTTTGGTCTCTTTTACAAAAAGACATGGTCTGACTACAAAATGGGATTAGGCCTAGGCCTGTTTCTCTTTTGTAATGGTTATTTACTACTGTTTATATATTTACCGAGGCTCCCATCTCGACGACGGGGAATGATCCCAAGCATGGGAATCTATGAAAGCTTCCAATACTGGAGAACCAAAGTTACAGGTAAGTAACTTGTTTTCTTTCAGATAATTTCTGTGTTTGCAAAGGAGAACATCCAGGTTCATTAATATTACACTCAGATGATATTTCTTCAGATTCATTTTATGAAGGATTGAGAAAGACCAGCTTGTGATATGAATGTTATGCACCAATCATGCTGCAATAGATGCGTCAACCTACCTTACTGGTATGTGACCTGCAGCTTCAATACAGAGCTTTCTGATGGAGACTTCCAGCTGCAGATTCCTTACCTTAGCATAATCACAAGGTGTTAGGCTGGATCCAGAAACTGCACCGGTAGGTGGCATCGCTCGGTGCGGTGCCTATATAAGAGCCACTTAAGCGCACTAAAATCAGTTCTTTTCTTTCCGTTTCTAGCAGTGCAGATCCAGAGAAAGCTACCTCCAGTCATTTTTTTGGCTGACTTTTCTGGACATTTTTGTTGACTCTTTTTGTGACTTGCCTTGCATTGTGTAGAAATGTCTTCCAAGAAACCAACGGGGTCCAAGACCTGTAGATACTGTAACAGACAGATGTCTCTGACAGACCCCCATCTGGTTTGCTTGTGGTGCTTGGTGCTGGACCACGACTCCAAGACTTGCAAGGACTGCTGCGCTATTAACCAAAAGGCTTAAGGGAGTGTTCCTTGAAGCTCCTAGTTGCCTGGAGCCAGTTGACTCCACAACACTCCAGGTCACTGTTGTGAGGAAGGTCCCAGGCCCATTCGCAAAGTCATTCCAGGCACTTATCATCACACTCGAAGTAGTCGGGTAAGTCCCACAAAAAGTCCAATAAATCGAAGAAGTTGAAGTGCTCATCAACTTCACTGCACCAGTTCAAATCCTTGGCGATATGCGGGACCGACGTCACTCTAGGCCCCGCTTCCACACCGAACCTGCCTCTGGGTCTGGTTCACACCTCCCAGAGTTTCCCGAAGCAGGAGTGACCCCTGCCAAACACTGTGAGTTCTATAAGGCCATGCACCTCATTTTTGGGCGAGCCGACCCCTCTGGAGCACCATCGGGCCTCATGGGTTTGGTGCTGGATCAAGAACGGCTCTGATCGGGAGACACTGACTTTCCCTGGAGCCCGTTCCAGTGATATTGTTGCCGGTGCCGCTGACACACCACAGAGGTGCCGACCCCATCATAGCAGACTCTAATACCTAGCCGGACTGGTGTCCTTCAATGCTCAATCCGGCCAGAACTTGACCTTCTCAGTCGGAGCCAGTGCCTCCTTACTTTGAGAGGCCTGGAAGGGAATATGATTGGGAATGAATCTTTTAGCTACACCCCCTTGAGGAGTCTGATGACAACTAGTGTGACTAAAGAGAAAGGAGCCTCCTTGGCTATGGTGGTGAGGATGGGGGCTGTGGTCTTTGACCTTCAGATACCCTCAGTGGCAGTCAAGACAAATGTTTTGACAAGTGGATCAGCAAGGAGTCACCCCCTCAGGTCCCCTTTTCCTTTTTAATGAAGCCCTCACTGATGTCGTGCTCAGGACCTGGGCGATGCCCTGCACTGGGTGACTGTGCACAGGACAACTGCCCACTGCCATCGCCCCGCTCCAGGGGACCTAACTTTCCTCACTCAGCACCCCACCCCGGAGAGCCTGGTCATCCAAGCCTCCACCTTTAAAGTCAACCCTGTTGCATTCCTTACCACAGCACTGGATAGGGAATCGAAGAGGCTGGCCTCCTTTGGCAAGAGAATTTTCTCCTCCACCAGCTTTGTACTGTGGTCGATGAACCTCATGTGCCTTTTGGGCGATACATCCACACAGTTTGGAATTCGGTTGTGCGAGTGCTGCCCATGGTCTCAGAGGAAGCACAAATCGTATTGTCACAGGCTATTGCAGATGGCAGAGACGCAGCAGACTTCACCATTCACTGCAGACTGGATACGACCAACTCACTAGGCAGAGCGATTGCATCATCAGTGGCACTCAGATGCCACACCTGACTTTTCAGGGGATATCCAGGCATCTCCTATGGACATGCCCTTTAATTGCACCCTTCCCTTCACAGACAAGGTATATTCTGTGTTGGAGCGCTTTAAGAACAGCCAAGCCACTGCCAGGTCCTTGGACCTCTCCATGGTCCCACACAACCCCATTTTTGCCTTTCACCCGTTCCATGGCTATGGTAGAGGCTACCAACTGCATCCATTCCTGCCCACCAACTACAGAAACAGACTCCCCCAATCCTTTTGTGGCCACGGATACAGTTGCCACAAGCCTCATGGGACTTGCAACCAGAGGTTGACCCAGTCCGCCCCCCCCCCCTTCCATGGGTAGCATCAGCCTCCAAACCACTTTACTTTATTCCTGTGCCATCACAGGCACCCAGTTGGTGGCAGAATCTACCATCACCTGCCCCAATGAAAGTTCATAACATCGGGCAAGTTGTTACTTCAGTTCGTTCAGCGAGGTTACTCTATCCCCTTTCTAGAAACCCGGCCACCAATGCCACCATATTCAAAACGGCTGACAAAGGACCACCTCTATCTGCTCCATCAGGAAGTATAGGCTCTTTTGACAAAAGGAGCCATCAAGAGGGTGCCAAAATCAAAAGTAGATTGTGGTGCTATTCCAGCTAATTTCTGGTGCCCAAACAAGGACGGAGGCCTCCGCCCTATTTTAGACCTGCAGCCTCTCAATTTCTTACTGAAAAAGGAGAAATTCAGGATGCTCACATTAGCTCGGATTCCGTCTGCCCCAGACTGGATGGATGTGCTGTACTCGCAGGACGCCTATTTCCATATTTCCGTCCTGCCAGCCCACAGGCGCTACCTGCGGTTCACAATGGACCACGAGTATTATAAGTTCGCTGTGCTCCCATTTAGCCTTACCAGCCTCCTTGGGTGTTCACCAAGGTGATGGTGGTAGTTGCAGCACACCTGCGGAGGTCAGTGGTTCAAGTCTTTCCCTACCTCAACAACTTGCTGTTGAAGGTAGGCTCTCCCCAGGCAGACGTCTCCCACCTACAGACTACTACATTCACTGGGGTGCACTGTAAACGTGCTGAAGTCACACCTGACCCCCCTCTCAAACACTCCCTTTCATTGTAGCTGCTCTGGATACTGCAGAGTTTTGGGCCTCTCCTCCAGAACAGCGAGTCCAGGATATTCGGGCTATGATTCCAATGTTTCAGCCTCTATCCTGGATTTTGGTGAGACTGACTCTGAAGCTGCTGGGCCTCATGACCTCCTGCATCCTGCTGGTAACACATGCCCGCTGGCATATGCAGGCTCTGTAGTGGGACCTGAAGTCTCATGGGCGCAGTATCAGAGGAATCTCTCCAACCTGGTCCAGATATCAGAGGGAACTGCAAAAGACCTGCATTGGTGGCTGGCAGACAGTGATTGGTTCAGCAGCAGACCTCCTTCCCATCCCCAATCAGAGCTGGCTAGAGTGTTACTCCTGTGCAGAGGCATCCATCTGGGAGAGGTGAAGATTAGAGGACTCTGATCTCCGGTGAAGTCTTAGCTCCACATAAACTTGCTGGAGTTGAGAGTGATCCGACTGGCATTGAAAGCCTTTCTTCCTTCCATCAAGGGGAGGCCAGTTCAGGTGTTCACAGATAACACCACCACCATGTGGTATTGCAATAAGCAGTGGTGGGTGGGTTCATGGACACTGTCTCAAGAGGACCTGCGTCTCTAGCCATGGCTGGGAAGTCAGGGCATTTCCCTGGTGGGTCAACATCTGGCAGGCTCTCTGAATGCCAGAGCGGACAAACTCAGCCGTCGATACCTAGTGGATCACGAATGTCAGCTCTATCTGAAGGTGGTGCAAGGTCTCTTCAGAGATTGGAGAGAACCTTCGTTAGATATATTCACCACCGTTGAGAACGTGCAATGTCAGCACTTCTGTTCGCTGGAGTTTCCAAGGCGACTCCCTCTCTCTGAGACGCATTTTGTCTCGAGTGGCGCTCAGGCCTCCTGTACGCCTTTCCTTCGATACCACTCCTGCCCAGAGTTCTCAAGAAGATCAGGAATCACTGGGCCCAAGTTATTCTTGTGGCTCCAGGTTGTGCACAGAGTATAGTATTCAGATCGTCTGAGCATGAGCGTCGGTCCTCCGGTCAGGCTGCTGCTTCGGTAGGATCTAGTGTTGCAGCAACAGGGCAGGTTCCTGCACCCGAACATGTGCTCGCTCCACCTTCGTGTGTGGAAATTGAGAGGCACCTTTTGGCAGTTTTTGACCTCCCACCTGAAGTCCACAGTGTCATTGGGGCAGCCAGGTATCCCTCAACCAAGACAGTATATGCCTGCCGCTGGGAGAAATTTGTGACTTGGTGTGAATCTACACAGGTTGATCCCCTTTCTGCGCCCTTAAATGAAGTTTTGTAGTTTGTTCTCTCATTAACCCGGCAAGGCTTTGCTCTGGGAATTGTTAAAAGGTACCTTTCAGCCACATCGACATTCTTGCGGTTGCCAGATCAACCCTTCCAGTTTAAGTCACCAGTTATGTCTTGTTTCCTCAAGGGACTAAAGCATCTGTTCCCTCCAAAACCCTTCAACATGCTTCAGTGGGACCTGAACCTAGTTTTAACCTTCCTCATGTGTGCACCTTTCAAGCCCTTGCACAATTGCCCTCTTTGCTTTTTAACTTTAAAAAGTGCTTTTCTAGTGGCCATCACATTGTCCAGGAGGGTTAGTGAGCTGCAAGCACTTTCTGTGCACCCTCCTTCTACATCTTTCTTCCTAGACAGGCTGGTGCTGAGGACACATTCCTCTTTCCTCCCAAAAGTGGTGACACCTTTGTGCTGAGGACACATTCCTCTTTCCTCCCAAAAGTGGTGACACCTTTTCATGTGGGCCTGACGATCACCATGTCTACCTTCTTTGCTCCGCCTTACTTTTCAAAGGAAGAGAAAGTGACTTCACTGACTGGACCCAAAAAGAGTTTTCTCATTCTACATAAATCGGACCAGTGAGTTCCGGGTGGATGATCAGCTTTTCATTGGGTTCGCTGGGGTGAAGTAAGGGAAGGCCATGCAGAAATGGACCAGCTCATGATGGATAGTGCTCTGCAGTAAGATCTGACATGTGTTGACCAAGAAGCAACCCCCTGAGGGCTTATGTGCCCATTCCACCAGAGCCAAGGCTGCAACCACTGCGTTAGATGTCCAGGACAGGGACTCCGCGAGTTGTTGTGCTGCAACATGGGCGTATTTGCACATGTTTGCCAAACACTACTGCATGTACAGTCAGGTCCATTGTGACAGGCACTTTTGTCCGTTCGGTCCTCCAGGAGTTCCTGGCCTAATTCTGTTCTCAGACCCTCCTCCGGGGGGGTATTGCTTGGGTATCCATTCTAAGGTAAGAAATCTGTAGCTAGAAGTCTCTATCAGATGAACATGTTATTTACCTTTGGTAACTCTTAATCTGGTAGAGACTCTACCCGCAGATTCTTTATCAATCCACCCGTCCTCCCGTTCCACGAACGGATTTCTCCAAGTTGGGTTACCCTTATGAGGTCCTTAGTGTCTGCACACTGATACATCAGCCACCTTTGTGGCTTCGCACTTCTGGTGTGTAAAGGTCACAAAAAGTAACTGGTGTCAGGGCGCTGGGGTGGCGCCTATATAGGCACCATGTACATCACATCCGGCACGTATGACGCCGACGTGGAGCCAAACAAAACCAGCTACCGGCACGCAAAGGTAGTGCTCGAAACGTTTCCGGATCCAGTCTAACGCCTGAGGATTATTCTTAGGTAAGGAATCTGCAGCTAGAAAGAGTCTCTACCAGATAAAGCATTACTGAATGTAAGTAACTTCCTTTTCAGGAGGTGGCACATTAACTCACTAAGCTAGGTTACTGGGTTCGGAACCTGCAAGTTAAACAAATTGGACCAGTGGTATTGTTAACCCGCTTCTAGGTAAATTGGAGAGTTTCCAAAGGTTTCTAATAAGCTGGTTGGATTGGGGCAGAGTCTGTCACTTGGAATTTATGTTCACCAAGGGTTGGTGGAGACATGCAGGGGACTGAGGTCTCATTTGAGTTCAGGGTGGGGAATGGTTGGGCATTGAGTCTGATGTGAGGTCTTTTGATGGTGTTAGCGGTCCATGGTTATCCTGCTAGGATTGACTGCTGATGATCTAGTGTGGGGGGGCGGGTCCTGTGGAAACAACTGATGTGTATGTGGATGGCTGATGTTAGGTGTGTGGGAAGGATATGTGATCCAGTGACTTCACTGTAGACTGATAAGATTTCCTTGAGATTTCCTGCATTTATTCGCTGGAGATGCTCTTTGGGGTCGTGGGCTGATAGGTCGGGTTTCTTAGAAAGGGGCAGCTCTGGCAGAGGTGGTATAGCCTTGTGTGGACCTAGAGCACGGTGACTGAATCTGTTTTTGCCTGCTAACATCCATTACTTCTGCTTCATGTAACCAATCTGTTACCTGACTAAAAAAACGCATTAGGAGTTTCGCTGCTGCTTGTGAGAACCGCGGTGTTCACAGCATTTTAACCGTTTGCTTTTTCGCGTTCTGAACTGAGTACTAATGATTTCAAAGCCTGCAGTGTTATGTACAATCGCCTTTCCTGATTTTCTCCCACGGAACAACTATCAAAAGGTGCTGTTCTTGGCTCAACACCCACTTGCAATGAACATAGCTCGTGTTTGGTAAACAGCTAATATAATTTTGATGCAAACATCACTCAAGCTACATTTGCGACACACCGGCATGACCATACTCACCAGGAAGACTTCTGGTATGTCATAATGAGCTATCCTCTGGTACTCAAAAATATTTTCCAGCCAAAACTTCTCACGGTAGAACACTTTTCCATGTACCCCTAGAATGTCCCTTTCTTAAGAAGAATTTGCTTGATAGACCCTCATGGCAATCCAGTCACAATACAATACAGGGGCCTTTAGTGGATCACTTCTCCATTACTTTCACATAAACTAACATGAATATTAATAAACTATAAATTTAACAAATCATAAACTCCAAATTGGATGAATACGAGGCAGAGAATCAGCAAGCTCTAGGATGTCATACTTAGAAAGAAATGTGCTATCAAACATGGATAACATGCAAATTATCCCAGCTTACAGAGACACTTGACCTCAAATTGCCCATATTTTTGTGTCACTTTAAATGCGCACATTACAGACCTTTAAAGTGTCTTTTGCTGTTGCCTCAATGCATCTCTCTAAGAACTAATCCACATTAAAAATCCTAGACTTAGTTTGGAAAGAGCAGGTGACTTGGGACCATGGCTACAGCTCCTCTATAATGGATGTATTTTATCAGCCAGTAATTGGGTAGTAGTGTCCTTTTACCTGCCTTTCTATTATGACATTTGACAACATTGATGTGCCATTATCTACCAGTATGGATTGATTGGTTTCCAGAAAGCATTAAGGAGAAGATTGCCTCTGGAGCAGTTCCGTTTTAGAAGAAAGAAACTGAAAACACACAAAAGGTGATGGGATGCTTGTAACAAGTCTAACCACTGTAAGGTGCTCAGGGTAGCAGTCCAACCCATCATTTTTATGCCTACCATGCCACCTGTGTTTAGACACAGCCATATGCAAATCAGTCACGACCCTGCTCCAACAGGAACAGTCGAGCCCGAACTTCCAGGCCAAGCCCTCCCTGATCCGCAACACAAGCAACCTGTTGGGACAGAAAAGTTCTCTGCATGGTAAGAGACATGTACCTCTGCCCTGAGTGCCCAATGTACTGTTGTCTGGATCCCTAATGCAGATTTTTTGTCATAGGCGAACACAGATCATGCTTGTGCGCCATGACATCGGCCTGTCTCAAGGATTGCGGTCTTGCTGGATCAGGACGGGCGCTCAAAGCGCTACCTTCATAGTGATGGAAGGCTACCACCCTCACCAGGAGTTAAGCAGCACAAGCGTGGTGGCAGCATACTCATTTGTGATCAGTACTAGTGAACAGGACCTTTTTATTCTGTGTCAAGGGAGTGAGGCCTACATGCTCAGTCCCCTTTTAAAAGTTCTGCTGCTGTGTTCTTAACTCACTCTTGGCATACATCAGGTAGATGTGGAGTGCTGCACAGTACAGGAGTAGTGACTCTGCGCTGGATGTATGTTCTCCTTTGAAGAGTACAGCACAGGAATAGAACAGTACTTTGTAGTACATGTGGGATTAGTGCATGTGTAGGGTGTTTGCATGCCTGGCAGGAATACATTACATGAGAGATGTAGTGCTGTGCAGCGTATTCGCAAGGAGAGCATGTGCTGCCTGTATGTGTGAAGTACAATTCATGAAGGCTGAAGTGTTGTGCAGCACGTACATGGTGTGTGTGTGTGTGCTGGCAGTGTGTATTTGTAAACAGTACACCTAGGTTAAATATAGAAAAATGTCAGTCCTGAACAGGGCGCGCGGACTGATTGTGTCTGAAGAATGCATGTGTGCATGTAATGGTACAATATATAGAGGTACCAGTGCTGGACAGTAAGTGTGCTGTGAATGTACACTGAGCAAATGTGCCTACAATGGTACATTACATGGAGAACCCTGACCTCCATTTCAGGAAGCCCAGGCCTTCCTGTTGAAGACATGAGGAGAGAAATTCCCCATACAGATTTGTGAATTGCTGTGTCCCTGTGAGCTGGGTGTGACAGACACTGGGGGAAAAGGAGGATACTCTCTTTACACCTCAAAAGACTGCACTTTGATTCAGTGATAGATCACAAGAAAGGGGCAAAAATACATCCCAAGAAAGGAGATGGGGCTGATAAGGGAATCGGAAAAAGTAGAGCTGGGGGTCTGAAATTAACCTTTTGATGCACATATCTGTGAGGGCAGCCACTCACCTGAAGTCGAGGTGGTTCCACTTGGGCGAGGACAATTCCCAAATCCCTTTGGAAGTACACAGGGAATGATGATCATAAAACAGTAATCAGTGACCTCCCAAGGGCAAGGGGGATATGAGGTGAAAGAAAAGAAAACGAAAATACCAGCAGGATTCTGCCTGGTCCGTCGGGTGGTCGGAATGTTCTGTCTGGGAGTTAAGCGTATGTGGTGGGTTCAAGTACTGGTCCAGAACATCAAACAATGAGTTGATTCGCCGTCTGCCTAAGCAATACTGAATGTAAGAAACAACACATTAGTCAAGAGCATAAGTTTCTTTCTTGCACCTTTGAACAACAGTGTCTTTACATTACGTAACCAGTTTAGTGATGAAAAAACCTCTACGGTTCTATACCCAATGTAAGGTTTTCCAGAATTTAGCCGTGAATTGCGGGCCACGATCGGATATGATTTTACTGAGTAAACCATGCAGTTGTACAACTTCAGAGAGGAAAATATTACTGAATTCCATAGCTGTTGGTATCTTTTGTAATGGAATGAAGTGGTCCATTTTAGATAATGAGTCAACTATCACTAACAAGATGGTGTATTTATTCGATGCAGATAAATTTGTGATGAAATCTACACTGCTGGTATGGAAGGGTGCTGTAGGAATTGGTAATGGTTGTAAGAGCCCAGCAGGGGGTGTATGTGCATTTTTAGTACGTGCACAAACTGGGCATGCCTGTACATGCCCATGTACATCTTTTCTGATATTGTCCCACCAGAAATGTTGCACACAACTATCTAGTGTCTTTTGAATACCCGGATGGCCTGTAAGTGCTGTGTCATGGTGCCAATTGTAAAAATGTTTGCCGTAACGTACCTTGAGGAATGAACATCTTCTTTTTTCTAAACAAAAGCCATTCTTTATGTTTTTTTCTGAATCTAATAACCATTCTTGGCGATTGATTTGTTCTGAAGCCTGTTTCACATTGGATAGAAACGTATCAGCAATGGTTACAGCCACTATTTTGTCAGCAGTGATAATACTTTGGGTGGTTACTGTTGAGTTTTTAGCTTCACCTAGTCCATATCTGGACAATGTGTCAGATTGCACCTGTTTGGTACCTGGACCATATGTAATAAAAAAATCAAGCTCATTAAAAAATGTAACCACCGCATCTGTCTTGGTGTAAGTGCCTTAACGGATGTAAAAAATTGTAGGTTCTTATGATCACTAAAACTAGTGACGGTATGCTTGGCTCCTAAGAGATGATGTCGCCATTCAGTAAAGACTGCTTTAATGGCCAGAAGTTCACATTCTGCGACAGTATAATTCTGCTCAGCTGGAAGTAATTTCCGGGAATAATATGCCAATGGGTGAAGATGACCATGGTCAGGATTTTTCTGTGAAAGTACTCCCCCCATTGCGATCTGCGAGGCCTCCGCCTCCACAAAGAAAGGTTGGTCGGGATCTGGATGGGATAAAATTGGAGCTGTGGTAAAAGCCCTCTTGATGTTCTGAAAGGCATCTTCGGCTTTGTCGTTCCAAACAAAGGACTGTCCCTTTTTTAACAACTGAGTGATTAGTGCACCTATGCCAGAAAAGTCAGCAATGAATCATCTGTAAAAATTAGCGAATCCAAGTATTTTTTGTACATCTTTTACTGAGGTTGGGGAGGGCCAATTTAGTATTGTGTCTACTTTCTTTGGGTCCATTGTTACCCCTTCTGGAGATAAACGATAGCCTAGGATTTCAACTGTGGTGACATGAAATGCACATTTTTCCAATTTAGCAAATAATGAGTGTTCTCTCAAATGTTGGAGAATAGCTCGCACATGATGAATATGTTCCTGTTCTGTTTTAGAAAAAAACTATATATCGTCTATATAGACGATAGCACCAATGTCCAAAAATCATGCAGTACTTCATTAATTAAGTACTGAAATGCAGCTGGAGCATTGCAGAGACCAAACTGCATTACTGTGTATTCAAATAGACCGAACGTGGTTCTAAATGCCGTTTTCCACTCATCTCCCTCCTTCATACATATGAGGTGGTATGCACCCTGCAGGTCTAATTTGGAGTAGATGGTAGAACTGCGCACTTGGTCTAGAAGAACAGTAATAAGCGGCAAGGGGTAATGTTTTTTATCATTGCCTTATTAGCTGCGCGATAATCAATGCATGCTCTTAAATCGCCATTTTACTTGGCTACCAAAAACAGTGGCGAAGAGACCGGTGAGGTTGAATGACGAATGAACCCTAAATCTAGAAGTTCATCTAGGTATTTCCTGAGGTATTGTGTCTCTGGTTTAGTAAGAGCATAAATTCTACTGCAGGGTAAACTTGCACCTGGTATGAGATCTATTCTGCAGTCAAATGTTCGGTGTGGAGGTAACTGGGTGGCTTGAACTGTGTCAAAAACATCTGAAAAATCTTGATATGCTTGTGGTTGTGTGGGTGAGGAGGAGGGGCGTTGTACTGCTGCACAATGTAATGGGGAAATCGGATATGGTGTTTCTTGATAACAATGATTTCTACAAAAAGAAGAATCTAACCTAACTGTTCGCATCACCCAATCAATTTTGTGATTATGACATTCCGGCCAGGGAATTCCAAGAATTACCCCAAAATTTGGGGTGTCAATGAGGGCGAAGGTGGTTTTTTCCATATGACCATTCTCACAGACTAGGGTCAATGGTTCAGAATAAAAACAAATAAGTCCAGATGAAAGGGCGGAACCGTCAACTGCTCTCACAGGTTCAGGTTCCTCTTTAGCAACATGAGTAGTACCTAGTTTTTTGGCTAATGTTAAATCAAAACAAATACCTCTAGCACCAGAATCTAATAAAACAGACAAACAATGTGGTTTTTGGGTTAAAAGAATACAGGTGATTCTAACAGTCATGTGCCTAGGGATCCTATTTACTACATTAGTTATGTTTTGGGAGATCTTTAAATCAGACTCTCTCGAAGAGACGATCTCCGAACTCTCTGAGAGTATTAGTTGTTATGATTTTCAGGTTTTATATCAATACCTGCTATGATCTTCTTCTTCTTGGGCTTAATTGGACATTCCCGTGTGAAATGACCTGACTTACCACAGTACAAACACAGGTTACCTTTCCTTCGCATATCTTTTTCTTCTGTGGTTAAAGGCCCTCTGAGTCCATCTATCTGCATGGGTTCTACGTCATTGATTTTATCACTATTTTCTTTTTTGTCATTTTTTACAACTAATATACTTACTTGGTTCACCTCTGGGTTTCTCATGCTTACGTTCTCTCAATCTATGGTCTAGTCTTCCTACCAAATCAATAAGGTCAGAATAATCTTTGGGGAGATCAACAATATGGGCCAAAGAATTTTTTAATTCGTCTCTAAGCCCCCTGTAAAACAAGGATGTACGTTTTTCTTCTGGCCACTGTGTCTCTGCGATCAAGCAATTAAACGTGGTAATATAGGTAAGGAGATCACTGGATCCCTGATGCAGATTTAATACTTTGTTATCACTTGACTGAACAAAAATATGGCGAGCAAATTATTTGGGCATGTTTTCGTTAAAAGCTGCGTAATTATGCAATAGGGGGTCGTTATTCTCAATTAGTGGAATTGACCTGTTCGCAGCCACGCCACCAAGGTAGGAAATGATGAAAGCTACATTAGTAGCATCAGTCGAAAAGACTTGGGGCTTGCAAAGAAAGTGCAACTGGCATTGGCTCATGAATGTGGCAAACTGAGCACTATCGCCGGAGAATTGTTCTGGGTTGGCCAGGGGTGCCGTATTAGGTGTTATAACAGTTCATTGACTTGCAAATTCTGTTCAGGACGTGAGGGGACTGGATTGGGTGCTACAAAAGCATGTGTTCCAATTTTTGGAGGAGCTAAAATCGGGCGCTCTTCTTTTAATGTAGTATCCCGCCATTGCGTAAAATCTGGTTTACCTTTTCCTATTGTCTCTCTAAGGGCTGCATTCTCTTGTTTTAACTGTTGCATTTCTTCATGCATACCTCAAATGACTGCTGTTAATTGTGAAAGGTCTGGGGTACTTCCAAGTGTGTCTTGAAATAAATTATCCATGATGATTGTCGCCCAAAAGGAACACTAGTTGTTGTGGCTTAGCCTTCTGTCAGGGGAGCCAATCACCTGAAGTCCAGGCGGTTCCACTTGGGCAAGGACAATCCCCGAATCCCTATGGAAGTACACAGGGAATGATGAACATAAAACACCATACACCAGTGACCTCCCAAGGGGATGGGGGGATGGGATCAGAGAAACAAAAGAAAACGAAAAAACCTGCAGGATTCTGCCTGGTCGGTCGGGTGGTCGGAATGTTCTGTCTGAGAGTTAAGCGTATGTGGTGGGTTCAAGTACTGATCCAGAACATCAAACAATGAGTTTCTTCGCCGTCTGCCTAAGCAATACTGAATGTAAGAAACAACACATTAGTTAAAAGCATAAGTTTGTTTCTTGCACCTGTGAACAACAGTGTCTTTATATTACATAACCAGTTTAATGATGAAATTACCTCTACGGTTCAAGATGTCACCATTAATTGTCACAAGGGTCAGGTATATAGCTATGCTGTGGAAAGTATGCATATGTAAGGTCTGTGAGTAAAGTAAATAACAAATATTAGACATATGATAGCATTTCCTTTCATAAAATGCAATAGTAAATATATAGCGGAATAAGGTTTTTACCAACTCTGGTGGTGGATTACACAATAACGCTAATGAAACCCGACTTTACTTGAACAAGAAACATCCAGTCTAGATATTCATAACACTGTCTTGCTTGCAATGTTAAATAAATTGCCCTGTTTTACTGTAATTCTCTTTCTTCCTTTTCTAGGAGCCAAAATGAAGCAGAAGACTGAAGCACGGACGTGCCTCTCACGTGACCCACGTCCGTCCCAGATGGAAGCTGTAACAGGATCCAAGACCGAGAGCCGAAGTCTGAAGCTGGAACGCCGAAAGAAGAACAGGGCCGCAGAAGGAGACCGCAGCGCGGAGTCGCAGTCTTCAGGTAAGTGAATTGGCTTCGACGAGCCTGAGTGATAGTCTGACGAGCGTTCGCGCTTTAAAGAAGCCAAATGCACGTGTCAGTAAGGTCGCGCTGGGGAAGGCAGCACGTTCCGCGCACATTCCCCATTTGAATTCACATGCAGGGGATTTACATTAAGGCATGTGTCAACGGCTGCGTTGTGCACGAGGAAAGCAGCACGTTACAAGCACATTCTTTATTTGAATGCCCATGCAGGGAATTTACATTAAGGCATGTGTAAACGTTTGCTCAGTTGCTTGATTCTCCTTGTGTTACCATCATACAAATGAGTGTGCCATGTTCTTATATCAGACCTTACCCATCATAACGTTGCTCACAGACATATGTTGAGCAAATACAAACAAAAACATATTTCCACACCTGTTACAATATTGATGCAGATACCCTCGCATGACAACATATATAAGGACTACATGAGGTGACACTCATGATAATATCACTGTGGCTGACATCCAGGTGTGAGCGCTAGTGATTACGCCAACCTTAACTCCTACTTTTCCCTACTAGATTTAATGCAGATGGTCTTTTATTTGCCTGCTAAAAGTGGGAGAGGGGAGGAAAACAATTCAAGATTATACTTTTGATTTAGCCATGCTGTAATAGACCACAGACTCCGAAGTTCAGTTTGGTGGATTTATTATAAGGCCAAAAATAATTGAATATAAACACACCTCAATATCAGAGTATATAGGTACAGAAAGATCAATACAGAGCCGATTTTACGAATATAAGTCATTCGGCACAGAAGGCATAATATGATGAACTCCAAAATCAAAATACAGCAAAGAATAGAAGCGGAGTCCAATTCTCTTTTCATTAAGAAGGAGCAAAATCTTTCCCTACTCTGCTCTCAATGAGAATCCTACCTATCTCACTTGTATCATATCCCAAAGGTGTCAGCACGTGTTGACTTCCTAAGAAGTACTCACGTCAAATGGGTCTGATAGCTTAAAGCTATGGAGCTCGCTCTAAGATGCTCCTTCTCCTCCGAAAACTGGCAGAAGTCTCTCGAATCTGTCCCTGCGCATCATATAAAAAGACAATATTCAACCCACAATACGTCATGTTCAGTAAGTTTCCACAGAAGCTTTAATTAAGTCGACTCTTCTTCCAGTGGCCTTGGTTCCCAGATAGGCCAGGCACGAAAGGCAGGTCCTCCCTCTCGCCTTGCAGTCTTCTTCAAAGACATTCCGGGTATCTCCTTAAATCTAAGAATAACGAGGTCGAATTCCTGCACCTGCAGTAGGATGAGAACACACTGTCTTCGAGCACCACAGAATTTATTTAATTAATTCTTGAGCAACCAAGGAGAAACGAAACTCAAAACAACCTACAATTTGGGCCTACAAATCGGATAACTTAAACTAAACATGGTTACATTATATGAGTATAATTTCATCCTGCACATTACACATACAGGAATTATGTTTTCTAATACACGCAAATCCTACTTAAACATGCTTGCTTCATTGTAATACTAATATAACGTGAATAAATGCATCTTAATAATCATAAAACACTGCACACGACAAAAATACATATGAGTGCGTTTATATCAAGAGTATAGTGCACCCCTACAATTTAGAGTGCTGTAAGCGCTCTATCAGTTCCCCCTCTTATGACTAGTGTCATAACACCAACCTTTTACCCTCTCATAAGTTTTTCCTTGTAGAAGAGACCGACCTAAACAGAGGTTGTAGCTTGCCGTCCCTGTCTAAATCTTTCCAACCCTTTAAGGTCCAGATAATGACTATCCTGCAGTCGTTCTAATTGTTGCTCTCGCTTTTTCAAAGAATTCTCAGCATGTCGTGCCCTTTGCCATTTGTAAGCCTTAATGACTGCCAACAGTACAATTATACAAATGACAGCTATTATAATAGGTTTCAAGATGTATCCCATTATTCCTTGTCCCAAACTTCCAAACCAGCTTCCTATCTTGCCAAATCCCTTGCCAAGTTGTTCCCAGAGTCCATCAGCAGCTAGATCACGTAAATCTTGATGTATCTCTGAAATATTGCTAATGTACTTCCTTATATCCCGACTATTGTCAGGAATATAAGTACAGCACTGTTGAACTTTCAATAATTTACAGACTCCTCCAGCTTTTGCTAATAGCACATCTAAAGCAAGATGATTTTGAAGAACCATAGCCCTTATTGAAACCATCTCCCCATCAACAAGTAATAGAATTTGGGCCGTATTCACAGAGAGCTTATCTACCAGAGTTGCCAGCTTTCTAATCTTCACATCATTCAAAATCACACCCAAACTAGGTATCATAGCTCCAAATATATCCCCAATAATTTCTCCCGCACTTACACCACGTTTTCCTCTATGAGATCTCTTCCCTTCCAAAGGCCATAAATCATCCACATGGAAGATCTTGGGAAATACCACAGCCAAATAACATGTCCCATACCAATTTTTGGGCAATTTCACATAAGCATTTTTACCGCACACAAAGTACACATTTGGCACTATGGTCAATTTATCCAACAGCGCCTTTCTAATGGATTCCTCAATCAAGAAAATGTGTTCACAATCACTCTCACCCACAAATATTTTGTCATAATATGTGGACGGGTGTCTAATGCACAGTCTCCCTTTCTGCTGGAAGTCTAAAGCTATTGGACCAGAACTT
This sequence comes from Calotriton arnoldi, assembly GCA_963921515.1. Lineage (NCBI taxonomy): Eukaryota > Metazoa > Chordata > Amphibia > Caudata > Salamandridae > Calotriton > Calotriton arnoldi. Next base: position 726,518 of record CAWUFW010002570.1, on the reverse strand, counting down.
CCCTTTGCCTTATGATCTAATTCCTCCTGTGTCCATGGGATCACTTTGTGCTTCGGATCTGGTCTAAATAAGGTCTGCCTATGTCGATCTTCTATCTGGTCCACAAACTTCTTTTCAATGTCAGTTAACATGCAGGTCAAATTGTGTCTATGGGCATAAGATGTATCTAAGGTAATAGTAGGCACAAAATACGTAGACATCCTCTCTACCTGCTTATAGTAATCATATTTATTCATGTATTTAAGAACGGGGACTTCTGAGAGTACCACATCATAATTGGAGAAGTAGTACTCAAAATGTGCCTTGCTATAAAACATACTCAATAACACGCTGCATGTAATGCCATAGGTCAAAGGTAAGTGATGGTATCGAATGCCTTCTTCTACGGATGCTGGCAGTTGCATACACACATAGCAATCTTTCGCTTCCATTGTATCAACATACTCATACAACAAACGAGCATATGCATTCAGCGTGAAATCACCTTTTGACAAATCTACATGTAACATTCGACTAGTTTCCCTAATCATCTCTCTATCTTTTGCGGATGCACCCTCTTTGAACTCTGAAGTAGGTGGGGTAAGTGTCGTCTGTTCCCCATTCCTTTCGGCATCGTGTGACTCAACCAAAGATGTAACAATCACCACAGTTATGACAATAAGCACCACAACAATAAGGGTACCAATTATGCACTTCTGCTTGCGTCCTGGATTTCTAGATTCCATTTTGAACCACCTTTGGTTTCGAGGCGCAAACGAATCAAAGTCTCTTTTCTTCTTTTCTTGCCTTATTTTGTTATTTACGATGTCTTTTTATTTTCCTTTTCCCATTCGATTATGGCAATATTCAGTCCAGTATCTATGGCCTATTGTAGAGGTGTAGTCAGCCCTAGCCCTCAGTTCTTCTTCTATTGAAAGTCCCTAATTTAAATCTTCTTCCACTCGGGCCTAGGTTATCTTCTTTCTAAAGCCTAATGAGTTCTTCTTTCAAAGTTCAAGCTTCATCATTAATGATATTAGATCCAAGTATGGTAAGAACAAGCTGCAGAATTTCTGCACGAATCTCTCCCAATTCCTGTGCAGTGGGCTGTCGACCAAATGTGGGGAAAGCAACTTGGTTAAGAATCAAAAGCGCAAACCACTTAGCCTTGGTGGATCGGGGACTGTCAAAGTTAGGATTCCGAAGGCTTCAAATCCAGGGACCAACAGCTGAATATCAATCGACAGGGTGTCCCCTCCGTAACTCACTGTACCAGTCCCCAACCTTCCGGAATTCTTCGGTCTCTGCATTTGCAGCCAGGTACGTCCACTCAGGAGAGGTGTACTTTTGAGACGGTACCCTCTCTCTTCTGGATCGTCTTAGACCATCCGATCTCTCCTCAGTTTCACTTTGATCTGATTCAGACGTTTCAGGAATCGGAGCGAGATTTTTCTCAGATGCAAGCCTTATGTTCAGCCTTTCTTTTCTTGTTGGCCACTTTTCTGCTTCTGCTTCTGCATCTGGTCTCCTCTCTTCCTCTTGATTTGATCCTTCTGCATCAGGCCGTTCACTTTGATCTGGTTCAAAGTTCACTTCTGCAATCTCATCTATCTCATGAGCTGAACTCAACTCTGGAGCAGCTTGATCTTGGTTTTCTTGCTCAGTTGATTGTTCAGCCCCTTCAGGAATTCTTACGACTTGACTTGTTCCTTCGTTCTCTGTGTCAGTTTCAGTTGTACTCCTCGGAACAAGAGGAATCGTTGCCTCCTCAGGTTCTGGAACGCGGCGAGTGTGCGAAGCGTGGATCCAGTTTGGTAATCCTCCACACTTCACAGCTGTACTTGTAACCAAGATCACCTGGTATGGTCCTCGCCAGCGAGCATCAAGGCAGCTCTTCCTCACGTGCTTTCGAACAAGCACCCAGTCACCAGGGTTAAGATCATGCAGCAGGTCTCTCGAGGTAGATGCAGTCGCAGCCTCGACCTGATGGGACACAGAATTAACCACGTCAGCCAGTCCCCTACAATAATCCAAAACCAAATCATCTGTGATGTTTATCAGTGCTGTAGCTGGCACCATAGGCAAGCGCATAGCTCTTCCCATCAATATCTCATGGGGAGAGAGTCCTGTCCTCCTATCAGGAGTACTACGCAGACTCATCAATACCAATGGTAGCGCATCTGGCCACTTCAATGAAGTTGACGAACAAACCTTCGACACCCTCATCTTGATTGTGCCATTTATCTGCTCCACAAGGCCAGATGCCTCAGGCCTGTAACTACAGTGCAATCTCTGATCAATGTTTAGAGCTGTACATAACAATTTCATGATTTCACTATGGAAGTGTGTTCCTCTATCTGTCTCCACTGAGGTCGGAAATCCAAACCGTGGTATCAGTTCCCTTAACAACAGTTTTGCCACTGTGAGACTGTCACATCGTCTAGTTGGATAGGCTTCAACCCAACGTGAAAAGATACACACTACCACCAAAACATATCTCAGCCTATTGCACCTAGGCATCTCGATAAAGTCCAACTGTATCCTATTAAAAGGCCCTCCTGATCTTCCAATATGACTCATTGCAACCACAGTTCTCTTTCCAACGTTCATTTGTTGACATGTAACACACCTGTGACACACTGCTTCTGCATACACATGAAATCGTGGGTTAAACCAAGTTTGTCTGAACACTCGCACCATGGCATCTCTCCCAAGATGAACTACTCCGTGAATCTGCCTTGCCATTGGGCTCAATAAACAATTAGGTAATACTGTTCTCTCATCTGTCGACACCCAAATGCCATCCTCTCTCTTTTCACAGCCTGCTCTAACCCATGATGCAACTTCCTCCTCTGGGACTTCATCCTGCAATCGCTTTACCTCATCCCAGGTATCAGCTATAGCTAACATCATGCTGAGCTCAGTCTCTTCTGTGCTCTCTCCTACATATGTTCCATTGAAAACACAAGCATGTATAGCACAAAAACGCGCTACTTCATCGGCATAGTTATTTCCTTTTGTAACAAAGTCCTCTCCCCTTCCATGGGCTGCACATTTTACTACAGCTATCTCTTTGGGTTTCTGCAAAGCTTCCAACAATTGGCGCACAAATTCTCCATTGCGGATTGTGGATCCTGAGGATGTTAAAAATCCCCTCTGTGACCATAACTGGCCGAAGTCATGAACCACTTCAAACCCATATTGGCTGTCCGTATATATAGTCACTCGGACTCCATTTGAAATGATACAGGCACGTGTCAAAGCAATAATTTCGGCTACCTGAGCAGAGTATACTCCTTTCAGACAGGCAGCTTCCACCACCCCCAAGATGGTGCACACAGCAAACGCTGATCTCAAACACCCTTCATTGTCTCTTAAGCATGAACCATCAACAAAAAGAATCAAATCCGTTTCAGACAGAGGTTCATCAACAATGTCAGGTCTGGGTTTGGTAGATAGCTCAGTAACATCCAGGCAGTCATGCTCTTCACAATTCTCTTCCTCCTCTTGCGGAAGAGGTAACAATGTACCAGGATTCAAGGTGGTACAACGCCTCAGAGTGACATTTTCAGAAGCCAATATAACCCGCTCATACTTTGTAAGTCTGTTATTCGTTAAATACTGTGTCTTAGTTCTTGTCATTAACAGCTCTACTGAATGAGGCACATAAACAATAAGCGGATGACCCATCACTATGCCTTCACATCTCTCAATGCTGACACCTGTTGCAGCAACGGATTTGAGACATCCGGGCAACGCAGAAGCTACTGGATCTAATGTAGCTGAAAAGTAAGCCACTGGTCTGCGAGCATCTCCATGTGTCTGTACAAGGACCGCTAACGCACATCCTTCCCTTTCACAGCAGAAGAGCGAAAACGCTTTATTATAATCCGGCATTCCCAGAGCTGGAGCGCGACATAGGCTCTCTTTCAGCTCGAGGAAGGCTCTCAGGCAGTTATCATCCCATGGTACCGGATCGCTAATGTCCTTTCGAGTCAATCTCAACAGTGGCTTTGCTTGCAAGGAACAATTTGGGATCCACTGTCGACAATAGCCGACCATTCCCAAAAACATGCAGACTTCTTTTTGTGTTTTCGGAGTTCCCATTTGGAGAATCGTCTCTATGCGATCTGGTGACACCCTTCGTTTCCCCTTCTCGATCCGGTGACCTAGATACTGAACTTCATTCAGACAATACTGGAGTTTGTTCGGGGACACTTTGTGTCCATTCTCTGCCAAATGATTCAGCAAAGCCACAGTATCAATTCTGCAAGCATCCTCAGTCTCTGAAGGGACCAAAAGGTCATCAATATACTAAACTAGGACTGAGTTTTGGGGCATCATCAGCCCTTCAAGATTCTTCTTCAGACTCTGACTAAAAAAAGAGTGACTTTCTGTATACCCTTGAGGGATTCTACACCACGTTAACACACGATCGTCCATCCTAAATGCAAATAAAAATTGGCTGTCTTCATGCAACGGTATAGAGAAAAATGCCTGACACAAATCTATGACTGTAAACCATTCTGCTTCACATGGTATTTGGAACAGAATAACAGCTGGATTCGGTACCACAGGACAACATGGAATCACGATTTCATTAACTCTGCGCAAATCCTGTACTATTCTGTACTTGCCGCTAGGCTTCTGCAGTCCCATAATAGGTGAGTTGCAGGGACTTCCTCGTATTTCTTTGAGAATGCCTTGTGCAATCATAGACTCAATTACAGGTCTTATTCCAGCCACAGTTTCTGGAGTTAATTTATACTGCGGAGTTCGTGGAAATTCTGCATTTGGTTTGACCTGGATCTTAACAGGTTCAACCCCTCGAATCAATCCTATCTCCTCACCCGTGAAATCCCACACTTTTGGAGAAACCGAATCTCTCAAATCATGTGGCAACTCCTCTATCGTAAGAACCACAAACATTTCCGTACACAAGCTCATATTAGCCATTTTAAAATCAGCATCATCATCACAGGTCTGCAACTCCACACCCCTCGGAGTGCAAGATATGGTGCAATTTAGTTTACACAAAAGGTCTCGTCCCAATAGACAGACTGGGCTTGAATTGCAAACTACAAATTGATGTTTGTCTCTGAACTGTCCTATCCTCACAGGCAACTCATTTGTCAATGGGTTGGTCATTTTCTGATTGGAAACTCTCACCACTTGAATCGTTTGTCCTGACAGAGACAAATTTGGAACAATTTCTGTTCTTACTGTAGAGCGCGCAGCTCCAGTATCTAACAAGAAGGCAACAGGATACCCATTCACCTCTGCATCTACAAACGATCCACTCTGATCTACCTCCAGGATCGCATCCAAAGGGCATTCTTCCTGCACCCCCCTCTAGACACTCATGAAGATCTTGTGGTTGGTCAAATCTGTCTCGTATTTCAAAATAGGGCATCTGATGATACACCTGATTATGAGTAGGTATTCTTGGAGGCTGAGGAATCTGCATTTGCAGCTCATATCCTGCCCCATACATGGACCTAGGTCTAGTTACAGTATTCAAAGTCTCTGACATCTGTCCCTCTCCCTCATTCTGCAATTGATTTGCTGGATTCAATCGACACTCGCACTTCCAATGCCCGATTTTGTGACAATAATGACAAGCAGTGACCTTCTTTTGGTTCGCCACCCAATCACCTCCTGTACCTGCATCCATTCCCCTGCCTCTTCCCTGTCCAGGTTGGGTTACCATCTGTTGACCCATTCCTCTACCACTTCCTCTACCTCGACCCATTGTTCCTCCAACCCCTTGCATCTGATCAGGCCTTTCGGCATTCCTCAACTGCACCAACATCAACTTGTCTTTCAATTTCTTTTGTGCCGATTCCACCTGATCACTACAGTATTTTGCATAACGCAGGATTTCGTCCACCGTCTTATTCTGCCAACATATCAAATGTGTCTGTATCATCAAGCTAATATCAGATCTTAGTCCTAGCACAAACTTTGAGACAAACTGTCCCATATCTTTCTGCTCAATTGTATCCAATCCACTATGCTGTTTAAAAGCCACTAAAAGTCTCTCATAATAGTCATGTACCGACTCCTTAGAATCTTGAGTAGTACGATCGATTTTAAGCCAATCAACCGTTTGCGGAGCTACCTTGGATTGTAACCATGTAATCACTTGCTCATATTTCTTCATTACCTCGGGAGAAGGACCATGATTCACCAGATCTCTGGCTGGTTCTACAGCGGGCCAATCAATGGCAACTTTACATGCCGTCCATAAATCCCCTGGGACCACTATATCAAACAAGGTATTCAAATCAATCCAAAGCACCTTCGAAATCTTGACAAACCGGTCTATTTGCTTATACCAGTCAGCAGGTTTTTCCCTCAGCCGAGGAAAATCATTAGTGAATGCTGCCAAATCACCCCTGCTCCATGGCACATGAACGTACCCCTCATTTTGCACTTCTCTCAGAGGGTAATGTCCTGCTGATCCCGTCCCTCCACCTGGAGGCGGAGTGTCTCCTATCCCTTTCCTGGCACTTTTCTTTTTGGCCCACCTCTCTTCCCATCTGTCTAATGCTCTCCATGCTCGCACCCCTATCACCAATTCCCTAATTTGTGCCTTTAATCCTGTCGTTCGCTTCTCTTCCAATTTCTTATCCGTATAATGCAATCTGCAAGTTCCCTGCATCATTTTAGTCTTTGTTAGATCTACCTCATACCTTCGTGCCAGCTGTGACAATGCATCATGAGCTCGCTTTAACTTTCTGGTAACGTCTTTAGCTACAAATAGCAATTCGCTTGAATCATATGTGTCAATTCTTTCCCATGGCAGATTCCCTTCTATCACTTCATCTATTTCTGCTTTTAATCTTACCACATCTAACAATGGTGCCTTCATTGCAACCTGTAAAACCTTCTGACCTCTTTCACTTCCCGATTCCTCCCTCTCACAACTTTGTGTTCTCCTTAGGTTCCCACTCTCCTCAATTCTCACAACTGGGCGACTTTCTCTTTCACAACTTCGACTTCTCCAATGGTTACCCTCACACACATACTGTGGCCCTAACGGTACCCTAGGTGCTTCTTGTCTCAACCCCAATTCATCACTCAATATCTGTGACTCCCTCACCGGTGGAACCCACATTCTGATGTCTGACCTAGGATTTGCCAAAGCTCCTGTTCGCCTTCATTCTGACCTACTGTCCATCCTTGATGGATCAGCTGTAGCAGGCAGTGGAGTACTGGATTCCACTGGTACCTGAGCCATACCTGTCCCACTCATTGTAATACTCCCTCCAGAGATAGTCTCTTCGCCTTGTTCTGTTTGTTGTTGACTTTCCCTTGTTCTCTCTCTAGGGTTATATATTGAAACCACTGGTCCAATAGTAACTGGTACCGAAAGAACTTCTGGTAGCCGCTTGTTACAGGCAGTCTCTCCTGACTCCGAAGTTGCGTACCCTATCCCTCCAGACCCTCCTGGAATTTTCGTTCCCACTGAAATCCTCCCTCTTACTTCTGTAGTCTGCTCCTCTGCACCTCTTCGTCCCACTCCTAGAATGTCCTCAGTTTGCTGCGTCTGCTCCGGCTCTGGCTTAGAGTCATAAGGTGGAGGACGTTCTGCTAGCAATCTATCAAGAAAACTGTCATCTGTGTCACTGTCCTCTTCTGTCTTACTCTTTCCTCCAGACCCACCTTCTAGTCGCCAAAAGGGATACAATCGTTCTCCCTCTATGGTGTCTACTCTCCATCTTTTCAGCTGTGCATCCCACCTGGCATCCTGATATGCCTTCATTGCTTTTTTCATTCTACCCTGAGAAGCTTCCCTTCTCTTTGCCATAGCTGCTCTCATCCAAGCATCCAATGCCTCAAATTGAGTTGGTCTAGGCGGAGGTTTCAGAGCAGACATCACTCCTCTTAGCTGATACAGCACCTCCATACGAAATGACCCATAACGGGGAAAAGCCAATTCTCCTTCTTTTTCTGTAATTTTATGCCAAATTTGAAGCCAGACTATAGTATGGAGTCCTACATTTGTTGCCATATAATGCGCCGGTGTATCCTCAGGCGGAGCTTCTTCTCCTACCCGTGTCACCACTCCTGTGTCGCCTCTACACAAATCCCGCAGCACCTTAAAACATCTCATCCTGAAAATCGATTGTTTGCCCTCCAAATTCAATACTCAGCTTCGAACAAACTTCCACAAATCCCAGCGCGGCGTTACACCAACCGACCAATCCCAGCGCGGCGCACACTGAGGTCACTACTCGCTCTTTGCAGCGGCTCACCCGCCTTTACAATTTCACTCACTCACACGTTCGTACCACAAGTAACTGTATATCCACAGCTATTAAACCAAGTAACTGCTCCTAACACAATCACAATAACTTCCAGTTACATAAAACAAATAATTGTCTGTCCGCTAAAAGATCGATAGAACACGCTTACAAGAACATTCATCCGCTGTGACCCCCGACCTGCGACGGTCACTCAATCGCCATAGTCCACCCCCGGTACCTGAGGCTTTCTACTGCGACGTATCCCTCCATTCACACAAAGTTCCCTATCACAAGCGGATCGTCGATAGCGCTTCACGACACCCACAATTCTGATCAGACAATTACAAATACAAAACTATCCCGGGATCTTGGACTTCTCTTGAGTCCGCTAACCAAACTTCCTGACCCGCACGTGTCCGGACCAGTAAACCAATAAACCCACAATCACTCAACATGCATCCCAACTTCGCAAGACATCACACAAATATTTCATCACCGCAATCTAACACACCACACAATTCCATAATCGCGCCACTACTGTTTCCGCCGCACCGTCAACGCCCGCCGACTTCCATCACTGTCCGCCGTCGTCTACTCCGTGTCCAGGGCCTTAATGTTCTTCCGACCCTACTCCTGCTCTCTTTCGCCCCTCACTCTTAGAGGCAAATCATACTCTGCTACCATTTGATTACGCCAACCTTTACTCCTACTTTTCCCTACTAGATTTAATGCAGATGGTCTTTTATTTGCCTGCTAAAAGTGGTAGAGGGGAGGAAAACAATTCAAGATTATACTTTCGATTTAGTCATGCTGTAATAGACCACAGACTCCGAAGTTCAGTTTGGTGGATTTATTATAAGGCCAAAAATAATTGAATATAAACACACCTCAATATCAGAGTATATAGGTACAGGAAGATCAATACAGAGCCGATTTTACGAATATAAGTCATTCGGCACAGAAGGCATAATATGATGAACTCCAAAATCAAAATACAGCAAAGAACAGAAGCGGAGTCCAATTCTCTTTTCATTAAGAAGGAGCAAAATCTTTCCCTACTCTGCTCTCAATGAGAATCCTACCTATCTCACTTGTATCATATCCCAAAGGTGTCAGCATGTGTTGACTTCCTAAGAAGTACTCAGGTCAAATGGGTCTGATAGCTTAAAGCTATGGAGGTCGCTCTAAGATGCTCCTCCTCTGAAAACTGGCAGAAGTCTCCCGAATCTGTCCCTGCGCATCATATAAAAAGACAATATTCAACCCACAATACGTCATGTTCAGTAAGTTTCCACAGAAGCTTTAATTAAGTCGACTCTTCTTCCAGTGGCCTTGGTTCCCAGATAGGCCAGGCACGAAAGGCAGGTCCTCCCCTCTCGCCTTGCAGTCTTCTTCAAAGACATTCCGTCTCCTTAAATCTAGGAATAACGAGGTTGAATTCCTGCACCTGCAGTAGGATGAGAACACACTGTCTTCGAGCACCACAGAATTTATTTAATTAATTCTTGAGCAACCAAGGAGAAACGAAACTCAAAACAACCTACAATTTGGGCCTACAAATCGGATAACTTAAACTAAACATGGTTACATTATATGAGTATAATTTCATCCTGCACATTACACATACAGGAATTATGTTTTCTAATACACGCAAATCCTACTTAAACATGCTTGCTTCATTGTAATACCAATATAACGTGAATAAATGCATCTTAATAATCATAAAACACTGCACATGACAAAAATACATATGAGTGCGTTTATATCAAGAGTATAGTGCACCCCTACAATTTAGAGTGCTGTAAGCGCTCTATCACTAGTCACGCCCATGAATTGTTTTGTGTGACAATCCGCTTCAGAGTCTTTCATGAGGAAAGAAGGAAAAGAGAAGTGTCCACTTCAAAAGAAGCAGCACCCCAAAATAAAACTTAAGATACAGATCCTAAATCACATTTGGTGTCTGCAAATGGACTATAAGAAGAGGAGGTTGAGACCTCAAACGTTGTCATCTGCCAAGCAGCCAGACTGGCTGTGTGAGATGGGGAAGCTCTGCAAGACTTGTGCCTGTGACAAGGTATGGGGGCAAAGGCCTGCTAGTCTCCCTGCTGGGTTAAGGGACATCACTCAGGACACCAAGACCACCTGCCCTGGAGCCTGAAGCACCAGAGCCTGGCTGCCTTCCAAGACGAGAGGTGCCCTGTGAGGAAGAGGAGAGCATTGGCGGGAGCACGGTCCAGTGGGGAGCCCTGCAAGAGGATTTCTTGAGTGAGGTTATCACTGCAGAATCGCTCGGACCTCTGATTGTCTCGGTGTTGGCGTTTGCACGAAGAAAGTTGGTGCCCGCCTGTTCTAAGTACCACGGCAAGCCTGTATGCCAGAAGGGCTGCTGGCGCCAATGTACCAAAGGATTCGGGTCGTTACCCAAAGGAGAGACTGAGCCTATGTTCCGCGGGTTGGACCTGCCCTGCGGGGGACCTGCACCCGACTGATCAAAGGGCTGCCGAAGATGCCATGGATGACATTGAACCCTCATTGGGCTCCAGTCGGGAGCAAAGAAAGGATTTTTCAAAGATGGTTGAAGCTAGCTTACGATGTCTTTGTGAGCCAGGAGCTGCTTCTACAACTGAGAAGGACTCCAGCAGCGCCGCTCAGGAGAGAGACTTGCCCACTGGGTGCTTCTGTGTGGTCTGCAAGCAGTCCGACTCTCCGAACTGAGCAGGACTCTCGGGTGCGTGCTTCGAGGCCACACACTGCTCCGTCAAACTCCTCCATGCTGCGAGAGTTGGGCCCTGGCAGCCTCGCTGTTATGGCATCATGGACACTTTTAGCTAAAATCCTGAATAGTCTAAGGGAGACTCTTCAGTATGGCCTAATAGTGTGCATTCCCTGGTTGCAGCCACCAGTGAAAGGGGAATAACCTCAAACACGTTACACAAAGGAGGGTGGGATAGGGATTTGCCTGACAACTACTAGAGCCCCGACCTCAAGTGGGATTGTGCTGTTGCTTCTGAATGTAGTATACCGTTGCATGTGTAGAGATAGAAGTAAAATATTTCTTTTGTTTATATAAAAGCCAGTATTTGATTGGACATTGATTTATTGTCCGTATGTATGATCTTGGAGTTATGAATCGTGTTCACTGACCTGTATACCTACACCCCCTCTGAGGGAGTCTTGACTGCTCAGCCACAGCTACCACTGAGAGTCAAGTGCAGAATGGCTACTTGGCCCAGTTCTTCGGGATCTGTAGTAGGTCGGGCCACGAGACATCACGAGTTGGACCCAGTAACCCCTGCATGCCCGTGGCCATCTGAAAGTGGTTCTGACACAATCCCAAATGTGTTTTGACCCGATTGGGCTCGTCAGTCAAGTGTAGCTTGGTTCCAGTGGCACAGTGAGCATGCAACCCACGCCTGCGCATACCTTTGTCACGTAGGGCAGTAAATTAAACACACAATAGTTGACTGGAGGAATGCTTGTAATAAGATTGAGTATTGGCAATCATTTGTGTTTCCAACCCATCATTTTTGCATATGAATGGGTCCAAACCGAGTTAGCATGGTGGGCAAAAAAACAATGGGTTGGAATGCTACACTGAGTGATTTCCAGTGGTAAGACAAATTGCAAGCATTTCTCCCATCACCTTTTGCGTGTTTGAAAGAAGCTGAAAGTTGGCTGCGGACAGTCTTTAACGGGGGTAGAATCAATATCTGTGATGGGTTGTCAGTCCCAAAGTCTTTAGTTTTAGGCAAATGACATACATTGCGTTGCCCCTAGTTCATCAGGTAAAGTAGAAGTACAAGGATAATGTTCTGGACTTAAGGCTTGCAGTCTTGGGTGGTGCATGGCATGGAATGGAATGGGAAGAGTTGAGGTGAGGTGCTGCTAACAAAATGAGAGCAGTGGCAGATGCACAAAGGACCTAGTTTCAGTCAATCATAGGCAGTTAAAAAGCCTTGTTCAACATCTGCAAGCTGCCTCCAGAAGCAATGCCCCATTATTTTCTTTTTATAATCTGCAGGGTTGCCATACTTTGCAATAGGCAGCACTATTACTACTCTACTCGACTGTGCAGATATATTTCTACTTTGGTAATGTCTTCTAAGAACAGTGCTGCTACTTCTCTGCAGAGATTACATTTGTTTTAAAAGAAAAATGCAAACCCCATTCTACAGGACTAACTCTTGCACTAGAGGCTAGACAGTTTAGGAAAGGGACAGTAATGGTATGTTACTACATGGCTGACATTCATTTGTATAAACAGTACTGATTCCTCTATGCAGTTCTGGAACTCCAATTAAGGGACAGTAATAACACCTCTCTACAGAGCGGACATGTAAGAGGGAAATTACCGACTCTAGATACTAAATAATGAACATTCTACTTCATCCAGCATTAATCAATAGTAAACTGTGGGTCAATCACTTTCAGTACGGAAGTGAGCTATTGAAGTGTTGCACCTTGCCTGAGTAGACTTCCTGCATAAATATAGAGAGTTTAAATGTGTTTGTTCCTCCATTATATATTCTCAGAACAGGATACTGCTAACAAACATTACATGTTCTTGTAATTTGAAAGTCACAATACAGATACAATATCTCAGAGGCACTAGTCAAGTGTCCATAATTAGAAACCCAATCACTACTCTATCTCTTACCAGCTGTACCAACAATGAGGAATACTAAAGATTTTCTACTAAAGTGAGTGTTATCATGCACTGCATTTACCACAATGCATCAGAGTTAATAGTGTGCTGGTATGCCAAGCAGTGTGCTCCTTCCTCCTTTTGTGATTGGCTCCTTGCTGAGTTGTTGGGCTGACAATCTCTGGGATGCACCTACGCTCTTGGAGTGGTACTAAACATGAGAAGACTGAGAGCAGCATTGCCAGCACCACCAAATTTCACTTGTTACTCTATACTGAAGAAGGACAACAATCCTGAAACACCTTTCTAGAGAGTCACCGCATTGGCTGCACCAAAATGGTGAATACTAAAAACGTTCTACTAAAGTGAGTGTTATCATGCACTGCATTTACCATAATGCATCTCGGCTAATTGTGTTCTAGTATGCCAGGCAGTGTGCTGCTTCATCCTTTTTTGATAATTAGTTTCAGTTGTTTTGTATAGCAGTCACACAGCTGGGGTGCCGCTTCAGGCTAATAATAATAGCCGAATGCAACCACTTATTGCATTTTTCCAGTCTGAGCAACACATAAGCCAAGTTTTTATATCCCCTAAAACCTCTGGCAAAGTGCTGGCTTAGCCAGTTTACCATCCCAAGCCGGGGAATATGGCAGACTGTAGCCGACGAACCTCTGAAGTGCCTATTGAGCAATGATCAGTCCTGTGAGACTACAGGATTCTATGTACTGTTAGTGAGTCACAGAGCTTCTTTTTCCACTAATGGACACAAAGGAAGTCCACAATATACAGTTAAAAGGCTTTATTAAAAATTAATGCCCTAATCTAGTACAGATTATATGACTAGATGTAAATATATAAAAAGAAAATGATGACAAAGCAGGTTATTAAACAATATATTTAAAAATTACAACATTATTGATAGTATTGCATGGAATGATTAAATATTTTTTTGGTAATCAACCCCTCCAGCCCCCAGATGATCCTCGTTAGCACAATAATGCCCATCAAAGTTTTTTAGGTGGCCACACATTCACCTTGGCTGAATAACAGAATTGTTTCCAGTCAGCTACTGTGATTTGAGGGGGTCGCTCTCTGTCTTTGTTATGGTGTTCTCAAACTAAGAAATAGGCAGATGTGGCTGAACTCAGGGAGCCTGTGGCCTTCACTGAGATGTTTGCAGTAAATGGATCACTCAAGCCTCCCAAGAAAAGCTGAAGATGCCTCTCCCCAAATGAGTCTGTGCTAGACGTGGCACACCTTTTTTAATGCTTCACAATTGCATACATTTGCTGCGATAAGTCATCAATGGTATTAATATTATTATATCCATGTAGCAAAAAAGATAGAATATTAAATGCATACACCAAAAAAAGATATATATCTATATATATATATATATATATATATATATATATATATATATATATATATATATATATATATATATATCTATATTGACTGGTCGCCAGTAGATAGTTATAGTTAGGACCTATTATCCATAGGAAATCCGCGACATTCTATTTGAAATAACTCTTGCGCCGGTTGACGGATCTTCGCGAAAGCTTCCAACTTGTTGGGGCGCTCCGCTCCTACCCTGAAAGTCTCGGGTTGATTCGTCAAGCGGGGCCGAGAAAAAGGGGGTCCCAAAACGCGTTTTCCCCATTCATTTTTCCATAGGAACCTTTAGTCGCAGCTACAGCCCGAACTGCTGAACGGAATTACACCAAATTTGGCAAAGAGGTAGCCCTTGGTTCAGTGTCGTGCCTTTTGCTTAAATGGTGTAAATCCGTTCAGTAGTTCCTGAGAAAATCAAAAGTAAAGTCACATATATATCTATGGGCGAGTAGGGTCCGCGTATCCTGAGCGCACCCTGCGCGCACCGTCCCGATCACGAGCTGCATGCTAATTGGCTGTCAAGTGGCTGTCAACACTCCAAATCAGGAAGTGTTGGCAGCCATTTTGTCCCTCGGTAGAACCGAGGGACAGAAACAAGTGCGCAAAGCGCAAAAGGGGGCAGGGTAGAAACACCCTGACCCCCTAGGTCTGCTCAGGGGTCCCACAAGGACCCCTGGGCAGAAAGCATTTTTTTAAACGGCGGGATGCGCTTAGGGTGCGCGGATCCCGCCGATTAAAAAAAAAAAAGCACAAGAAACAAGTGCGCAAAACGCACAAAGGGGCAGGGTAGAAACACCCTGACCTCCTAGGTCTGCTCAGGGGTCCCACAAGGACCCCTGGGCAGAAAAAGCAAAAAAAAAAAAAAGACTGGCATCGTGCCGAGGCCCCGCCCCTCCCTGCAGCAGTCTGCAAACGCGCCTCCTGGCGCGTTTTAAGAAGGGGAGTAATTCCCCTTGAATACTGGGGGCTAACTAGCCCACCAGGAACCTCCGGTATGCGCCAGGGGCTGCGTTGCAGAGAGGTGTACAGAGGCCACGCCCCTTTTACACCTCTCTGCAACGCAGCTCTGTGGCGCTTTTGGAGGTACATGGTGGGCTAGTTGGACTCCAGGGACCCTCAGTATTCAAGGGGACTTAATCCCCCAACTTAAAACGCGCCACGGGCACGTTTGCACAGTGGTGAAGGGAGGGGCGGGGCTTCAGGTGACATGTGTGCAAACAGGCCCCGTGGCGCATTTTAAGATGGGGAATGAAATCCCCTTCAATCCTGAGGGTCCCTGGGGCGAACTAGCCCACCAGGTACGTCCAGAAAGCGCCACAGAGCTGCGTTGCAGAGAGGTGCAAAAGGGGCGTGGCCTCTGAACACCTCTCTGCAACGCAGCCTCCTGGCGCATACTGGAGGTACAGGGTGGGCTAGTTGGACCCCAGGGACCCTCATGATTCAAGGGGACTTAATCCCCCAACTTAAAACGCGCCACGGGCGCGTTTGCACAGATGTCACCTCAGGCCCCGCCCCTCCCTTCACCATTGTGCAAATATTCCTCTAAAATCAGCCGAACTACGAATTCCGATTTACTCACCTGTTATCAGGAGAGACCTCAGTGCTGCATCTTTCAGTCCAGTACTGATCCTGAAAAGTAATTTTAACCGTACTTACCAGTAACTTGAATTTCCTTCCATAGGATATCATTGACTGGTTTCACTTGGAAATTCTTCTAAGTGTGGAGTTTTGGAACTTTATAATATTCCTCTAAAATCAGCCGAAATACGAATTCCGATTTACTCACCTGTTATCAGGAGAGACCTCAGTGCTGCATCTTTCAGCCCAGTACTGATCCTGAAAAGTAATTTTAACCGTACTTACCAGTAACTTGAATTTCCTTCCATAGGATATCATTGCCTGCTTTTTGCTGAAAAAGTTTCTAAGTGTCGATTTTTGAAACATACAAATATTCCTCTAAAATCAGCCAAAATACGAATTCCGATTTACTCACCTGTTATCAGGAGAGACCTCAGTGCTGCTTCTTTCAGCCCAGTACTGATCCTGAAAAGTAATTTTAACCGTACTTACCAGTAACTTATATTTCCTTCCGTAGGAATCCATTGTCTGGTTTTCAGCAGAAAAGTTTCAAAGTGTTGATTTTCACAAACTACAAATATTCCTTAAAAATCGCCTGTATGACTTAAACGCATTCTTTCAACTGTTTACAGGAGATGCACCAGTGCTGGATCCAGGATCCACCACTGAGTAAGAAAAAGTAACGATAACACTACTTACCTGCTAAGTGAATTTCCTCCCATAGGATAACATTGGTGATTCTATGTGAAAAAGTTTCTAAGTGTCAACTTTTAAAATACAATAATATTCCTTAAAAATCACTACTGTAACCAAAACGCTTTTACTCAACTGTTTACAGGAGATGTCCCAGGACTGAATCTAGGATCCAGTCCTGTGGTTAGAAAAGTAATCCATAAAGTAACTAATTGCATTTAGCTAGAAATTCACATTGAGCTCAATGTTGCATTGTGTTTGAAATTGTGTTGCCCATTGCAACAACTGTAACTACTGTACTTAAAAGTCTATTGCCTATTTGCAAAGTATTTAAACTAAAGTAATTCATTCTGAGAAAGTATATTTTGTAATGTAATGTATAATGTAATTACAATGTAATTTAAAAAATAAAATATCTAAAAATAAATAGTTTAAAAAATGTAGTAAATCAGTATCAAAAAAAATAAATATAACAATTAATACATTTAAAAATTGTCATTTACAAAACCTTTGAAATTCACTGAAAAAAACCATAGGTTTCAGACATGTTATAGTTAGGAATTAGCATTTAAAAAACCTTTGAAATTCACTGAAAAAACCATAGGTTTCAGGCTTGTTATAGTTAGGAATTAGCATTTTAAAAACCTTTGAAATTCACTGAAAAAACCATAGGTTTCAGGCCTGTTATAGTTAGGGTTTAGCATTTAAAAACCTTTGAAATTCACTGAAAAAACCATAGGTTTTAGGGAAAGTTATAGTTAGTTGGACATTGCACTCGTACAAAACCCGTGAAATTCCCCCGTTATAGTTAGTTCAGCTAACTATAACTCGCGCCCCGCAATGCACTGCTGATGACGTCACATATTACATCACTCATGACATGGTCAGTGACATCACTGATGACATCTCAAATGACATCACTGATGACATCATCCATGTGAGAATTTAATGCATCTTCTCACACCCTAATATAACTTTTGATACACCCACTCTAAATTACAGACTGCCATTCTCAAAACCATACACACTCCAATACCAATAAGTACATACCCACTCACTGATTCTTAGGTCTACACACACACATCTACTCACTCACCTGTACAGTCACTCATACTTACAGTCACTCAGTACAGGACTATCATATGCACTCATACACCTATATAAACACTCACACAACGCAACTCATCCATAGAGGTACTCACACACCTAGTCAGTCATGCAAATAATTAATCACACTCCAATTTACTCACCTATACAGTTATACACACCAGCTCACTTATTCATAAAAATACTAGCACATTCTTACGCTCCTATGCAATCACTGATGCAAGCACACACTCATCCATATAGCCACTCTCACAATCACACACTCTCACTTATAGCCATTTATATACTCCAACACACATATATACTGCCTTTCACATTTGTAGTTACTCACACATGTACCACTGAGATATACATTCAATCACTAACACACCCATACACACACTCACCCACCCATACAGTCCATCACAGACGCACTGTTGAAACCATGCACCCAGTGAATCACCCACTCACACATCTATGCACAGAGTCACACACACCCCACCCACACAAACACTGAGGCACCCATATAGATACTCAGAGAACCAATCCATAACCCATATAGAGACTCATTTAGCTAGTCAGAAACCCATGCAGCTGCTTACACAACAACAGACAGATGGATACAGACATTCACACAGTTTAGTCACTCACCCATGCATCCAGTAAGATACATTTAATCACTCACTTATAGACTCAGTCACGCACCTACTAAATCATCCATTCAGACGCTTATACACCCACTCATTCTTCAATACGCCTTTCCCTATATATATTAAACATATTTAAACTTTACAGAAACACACAGTCACTGGATGATGTCAGTGATGTCATCAGTGATGTCACTGACCATGTCATGAGTGATGTATTATGTGACGTCATCAGCAGTGCATTGCGGGGGCGCGAGTTATAGTTAGCTGAACTAACTATAACGGGGGAATTTCACGGGTTTTGTACGAGTGCAATGTCCAACTAACTATAACTTTCCCTAAAACCTATGGTTTTTTCAGTGAATTTCAAAGGTTTTTTAAATGCTATACCCTAACTATAACAGGCCTGAAACCTATGATTTTTTCAGTGAATTTCAAAGGCTTTTAAAATGCTAATTCCTAACTATAACAAGCCTGAAACCTATGGTTTTTTCAGTGAATATATATATATATATATATGCAAAAAAAAGAAGCAGAGAACTCTGGGTAGTTCTCAAGTTTAGGTGGAAAGGAGCTCCAGTATAGAGCACTCTCAACACCAGTGACACTCTAAATTTTCTCACCTTAAATGTCTTTAAGTGTAGGATTAGCACAGTGCCATCCACCCAGAGATAGAAATGGACAAAGTCTTTTGCCATTTCCACAGCATGAGAGCGAAACACGTGTCAGGGGTTGCTTTTATTCATTTCAGGTTGGCTTGGATGGTATTTTACCAATCCAAAGCTGTAATACTGTGCCTGGAGTGGTAAAAGGCTTTGGCCATTTTACAGCTCAGCATGGATAGCACTGTGCTAATCAATGCTTAGAGACTTTGTCCCTTTCTATCTCGGCGTGGATGGCAATGTGCTAATCCTGCGCGTAGACTTTGATAGAAAAGAAGATATTTGAGGTGAGCAAATTTAGAGTGTCGCTGGTATTGAGAGTGCTCCATACTGGAGCTGCTTTCCACCTAAACTTGAGCACTACCCAGAGCTCTCTGCTTCATCTTTTTTTTGCATAATTTATGCATCACTCTATGCTTTAAAGGGTTTTGCGTGTGTGTATATATATATATATATATATATATATATATATATATATATATATATATATATATATATATATATACACACACACACATACGTACATACTACTGGCGGTTGCCAGTAGGTAGTTATAGTTAGGACCTAGTTTCCATAGGAAAAAGTTTTTTGACTTGCCTATAACTTTGGCGTCGTTTGACCATTCTTCATGAAATTTTCCCAAAAAAGTGTCTAAGTAGGTTCTGTGTGTCACTAAAAGTTTAGGGGTGATCCGTGCTGTGGGACCGAGAAATAGGGGCATGAAAAAAGGGTGTGTTTGTAATGTTAATTCCCATAGGAACACGTTGTCTAACCTACAGCCCAAACCGCTGGACGGAATTATACCAAAGTTGGCAGAAAGATAGATGTTGTTACGCAGATTGTGCTTTTTGTTATTTGGTCCAAATCTGTCTAGTAGTTTTTGAGAAGTTTAAGCTGAAAATTATAGATATATTTCTGGCCACGGATATTTTGCTGTGGTTTCGCGATTAATCGTGGATGCGCACACCAACGGGAATGCTCTGATTGGCTGGACGCAACCTGAACAGAAAGTTGCAGTCATCATTTTATTGTTCGGTAACGGTTCCCGGGGCTGAAAATTTGTGTGAAAGCTAACATAAGGGGTCACGGTGGAGATACTCTGAATCCATGTTTGAGAAATGGGTGTGTTAGTGACACAAGTTATGTGTCTAAAATTGTTTTTTTTGATCACGTGCAATATCTGCTGTGATGCCGCGACCGCCAGCGCGGCCCCTGTGTACCGTCGTGGGGACGTCACGTTTATTGCGGTGACATCGCGAATATTGGTGAAAATATTAAACTATATATATATATTTGTACACACCCGCCAGTCAGTGTCACAGACTCATGTACGCACTCACAAACTCACTCAGACACTTATACACCCATTCACATACCCACTCACGCACTTATACGTCCAGTCACATACCCACTCAGATACTCATGCACTCTCTCACATACCCATTCAAGTACTCATGCACCCACTTACAGACTCACTTGGAGATTGACGCACCCATGTACAGACCCACTCAGAGACTCATGCACCTACTTAGAGACTCATTCAGACTCATGCGTACAATTTCATACCTACTTAGACTCTTACACCCACTCACAGTCACTCAGATACTCATTAATCCACTCACAGACCCACTCAGACACTCACATACCCATAGTCACTCACTCCCCCTCTCACAGACCCACTCAGACGTATGCACCCAGTCACTCATACACACACAGACTCACACACGCATTTGCAGTCCCACTTAGAGACCCACGGACCCACTCACAGAACCACTCAGACACTCACGCTCCCACTCATAGACCCACTGAGAGACTCATGTACTTAGTCACAAACCCACTCAGACAGTCATGCACCCGCTCACTGACCCACTCAGACACCCACTCAGACACCCACTTAAACACTCATGTATCCACTCACAGAACCAGTCAGACAATTAAATACTTACAAGAGCACAAAGGCACTCTTGCTCCTACTCACAGATTGACTGAGAGTCATGAAACGAATCACAGACCCATTGAGGCACTAATGCACCCACTCATAGATGCACTGCGACAGTCCCGCAGTTTGTTACAGAATCATTGATAGACTGATGCACCATTTTACAGATTCACTGAAATAGTTATACAGTAAATGAGAGACTAACTGATACAGTGATGCATGCAGTTATAGATTACACTGAAAAGGTATGCACTGTGTTATAGAGATATTAAGGGAGTTGTACATGCCATTATACAGTTATTTAGATAGTAATGTGTTTAGTCTGTTGATTATAATCCATTTTGCAGTTATAAGTTTTGAACGTGGTGCCCTATGTCACCGTGAAAATGGAAAATTGGTTTTAATTGTTGTTTTTATACAAACACCCTACAAAAATATGACTTTAAACATTGCTGTAATAAACCCCTAATTTCTAAAGTACTTTAAAATGTATGCATATATGTGTTTTGCACCCCCTAAGAAAGGCTCGATCTTCACGGTTACCGGAGTCATCGCGACTCTCTGCGTAATCGTGAAAACAGGAAGTAGGGTTCAAACACAGTTTTTAAAGAAGTTATTACAAAAATGTGTGCACAAACATATTCTTCAAGTTAGTAATGTGTGTATTGTAATAGTTAGAATTAATTTTTTAAGTTAACATTTTGGAATGTGGTGAAGGTCGTTAAATGTCTGCTTTTGTTTTGCAATTACGCGACATGACCGCCATCATCTCGACATTGCGGATTTCGAAGATTAGCAAAAATAATAATTTGACACGAAAATAAACAAAATTTTGGCCTCTTGGGTTGCTTGAGGGTGTGTATAGGACAACAACACATAAGTGTTTTACCTGTCCTATTGCTGCTTAATCTGCTGTTGCACAGTTGGGAAACATTGGGGACGCTCTGGGGCATCGGCGTTTCCCGCTTTTTCAGAGCGCGACCACCATTTTGGAAGTACTGTGGGTCAGTGGGCTAGCTCTTTTCCCCTGACAATTACAAATGGGAGCACTGACGCGACCGCGCCAAAGGCGCGTCAAAGGCAAGCCCGTCTGCGCCCGTCCGCGCTCGGACCGCGTTCAGCGCCAGCACCCCTGCCCTGTTTACATCAAGTGAGGCGAATAATCTGAACTACTCAAGATCACAACTATTAGATCTGAGGCCGATTGGTAAGACCACTGGCTGTGTATGTCTCACGCTGAACACCAGACCCCCCTTTCCCTTAATCACTTGTCACAACTGCAACTGTGTGCTACCGAGACTGTTATATCAGACTGTTAAGCCCTTCAGCAAAAAAAACTTAAAGAGGTTGGAGCCAGAGAAAACAGTGATAAAATGTATATTGCTCAACGCAAGATCACTGGTGAAACACAGCACAGAGTGTGCTACTCTCATAGAGGAAGGAAATATCAAACTGGCTTTTATCACAGAAGCATGGACAGATGCAGCCTCAGGCCCAGATATAGTGAAAGCTACGCCTCCGGGTTTTCTCTGCCATACCCTTAACAGGCCTATCAGGAAAGGTGGTGGTTTAGCAATTATCTATCATGAATCATTAAAAGCTGGTTTTCATACAGCCTCAAACCTAGATTGTGAGGCACTCTCCTTTAGCTTTAGTATATCTAATCACCACACATTTAAGGGCATTCTACTATATAGACCCCCTGGTCCTAAGAGCACCTTCCTAACATCCATTGGTAATTTTCTAGAAGAGGGGCTCTGTACTGGCACCTTTACTATTATGCGAGACTTTAATTACCATCAGGAAGCTCCTCTGGAACCAGACAGGGTGGCCCTTACAGACATGATGAAAAGCGCCGACCTCAGCCAACAGGTGACAGGCCCTACACATGTGGCAGGGCATACTCTAGATGGAATTTTTTCTAATCATCCACAACTCTCCTTTTCGGGTCTGCTGCCTCTCTCCTGGACTGACCACTCTGCTGTGCAATTTGAGTTGGCCCTCCCGGCACATTGTATGGGCAGGGAGGGGCCGAAGAGTCAAATCAAAAGCAGGGCTTGGAATAAAATTGAGGGCACGGCTCTAGAAGATGCACTCACATCAACTGTAGGTCAGCTACCCACAGGAATAGAGGAGGCCACTACATATTACACCAAGTGGATAGAAACTGCCTGTAATGAACTAGCCCCAGAAAAAGTTCTGTCCCCCAAAAGATCTCAACCAACGGCCCCTTGGTATACGGAGAATCTAAGGAAACAGAAACTTACCTGCAAATCCCTTGAGCGGAATTGGAGGAGAGAATATAAGGAAGCTGAGAAAAAGTGCTATAAACAAAGTCTTGCTATTTATAAACAAATGATATTTAATGCAAAAAAAAGAGTTCTTTACAAACCGAATTAGTGTTGCACAAAACTCGGTCAAAGAACTTTTTAAAACGGTCTCGAATTTGGACTCCCCCCGTCCAGCAAAAATCCAGACGAGCCAGGAACTATGTGAGGACATTGCCAGGTTCTTTCTAAATAAGGTGGAGGTCATTTTTTCAGCATTTCACCACCCAAGCGTTATAGGGGCTGTAACACAGTTGGAAGGAAGGAGCTCAGCTGCAGACCCCTCCGCTGTCTTTGAGAAATTTGAGTCATTATCTGTTATGGATACAGAGAAGCTCCTATTGGCAGCAAGGTCAGGCTCCCCCTATGATCCCTGCCCAGTCTCGGTGATCAAAGGTGTCCCAGGACCTATTGCCCCTGTACTTACCTCCCTGTTCAATACAATGTTCGACGTAGGGTATTTCCCTAAACTTTGGAAGGTTGCCTCAATACTGCCGCTGCTAAAAAAAGCCCAACCTCGATCCCAAAGATCCCAATAACTTTTGTCCAATCTCACGCCTCCCGTTACCTGCTAAACTGGTCGAGAAATCAGTGAATGTGCAACTCAGTGCTTTCCTAGGCGAAACCCAAGTCTTGGATCCTACTCAATATGGGTTCAGAGAGGGACATAGCACAGAGTCTGCCCTCATTAAATCCACTGAAAAGATCAGAGAAGTTTTGGATAGGGGAGGTAAGGCCGCCCTGATTATGTTAGACCTATCAGCGGCCTTTGATACGGTCCATCATGACATACTGATGGACCGTTTATCAGCATGTGGGGTCCATGGTAAGGCATGGAAGTTGCTGAAGTCCTTCCTAATTGGTAGATCTCAAATTGTGGCACTGGACGAATTCCATTCTCAACCCTTTTCCCTGCCTTGCGGAGTACCGCAGGGATCCTCCCTTAGTCCGACACTTTTTAACGTTTATGTCTCATCCTTGGCTTCCTTAATTGGCACCTTTGGTTTTAACCTTACCTCCTACGTAGACGACACACAAATTGTGGTGGCTCTGCGACCAGGACAGGGAGCAGGAATAGACATTCGGTTCCACGACTGTATGGAGGCAGTTGGGAGGTGGATGGCACAGAATTGCCTACAACTCAATTCGGGCAAGACCGAGGTTATCTTATTCGGAAATGATGCCAATTTCTGGACCCCCAATTGGTGGCCGGATACATTGGCCACTCTTCCTACACCTACTAGGAAAGTAAAGAACCTAGGAGTGATAGTTGATGACAAGCTCAACTTTGGCGACCAGATAAATGCAGTAGCCTTAGCTACCTTCTATACCCTCAAAATGATTAAGAAAATACTACATTTTTTGCCGGTGGACAGTCGGCGGACAGTTGTCACGGCACTTATCATGTCAAGGCTAGATTACTGTAATGGTCTCTACCTAAACATTCAAGAACGTTTCCTGAACTAGCTCCAACTGTTGCAAAATGCGGCAGCGAGATTGCTCACTGGTACACCGAAATTTACATCAATTTCAAAGGAAATCAAAAAACTCCATTGGCTACCTGTCAGGAAAAGGGTACGTTTTAAAGCTCTGTGCACCGTGCACAAGGCACTGCAGGGCACAGGCCCAGATTACCTTAAACGGCAACTGCAGTGGTACCAGCCCAAAAGAACTCTTCGCTCCCTGGGAGCAAAGTTGGTATCAGTACCACCCATAAAAAAAGTTTCATGGGGCGGGAGAAGCTTCATTGCCGGTGCTGCCAAGGCCTGGAATGATCTCCCTTTCTATCTGAGGAACACCACCAATATCTTAACATTCAGGAAGGAACTGAAAACATGGCTTTTTAACTTGTAAAGGTGCCCCCCACTTCAATGCCTAGATGAGAGCAGCTAGCGCCAGGACACCCTCGGGTAACAGCTCGCGCTTTATAAATGCCTATAACATAACATAACATAAGACAGTATGCAAAGTTTCAGGTTGCCTAGAAACACCCTGTTCCTTTCGTCTATAAAGTGAACTCCATCACCTCTATATATTCCATGCATGTCAAAACGCAGATTTTTGTTGTAGATAGAGTCCATATTATGGTCTCTGAGGAAGCAGAAACAGTTTTATTAACATGTTTCCTGGCTTTGTCAATCTGTGGACAGAATTGATTTGACCACTTCCATTTCTGTCTTTGGCATATATTGGAGTACACTAAGACAGTGTGAGTGTAAAGCGAGATCAATTCTGCAAAGGTATCCTTCATTAGGATTTTCAACCCTACCCCAGTCAATGTGCCTAGGTCATTGCCACCAGAGTGCAAAATCATGAGGTAAGGAGTTTGGAAATCCACAATGGTTTTATACAAAGCCAGCAGCTGATGAAACTTTAACCCTCTCTGGCCAAACCAACTAATCTCCACATTTAGCAAACCCAAGTCCCTGTCAATACCTCTCTTTTCTGCAGCCTCTTTAACCCAATAAATATAGCTGTGGCCCACAATCCACACTCTTAAGCATTTTGTAGGAAGGAGGAGTAGCACACAGGATAGGTCTGCAGCTGAATATCACAGTTGGTACTATGAAAGACAGTGTGCTGGTGGTTTGAAAAAAAGTTGAAATTTGATTGGATGAAGGGAATATGCAGGTGAATAAAAGTAGGTTGCATTTGGAAATGATTAGTAAATAGATGTTTCATTGGCTCTGGTAAATAGAAAAAGTAATAGAGTTGGATATGATTTACAGTATATGCAGTAAACCACACCTGCTGTAGTTCATTTTTTAACTAGTATGGTCCTTCTGGAATGTATTGTGAACTTGTGACCTACTGGTTTTATTGGGTGTCTATGGAGAATCTGCAGAGGGTTTATTGGGGGAAGGGTGTTAAAGAAACCGGTATTAATTGTTATAAATTGAAGAGGTTTAGGTTCATTGTTTTATAAGGTAGGTAAGATTTCCTAGTGAGGATGTTCCAAGAAAGTGTAGTTTATTGATAGAAATATAAAAGTATTAAAGGAAGTAGGTTTTCCGACTCCCGTTTTTTTCGTGACGTCATCGTGAGCATCGCGGTTTTG
Organism: Calotriton arnoldi; assembly: GCA_963921515.1. Lineage (NCBI taxonomy): Eukaryota > Metazoa > Chordata > Amphibia > Caudata > Salamandridae > Calotriton > Calotriton arnoldi. Next base: position 700,257 of record CAWUFW010002570.1, on the reverse strand, counting down.
TCGCAAGTGTTGACACAGAGGCATGCATTTTGGGCTACCTCCAAACAGGAGTGAAAGGGTTAATAAACAGTAACCATTCAGAGATGCAGTTACAAGACTGAAATATGAAAGCAATGTTTTTATTTGTTGACTTTTGCAGTATCAGGCAATGCAAAGTTCAGAAGGTTGCCATTTATGGTTGCTTTGTATGAGAGTGGTGTGCCATTCTTGTGCTAAGTTTTTACAAACCCTGAGAATATTGCATCTACCTAATAAGAGGGAAAAAGGCAATTTTATCAACAAACTCAATCTCTGGTATGTTAATTTCATTTTTTGGAAGTCAAAGAAATTATTAATAAGGTATATAAATATGCCATATTGTAATAAAAAGATATTGAACTACATATAATTATTTAAAAAAAGAAAAGATGATATATAAATCAAATTGTAAGGTTTTATATATATCTATTAATAGGTAAGTAAGATATAGTTTATCTCAGGTGCAGATTAGATGTCTGTGAAGCTAGTTTATAGTGTGTTTCCATTGAGGTCAATCTTGCACTTGTATTGCTTTACTGCATTCTGGAAGTGGTAGGAGAAGAAACTGCACACTAATGGTTAAGCCTATATGTTATCTTGTAGTATATTATGTCAAAGTTTTATATGCGTATATATGATGTGCTGCTTATGACTAATGTTTTTATTTGAATTCTAGGAGTTGTAGTCGTATTTGTTCCATTATAAAGGATGAATACAACCCTCAGTTTTGAAAGTGGAATTTATGCACTATAGCTGTATATGAATTATGAATCTGAATTCATCTGTGCATGGAGGTTTATTGGTAAGGCTGTCTTATCATTTAAAACTGCTACACAAGTTATACATTTTTCTTAAACTATATATCACTTGAACAGTGAGGTGGGCTGTAGCTAGGCCATAATCCAGGGAGCTATTTGCTTAAAAAGTAAAAAATGTACTTTGTTTCAGTGAGCTATATGCACTCATAGAAACCTATGTGCCCAGTTATGCATCCAGCCTACACCCAGACTTAAATCCGAGATAGCTAAGTAGAAAAGCAGACAGACACTACAACTCCTAGTGAGGTAGTTAGAGAAGCATGCAAAGATTCACTCACACAGACAGGCACAACTGATATGTATCTTGTGGTAATGAAGGCAGTTTGTTACACACTTAAATAACCCGATATTCACTAGTATACCCAGTAGGCAATCTATGCCGGCCTTTACAGACACATTAAGACAATCACATATCACTTAAAGAGAGGCAGTGATTTAGTAAAAGATTCACATACATATGGAATCACAGCCCCAGATTGGAACTGAAACACCCATTCAGATATCTGCTAAACAACTGGCACTTTCAAGTTTACCATGCAGACAAGTAGTCCTGCATTATGTTTCAGGCCTGGTAAACTTGAGCTTGGGCAGGTAGTTTTACTGGTAGAGATGTATTATCACTTAAAAGTGCTACTCAAGGCGTAAACTGTTGTTGTACCAGATATAAGTGAATACTAAGGTAGGCTGTAGCTAGACCATAGTGCAGCGAGCTATTCACTTAAAAAGTAAAAGATGCATTTTGATTTTTTAGAGAGCTATGTGCACTCATAGAAACCTATGTGCCCAATTATACATCCAGCCTACATCCAGACTTATATCTGAAATACCTAAGTACAAAAGCAGACAGACACTGAAACACCTAGTGAGGTAGTTAGAGATGCATGCAAAGATTGACTCCCTCAGACAGGCACAACTGATATGTATCTCGTGGTAATGAAGGCAGTTTCTTACACACTTAAATAACCCAATATTTTACAGACACATTTAAAGGACCATAGCTATAACAAAGACAGACAACCATTTACGAACAAACTTACATACTCATGGAATATCAGTTCCTGATAGGGACTCACACAGTTATTCACATATAAGTGAAAAAAACTGACACATTCAAGTCTGACATGTAAAGCCCTTGTCAAGTTTTAAGCTACTCTTCTACACCATATGACTGTCTCCCGAGGTAAGCTGTAGTTAGTCAATAGGGTATGCTCCTTTAAGGTAATGTCTATGCAAGTAGGTGTATGGGTGAGTGAGAGGGTGTGTGAGTAACTCTATGAGTGAGTGTGTGTGTGAGTAGCTGTATGACAACCTCTCACTCACCCACACATATAACTGAGCAGTAAGGTGGGCTGTGGGTAGTTAATAGGGTGGGTGCTACTTACTTAAAAGTGAACACATGTAGTCTGAAGATTGCCTAAGCTATATATCCTCATGTAAACTAAATGTTTAAATAGTTAAAATATGTAATGTGACACTATATAATTAAGTGATGAATGTGCCTTTCTATTTTCGTTTTCAGACATCAGTATTTAGTTATCTACACAGAATTACCATTCCAACAAAAAGTCAGAGAAGTATGAAGCAGCAGTAAATAGAGCGTCTCCTTAGAACTAAGAAACAAAAAGGGCAAAATGCAGTAAAGATGGCCAAAGAGAAAAGGCTTGCTGGTAAGAGGACCAAGACATTTTTTTAAATTGTTTGTGCATAACTGGAAAAAGTACAAAAAGAAGTAAAGAAAAAGAAAACTATAGTACCAAGTACTAAAGCACAAAAGGTCTCTGATGTAAAAAGTAAGAAGTCATTGAAAAAAGGAGAGACTTTAAGCAGAAGGCAGAGGCAGTTCAAGGAAATTGGAGGTAGAATGTTCCGAACTAGAGTAATTCGCAATTTGTTTGTATCTATGAAGAAGTATAAAAGAAGAACATAAGCAGTCAGACAAAAGGAATATGTTGAAGGGGTAGTTGATAAGGCGTTTACTCTGACGAGGAAACTATTTGTCTTGGTTTTAAACCGAATGAAGACACTGGACAAAATAGTGTTGTCTATGAGGAGACTGAGCCAAAAGAAAAGACCTGTTAATAGAAGTAGCTTTTGCAAAGTTTTTAGTGGTGAATGGATACATACTTCAAGTATTGAGCCTTCCTTTAATGAAGAAGGCTATTTCAAAGACAACACATTAGTGCATGCAGTTGATAAATCTGGACGATGTTATGAGATGAAAAATGGTATTCCTGTTCCCACAGAAGTAATGGCACCTAGAAATGTTGAGGAAGAGATTGCTGAAGAGATGCAAGGAAGGCATAGACAGACTCCTGTGTACAAATGGAATTGTAATAGTGATTCTAGTATTCGTCAACAATCAATTGATATATTGAGCAATTTCCTCCGTATGTTTGCTTCCAGAAGTTTAAAACAAAAATACGTACTTTGCAAGGATTAGATCCATGCAAAGTAAGAAAGTATACTAATTAACAAGGACACTCACTAGCTTGTCTGTCAAAAAAGTATGTCAAAGCAGCTTTCATCATTTTAGAATGTTGGTTGTACACCATTCAATAATGAGAACGTTTGTTAGAAGGCGTTATTATGTAAAAACTCCTGCTCTATGTTTAGGAGGAATGAATAGAGCTCTTTTGCAAGGTAGTGTAGTAGAAGTAGAAAAGGTTGTGATGATGTTGAATTTAGTTTTTTTGGACTGGAACAGGAGTGTAGGGGAAATGAAGTGTTGGTAACAACAGGAGTTGTGGAGCAGAACAGAGGCATTAGTGTTGGTAATTGTTTAAAAGAGATTAGAAAGTTTAACACAGTTCTTCAGAGCAACCAAACTGTGTTTGTATATGTTGTCGACGCACTCACTACAAAAATCAAACTCGTAATGTTGGTTGGTACATTAAAACTGAAAAGAATAATAATATTAAGTGGCGATAATTTGCTGTTTATTTATTTGTAGAGGGACGATTTGACTTGTCCACCCGACAAGTTATATGTAAGTACTGTTATGTTTCATAGGGTACCCCAATATAGGCCCAAGTATTCTCCTAACCTTTCACCTACATTTACCGTACTATTACACTACATAACAGGTTTTGTTATTGACCTTTTACCTAGTTAAGAACTGCATAAAATGTCGTGTAGTTTCCCCCAAAAATTAACCTAATTAATTATGCATGAAGATTCCCAGAATCACAGCAGGATTACCATCTTCTGCATAATAACTATGTGTAAGGGTCATCCCTTCTGTCATCTTCGGCCGCATGACACAGCAAGGTAGAATCCCCTGAGGGTACCATTTCTGTATATATACATCATATCTTTGCCAAGGCAGGCAGAGGAGAAAGACTCCCATGCTGACACACTGACGCGAGACGCTGAGGTTTCTGCCCGCAGACACTCCAGCACGCAGTGGTCTGACATCCCTTGCGAGGTGTCCATCTCAAGACCCAGACGGGGTCCCACGGTCTCTCACTTCAGGTAATGGGGTTGGCTTCAGCCTAGGGTGATTCTTGGATCTACACCTACATACATGCTAGGTACACTTAGGTACATCTAGTTAGGGTTGCATCGTAGGAGTACGCATTGTTATTGTAATGTATGTATATGCTTGCATATATTCATTGTTTTTAGCACTATGGTAGAAATCTACCATCCATTTACTCTGTTGGTGCTTATAATCATTTATATCTGTTTCTGTCTTATGGTTGTTTCAGTACACCAATTTTACACTAGAATGACGCTGGTTCAATAAATACTTATTGAAAACGTCCCCACCGTTTATTTCTGTGTATCTCTCTGAGACAAAGTGAGCACGAGTGACTGAGCAAAAAGTACTGATGGGACAGAGATGTCATGTTCGATAGCTGCCAAGAACTATTCTCTCCTTGGTAAGAGGATTTTACAGTGGTACTGTGAGCTAGCTGGTATACAGGCCAACATACCCGGTAGGGGGGTCTGGAATCAGTCTGGACACCAATCCCACAGTCTATGTTGTCTAAATGCACAGATCCTATATAGGTTTATAGGAATTACACAACATGGTGCCGCCAACGTTGGTTTGGTACTTATTTAACGGTCGAATCTGAGTAGTTCAGTCGTGCTTTTCTCAGAGACCCCTACTCACATTTTTCCAGAGACGTCTGGAGTGGGAGGGAAAAAATGAGCTACAGATGAGTAGGCATATCCTATGTATTGGCTGTAGGTTTATTCAAGCTTGAAGGACAAATAGTTCCTATTGTGCATAAAACCTTATCTCAGTTTCCTTGAAAAAAATTTCAACAATGGCTGACGAAGACCTCGTTGCACCAGTGGAGAAAGGAGAACAAGAAGGTGAAATAAACATTTCAGAAAATGTCAGAACTCCCCTTACTTTAAAACTAGCAGATTATGGAGTCACAGCTAGGGGTAGGACAGTAACATTCGTGATTGAGGCACGCAAATCATATAGAACTGAGGTATTCTATTCATGGGTTAAATGCCCACAAGCAGATGCACGCACAAAAACATTTCATTCTTACTCTCAGGATGAAACTCCAGAGGAATACTGTCCATATGAGGACATTGAAATTCTGCTCACCTACCAGCAGCACATAAACTGGTTTAAAGTCGCCCTCCCACACACAAAAGATAAAGTAAGACTCAGTCCGCTCGACAGAGACGGAGTGACTTGGCCAGTCCTAGCGGCTTACGCACCGCACCCAGACATTGACACAATGCCAGTAGCAGACTTACGTCCACTACACAAAGAAAAAATAAAACTATACATAAACCTAAAATAACACCACAAACGCAACACGCAGCTATGGGTAAAATGCCCACTAGACGTGAGCAAATGCCATTCTGGATAGCTCAGAAAATAACACAGCTAGAGGCAGTGTTTCCACAGACAAGCCCTCAAGAAAAACACAGAATGCTAACAGTCTGCTTGCCAATGGGGATAGCTCCCCAGATAGAGGATTGTACCTCTTGGGGTACAGTTTTCGCTGCCATATATACCAGAACACATGGTATCCCTTCAATTGCAGTAATACCAGATGTATTAAGACAAATACAGAATGAGTATGGAGCAGAACCTGCTTTGAACTTAGGGATGAAATTGTTAGGAAATTTTGCCCAGGTTTCAACTATAATATTAGCAAACATAAAAGGGGAGGCAGCTGCAGTGGCAATACACCAGCGCCTGAGGGATTTCACTCCTCTACAACAGGAGCATGAATTACCTAAAATTATTGAAGACATATATGCTGAATTAGGCAGAGGCAGTCTGGGAGCTAGGGCAACAAAACCTCAACTAATGGGTGGTCCTGAGAAGAATAACACAAAGCAAGCACCTGATTCTTCCATGAAGAAATGGGATAATAAAAAACAAAAGAATAGCGAGAATAGATCACAATCCAGGGGTGGGCCTCCTCAACAGGAGCCCTCCGAAAAGAGGTACATCCTTAGGAATCGTGATAACATTAAAAAACCTGATAGGCATCAGGATACTGATACACGTTTCTCTTGTTCCTTTCAGGGTTCATCAAAAAACTCAGAGAGGGAAGGACGGTCGAAACACAGACAAGAAGAACGGACAAAGTCCAGAGACACACAGCGTACTTCAGACTATAATATCAAAAAAGATAAACAAAAATCAAAACCTCAATTTAAAAAGAAGAAGGTAGCAGGCATTAAAGTTAGACATGCCCAGAATTCTGAGGACTCATCTTCTGAATGGGGAATGGGCTCTGACGATGCTAGACAGCGCAGCAGAAGTAACAATAGCTCGCCAGAACCTGATGGAATTTCTGGTGACAGCGGCGTTGAATGAACATATCACGGTGGAGACACCTGATACCAGGGTAAGTGTCCCACACCTATCTCAGTGCTCGGTTCTCAGCGTCAATTCTGTACACTGCCCCAAGGGTATAAAATAGTCCTGGGTTGTTCTCAGCTAGGGTAACTGAGTTACTTCAAAATTTGGACGAGGAGGCATTGTCCTATGTAGATGATAATTATCTGACGGATGATGATTTAAAGGATCATTTGACCAGGGTAAGCAACATAATTTTGGGGTTCGCCACTGAGGGCTACAAATTCAACTTTAAAAAATCGAAAATAGTCCACCTCAATGTCCTACTTTTGGGATACGAGTTATCAAGTGAAGGGAAAATGCTGGCAGCTAACTTTTTAGAAAAGTGCGCGCTGCTCCAAACTCCAAAAACTCTGAAAAACTTACAATCCATATTGGGATTCCTAAATTTTGGCAGAACATACATTTTGGATTACGCAGAAAAAGTAAAACCTTTCTACGATTTAATCAGACCTGATTGTTCAATTAGACATTGGACACAGGAACACACATATATACCTTGTTCCTTACAAGCTGACATGATAGCTTCAAAACACCTACACACCTGTGTAAATACCACAAATTTGGTGATCTGTGTAATAGCAGGTCAATTAGGGTACACTTACCTAACCTTCAATGAAGGCGAAACAGTACCCATAGCAATCAAATCACACTTGTACATAAACGCTGAAATGCGTTTTGCTTCAACAGAGAAAATTCTGACAGCAGTACAGACTGCTGTAGTGAGAGAAAGAGCATTGGCTCAGGGGAAACGAATAATTGTCGTAACTCCAGTACCAGCCTTTGAGGCTGTTACAAAGGCAAGTGTTCCCAATGCTAAAGCTTTATATCCGGATACAATGGGCTAATTCTCTCACTCCAACAGATGTAGACTACAAATTTGATTCTACACTAAACAGCAAGCATTTCTGCAATACGAACAAGAATATCCTCTCCCACATGGAATAATGCCGTTAGATCAGTATGAATACATTATTTACACTGACGGTTCTGCTTAGCTTGCCATAGGAAGTAAACAGCAATACAGGGCAGCTTGTGTGATTGTAAAAGGATGTATGCAGGACGGCAAGTTCCATCCTAGCAGTACGAAGACGCAGTCTCTTCGAGATTGCACGGCACAGCTTGCAGAATTAAAAGCACTATTATCCAGTATTAGGGTATCTTTCAAAGATTCACATGCCTGAATCATTCCCCGTCGTCGGGATGGGAGTCCCCGGTACATAAATAAAGTAATGTCTCATTAGACATATAGAGTAATAGGCTAAGAGCCTTACATTAGTAACATATCCATGTCCTTTTGTAAAAAGGACCAAACTCTAGAAAAGAACCAATCAGCTATCACCACCCTGTGGAACCTTCCTGGAAGGAGCTCTAGTCCCTCAGATTTTCTACCGCACGTCGTGCTAAGGGAGTCTCCACTGAGCTCTGCTCAGTTTTTTCCTTGTTTCTGGATTTCCAGTGATTTTTTCTCCACCATTCCTTCTGTGTGAAGTTCTCAGTATCTTCATGACAGATTCTCCTAAGAAAGGCCTTTTAGGCCCTGTGCTTCCTGTGGTAAAAAGAGGCTTTATGTCGACGATCAACACAAGGACTGCCTCTACTGTCTTTACCCGGATCACTCTTCAAAGGACTGTAAGGTATGTCGTACCTTTTCTTCAAAAACCCTCAGAGACCGGGAGGGACGCCTTTTAATTTGGCTGCAGAGACTTAACGACAAAGACCAAGTTTTGTCTTCTGAAGAGAGTGAGGGCTCCTCCAAATCTTCAAAATCCTCTCAAAAAGGCCCAGAGTTACTTCTCCAGGACCTTCGTCGCAGCCCCCTCAAAAGAAGACGCACAAAAAGTCTTCAGAGGCACACCTTAAGGCTTTACCAGCGAAGGTTGCTCCACAGGAGGTTCTTCACACCTTTAAAAAGCCTACTTCCACCTCGTCGACGACTGCCTCGTCGACGGTGGCTTCAACGACGAGAAAATGCCCATCTACAGCCGTGGGAGTGACCTTGTCGACGACAACTGTCTCTACCTCTTTCGCGTCCTCTGCATCGTCCACGTCGACGACGACGACTTCGTCGACGGCGGTTAAACCTGTATTGTCGACGATAAAAATTAAGAAATCATCGTCGACGACCAAGCCAGCGTTGACGCTACAATCGCCGACGAGCGCGTCGACACCTGCGTCGGCGAGGAATGTTCCGTCGACGGTTACCCCATCGACCACACCGTCGACGACGGCTCCGTCACTGGGAGCTTCGTCGCTGTTACCCTCAATTGTGTCCGTCGGTGCTTCACAGTCGACGACTACACCGACGACGGACTCGTCGACGACACCAGAGTCCAAAGTACAAAGTGCGTATGTCCATCTTAAAATAACTAAACGCACGTTGACACCTGCCCTGACTTCTCCTAGCAGGGTCCAGCCATTACCTCCGACTCACCTTTTGGAAGAAGAGGAAGACTCAGACGATGGCAGTATGTTCGGAACGGCTACAAGTCCTTCTGAACTTCATGTCAAATACCATGAGAGTTCGGACTATGACGAACAAGGACCAGAAGACCAGACATACTTTCCTGACGACAGCCATCCTCCCCAACCTGCCATGGTTTGTCTACCTGCGTCTTTGGTTTCTGACCTCCAATTTCTAATTACTGACTACAAGCAGAGATTTCCTACTTCTGCTACGTCTCCTGCTCCAGTTGCCTCTCCACCGCCAAGGCTACAACCTCCACCTCCACAGTCTGTGCATGTCACGCTACCACCTCCACCTTCCACGGATGATGAGGAGGATGACCAACAAGAGGAAGGAGAACTCCATGATTCCCAATCGACTCATGATGAGTGGGATGACTACGTTATCCCGTGTCCAGCGTCCCCGGTGCCTACTCAAGCTGATTCGCCTCCTGAGGATATCGGGGTTTTCATAATGTCTTGGAAAGGGCTGCACAACGTTTCCAGATCCCAATGCCTTCTCTCCAACAGGATTGTTTCCTTTATGACTTTAAGGAACCTTTTAAAAAGTCTGTAAGGTCTATACCCATTATAGACTACATCTGGAATCAGGGTGTTAAAATAATGCACAATCCATCTTCGGTTGCCCCAGTGTTACCTCAACTAGACAAAAAATACAAAGCTCCGGACACCGCTCCGGCCTGCCTTACCGGACATCCCAAGCCTGATTCCGTCATCACTCAGGCTGCTCAGCGGAAATCTAAAAACCCTTCTGCTCCGCTGTCCGCTCCTCCAGACAAGGAAGGCAGACGACTTGACAATATTGGAAAACGTTTTTTTTCCATGTCTGCATTAACAGTGCGTGCGTCTAATTCCTTAGCGTTATTAGGGCGCTATAACAGACAGATGTGGGCGGACATTGCTCCATACTTGGGTGCCTTGCCGGATGAATCTAAGGAAGAAGCAAAGAAGATCTTGCTAGAGGGCGAACGTTCGGCTTCCGAAATCATCGATTGTGCGATGGATATCGCCTCTACTGGTTTCCGCCAACTCGCTGGCGCTGCCGTACTACGACGCCAAGGTTGGCTGAAGGCGACTTCTTTCCGGCCGGAGGTCCAGACAAAAATTCTGGACATGCCCTATGATGGTCAGCTTCTTTTGGCACACATATTGATGAAGCTCTTCAGGGCATAAAAAAGGATACCGACACGGCTAGGGCTCTGGGTACCCTTCAATTTAAAAACCCCCTTTTCGTGGCTCAAGGGGCAGAGGTCAAACTACCTCCAGGGGAGACTACCAACACTATCGGTCTTCCTATTCCTCCTCCAACCAATATCGGCCACAATACCAGCAACGTCAACAACAGCAATCGTCTTACACTAAGACCTCCTTTCGAGGAAGAGGAGGACGACAGAAGGACACTACTCGGCGGCAATGACTTTTCCCTACCGCCGGTCTCCATTTCCTCTCCACCCTCCAAAATAGGAGGAAGGATTTCCCATTTCTTACACAATTGGAAACAAATAACAACGGACCGTTGGGTTCTTCAACTAATACAATTTGGACATTCCCTGGAGTTCATTCAAATTCCTCCCCAGACCCCTCCTCGACCTATGCTTCACAAACATCTACGCCTTTTACTCCTGGAACTTTCACTTATGCTCCAGAAGGGAGCAATAGAAAAAGTTCCTCTTCGTCAACGGGGAAGGGGTTTTACTCCCGTTTTTTCCTGGTGCGCAAAAGGAGAAGAAATGGAGACCAATCCTAGACTTGAGAGGTCTCAACAAGTTTCTAAAGAAACAGTCGTTTCGCATGGTAACCATCCAAGAAGTACTGCAACTTCTCAACGCAAACGACTACATGGTGTCTTTGGATCTTCAAGACGCCTATTTCCATATCCCTATCCACCGGAATCACAAAAAGTTTCTGAGGTTCGCCGTGGCAGGCAGACATTACCAATTTCGAGTCCTGCCCTTCGGGCTCAAGTCAGCTCCACGGATTTTTACGAAATGCCTTTCTCCAGTGGCTGCATACCTCAGGCAACAACACCATCAGGTCTTTCCCTACCTCGACGACTGGCTCGTCAAGGCACCTTCTCTAAATGGCGCGACCAGGTCTTCCAACGCCTGTCTACAGCTTTTCAGTCGCCTGGGACTCACTCTCAATCAGGACAAGTCTGTCCTCCATCCTTCTCAGCGGATATCCTTTCTGGGTGCTACTCTCGACACAACCCAAAAGAAAGCTTTCCCATCACAGGAGCGACAAAACAAACTACTTCATTTGGCAAACCAAATAAAAACCAAGAAGTCCCTCTCAGTACGCCTCTTCAAATGCCTACTCGGAATGATGTCGTCCTGTATTCTGCTAATTCCTCATTGTCGCCTCCACATGCGCCCTCTCCAAGAAGCACTGTCGGCTCAATGGATTCAATCCGAAGGATCCTTCGACGATGTCATTCAGGTGACCCCTCAGATGGTCACTGCTCTACAGTGGTGGACTCGTCCACGGAATCTTTCTCAAGGCCTGCCCTTCTTGCTCCAAGCTTCTCCACAAATCATCACAACAGATGCGTCCCTGGAGGGTTGGGGAGCTTTCCTCCAAGAGCTCCGAATCAGCGGAAAATGGTCTCCTTCCGAACGGAAGCTTCACATAAACCTCCTCGAGCTGCGAGCTGTCTATCTGGCTCTCCTGGCGTTCCTTCCCAGGATCAAACGTTCTTTAGTGCTTGTCCGAACGGACAATACTACAACAATTCACTACCTGAACAAGCAGGGAGGTACTCGTTCACTAACACTCTCTCACGAATCTCAGAAGATCTGGAACTGACTACTTCTCCACAACATTTCCCTTCGGGCGGAATACGTTCCAGGAACAGACAACGTACTGGCCGATTCACTAAGCAGGCAACAAACAACATGTCACGAATGGGAGTTGAACCAGCGGACTCTCAACCGCATATTCTCCCAATGGGGCACTCCTCTCTTGGACCTATTTGCTACCAAGCAGAACGCCAAATGCCAAAACTTCGCAAGCTGGCATCCCCAACGAGGATCTCTAGGGAATGCATTTTCGATCGCATGGTTCAACGTCTTTGCATACGCTTTTCCACCGATTCCCCTAATTCCCAGGGTCCTCAGGAAGTTGAAGGCAGAACCCTGCATGCTCATCCTGATAGCTCCTGCATGGCCACGCCAGCATTGGTTCACGGAGCTCCATCTTCTCTCCCTGGAGCCGCCGATCCCTTTGAAACCGTTTCCCTCTCTCCTCACAATGAACAGGGAACAAGTCCAACATCCGGATCCAGCATCTCTCAGGTTATCGGCTTGGCTCCTGAGTTCCGAGAGTTCCATGGCTTAAACATTCCTCCGGACTGCAGGGCAGTTCTGGCTCGGGCTCGAGCCGACAGTACTAACAAAACATATTCCTTAAAATGGAAGAGGTTCTGTATTTGGTGTAAGTCGGCGAACATACACCCTCTTTCGTCTTCTCCAGAGCAAATATTGCCTTACCTTCTCCATCTGGCAACTTCAGGTCTTGCTCATGCCTCTATTAAAGTTCACCTGGCAGCTATATCCCGTTTCAGGAGATCTTCTGCAGGTCCTTCTCTTTGGTCTAGTAGACTGATTAAACAATTTCTCAAAGGCCTATTCAGGACTTTTCCTCCCGTCAAATCTCTGCCTCCCACTTGGCAACTCAACACAGTTCTTGCTCAGATCATGAAACACCCTTTCGAGCCAATCCACAGAGCTGATCTTAAATATCTTTCTTGGAAGACGGCACTCCTTCTAGCCCTTGCCTCTGCAAGGCGAGTAAGTGAGCTTCAGGCATTCTCAATTCAAGACCCTTTCCTTCAGTTCAAACATGACAGGGTTATATTGCGAACTAATCCTAAGTTTGTGCCCAAAGTCCCGTCAGACTTTCACCTCAATGAGCCCATAGTCTTACAGACCTTTTTGCCAAATCCTCAAACGCCGGCAGAAAGAGCTCTACACTCTCTAGAATCCAACCAACTCTTTGTGGCTTACAGTCGACCTAGGAAGGGTCTTCCACTTACTAAACAAAGTATCTCCCGGTGGATCTCTGGAGCTATTACTTTCTGTCACCAGCAAGCGGATCAACCCTTGCGTTCCAAGGTTCGAGCCCATTCCACTAGGGCGGTTTCTACCTCCATGGCACTCTTTGCAGGTGTGCCTATCACAGACATTTGCAGAGCGGCAACATGGAAGACGCCGCATACATTTACCAAGCATTACTGCTTGGATACGGAACTCATGAAGGATGCTGCAGTGGGACAGGCGGTGCTACTTCATCTATTCCAATAGAGGTGAGCCTTCTTCTCTTCCCACCATCCTTGCTCTTATACGCACATTTCTTTATTGTGTTCTTTGATGGTTTTTTCTTTGATTGCAGTTTGGTACTTTCTATGTTTCACATTGATATGTTATTATCTAGTGAATTTGTATATGCTGTAGCATCCAAAATGTGCTTATCATTGCTTACTACTCTGATTCAGGCATGTGAATCTATGAAAGATACCCTAATACTGGATAAGAAATGCGTTACTTACCTGTAACTGCAGTTATCCAGTATTGGTATCTTTCATAGATTCACATGCAACCCACTCCACCTCCCCTGGAAGGGCTCACCTCATGCTCTCAGTAATACACCTACTTAGCACTGTGCTTACGAAAATCTGAGGGACTAGAGCTCCTTCCAGGAAGGTTCCACAGGGTGGTGATAGCTGATTGGTTCTTTTCTAGAGTTTGGTCCTTTTTACAAAAGGACATGGATATGTTACTAATGTAAGGCTCTTAGCCTATTACTCTATATGTCTAATGAGACATTACTTTATTTATGTACCGGGGACTCCCATCCCGACGACGGGGAATGATTCAGGCATGTGAATCTATGAAAGATACCAATACTGGATAACTGCAGTTACAGGTAAGTAACGCATTTCTTACTGGCACTAATACAAACTGATCGAGAATTCCCCACACTCATAGTTTGCGATTCCTTTTACTGTGTCCAATCTTACAATGAATATCTTCATTACTGGGGTCAGAATGGGTTTAAAGATTTAAAAGGTTGCACGATAAAGCACAAAATGCTTTGGGAATAAGTGGCAGAGTTGAAAAAAGACTTGCGAGAGCTCACGTGTTACACACGCTGAGTCATCAACGTGATGGCATTCACGTTGAAGGGAATTCATTGGCTGATGAAGCAGCAAAAGGGGCGATACGAACTGCTGCCATAGCTGCAATCACTCGTTCTAGCATGAGAATAGACGGAAGCACAAAGGTAGCTGTCATTGCTTCACACAAAAACAGCACAGCCTTGCCGAAAGATTTTCTACTCAAGTACTCCTACAAGTTAGATGCAAAAAATATTCTGTATGCTCAAATTCCAGGAGTGGGGGATAGAGTAATACCAGACATGGATCGCAGGTTAGGTTTATTTCTAGCTGCACACAAGGGTCTGGGCTATGCACACGCAGGGGTTACTGCGACTGTTTCATTGCTGAAACAACGCTATTGGTGACCAGGTCTAGCCAAACAGACGAAAGCGTTTGTACTTAAGTGCGACATCTGTCAGCAGATGAAGGGTTTGACCGTAGCACGCCCACCACAAACACTATTACTGATATCAGACAGACCTCTCGCTTGTGTCTATTTGGACCACTGCTGCCCCTTACAATCTGATGGGGCTTACAAGTACATCTTGATGGCAGTGGATTTATATTCTAGATTCCTGTGAGTTTGGCCTCAGCGCTCGGCTGACGCTCGAACTGTTATAAAAGATTTGTGAGTCTTCATAGGGACATACGCAGTTAGCACATTCCATTCAGACCGTGGCCCCGCGTTTAGCTCTAGGGCTTACAAGGAAGCCATGGGAAGTTTGGGTGTTGTATTGCGGTACTCCTCTCCGTACCATCCCGAGGGAAATTCGGTCGTGGAGAGGAAAAACCTGGACTTAAAGCAATCTTTAACAGCAAGGGTATTAGGTTCGGGTGGCAGTTGAGTCAATCACCTATATTGGGTCCAGAAGGCACTAAATAATATGCCAAGAAGTTCCCTAGGAGGTATCATTCCTTACAAAGTCCTATTTGGAACGAGAATGTGGGTACCTGATCTCGATTATGAAAGCACAGTGGCAGATGAAAAACCCTTTGATATCGATAAACGTTTGGCTGTTTTACAGGATCTTAATGAATTCCGGGCACTACAAAGCAACGTGCAAGTAAAACGTGCAAGTAAAACGCCACTGGGGAAGTCAAATCAGTCATGGCAAGACCTGCCTGGATCCCAAAAGTCAGGGATCTGGTCAGAGAAAAGATTGTGGACAAGAAAGAATTTGGGCCATCATACAGAAAGCCTATACCTGTCCTGGCTGTCGAAGGAACAAGAACAGTACTTCTTCCGGCTCTTGCCGGCGTAAAAAAGAAGAGATTTGACTCAATTGATCTGATCAAACCACACTATGTGGCCGATCCTGAATAGCAGGCCACGTGGGCTCCTGGGACGCCGCTCTCCTCTCGCTACCATACAGGAAGTTCAGACAGAAAGACTTATAACATTCTAAGAGTCTACAATTCGAAGTAATGGAGTTACCAACAATGAAATGGAACTCGTTCCTATTGAAATTGAACAACAACAAAATTCAAGTGAAACACAAATATCAATTCGGCCTACCAACGACATCTACATCAACATGCCTCTACAGGAGATATCTGCAAGTTCAACAAAACCTGCTGAGCTACCAAAGATAGATCGTACTGCATGTGGCTACTTCATCGATTTCGATACATTTTATCTGGATCCAAGTGAACCTGAATGTCGAAAAAAGGTACCCCCTATGGATACTTCTAGGTCCAAGAGTCAAGGGGAAAGGAAAGCAAAATCACATATGTGAGTACTCTTGTCAGACCTATGTCATTTTACTAGTGGCCTGCAAAGGGCTCAACAATAGGGCTATTCCACAATGATCAGTCTTTCCATACAAAGTTGTACAAAAGATAGTACATTTTATTGATATTTTTTTCCGTTTTGTGCATATTCATCATTTTCTATTTTTTAAGAATTTTTCTTTTTATAGTCTTAATTTGTAAAAATATAGACATTTCTATTTAGAGATCTCAATATGCAAAATTACAAACAATTGAATAGTAAACATTTCATTTTTAACATGTGCAAGATGTATTATTTACAAATAAAATACATGGAAAGACATATGTGTACATTCTGTTGATTCATACCTATACCCCCAATGGAACCAAATGCTACCTCAAATCAGCCAATCTCACCAAACAAACCACATTCTCGAAACAATCACACACAAAAGAAATGAGTGGGAAAAAGAGCCTCTGTTCATTTGTATGATATACACTGATGACGATCAAGCGGACTGAATGAATCACTGTGTATTCCACCTTGGTGTTATCTTTGAGGGGCTTCCCATAATCTGGTCAACGTACGTTTCGGTGGATGTACATGACTACCACCTTCATCAGGACCACTCTTTCTATATATTTTCAGGTGAGTGGGCAGGGGTCCTCTTATTTATCGTACCCGGGAGTTTCAGGTCCCCACTGTTTCAGGCCTGTTAGCATGATGGGTGGAATGCAGACAGATTTGTAGCACATATGTGAACCTGAGTCACTGCCAGCTCCAGTTTCCCGCAAAAAACAACTTCATGATTTCTGCATTTTTCTGAAAAAGACATATCTAGTTTCACCATGGCTACAGCTCTGGATATTCACTGGTATACTGTTCCTACTTTTCTGGATAGGTTTAGTAACTGTCTTCTCTTTGATCACGAATGGACATTATCTCCCAGAACGCTCTGCAGTATCAAAAGTGAACTTGGTATTGAAACCTCATACGTCTTCTCATCGTGAAGAAAGAGACCTGTTTCTATGTGAACATTACCGCAGTTCCAGTTCCTGACTGAATAGTTTGGGATAGGGTTTCATATGATGTATTTGGTCCAACTGAACATTTAAAAATACCACGTGTTAAAAATTTCTTTAAATGATATCATAACCTCAAGTACATATTCTGACGATTGGGATTTTGAAACTCTAAATAATATGCTGTCTGATTTAGAACTGTCTGCAGCATTTTCGACAAATGAAATGTTTGATGACTCTTCTGATTTTAATGCAATGTACTTTTACCAACATTATGGTCATCACTTTCTGCATAAAACAAGTGCATCATGTAATGTTTTCACATACCACCAATGGAAACATTGCCCAACACCACTGAAAGGTAGTTCGCAAACATTTGCACAAAGGTTTGCTTATTTTTCTGGATTCAATACATCAGATCCACGCTCATATTATTATATGCTTGCACCGTCATCTGCAAATAAACGTATGCTCACTAACACAAAACAGATATATTCTGCATCCTTTATTGCCCAACTGTTTGAACGAGGTTTCGGCTTATGGAAACACACTATAGACATTAAATCAATCTGGGGGACTAAAGAATGGCAGGTTCAGGGAATTGAGGCATTATTTAGAGCATGCCTCATACCGCAACATATGATTTTTCTGAACGACACTGTGCAACAGACTTCCTGTCTTGGGTTAGCCAAGATCAAGGACTTGAACACACCTCACATTCCCTCGCTTTCACACTAGAGGGATGGCAAAATTATACAGAAAACAGTGAGAGTACACTAGATGACATCATGCATGGCATTTTATACAATTCAACAGACCCCAATTGGAAGGGATGGTTGGTCAAGATTCAGGGGTTCCACCGAAGGGTTTAGTATCCATATGCCTGACTTACGCTATGTACAACGAGAACATCCGGGGGTGGTGACATCATACAGTGTTAAGAAGATATGCCTAGATTGGCTAAGAATCTCGACACTGTCTCAGGTAAAACAACACTTGTCCCTACTGTCAGGGTTTTTTTACTAGGTCCCCGAAAGCCACGTCAGAAGCGCTTCTTATATGCTGTTTATAATGAAATTTGGAAAATCTCCCAACAGGAAGCTGCGGAGAGATTGCGTGAAATTGATAGAATTAACTTGGAAAAGGCTTTGGCTGTGGTTGACAATGGCATGACCACACTAACATCCAGGATTAATTCACTGGGCAACATTGTATCTTCTGCTATAGATATAATGGAACAGGATCCGTCCATCTTACAACGTGGACAATCACAGTTACATTCTATTATGTTATGAAGCTGGACGCTACAATCCTTGTGCTCTGGTTATGTGCCCTGGAGATATATCAACAGTACGTCTCTGTTCTCTGCATATAATTTGACTAAAAAGCAGACAACAATGGTAAAAAGAGATGTGAAATAAAGAATACTGCGCATTGAAAAATTAGACCAATTACCTTTCACCGTGGCAGAGTCACCATCCACAGAATGGTTAATTCATGGCCATATAATGTTACCAGTAACAACTTTCCAGTTTCAATATTGCCTAGAACACCAACAGGTAGGCAGGTATGAAGCAATGGGTAGGGAATTTATGCATGAATCTTGGGAATTACCATATAGATTTAGATGCAGGAACGGGGACACTAAATGGTTTCTCAGCGGTACAGACTGCGAGAATTCTTTGAGTGGATCTCTCATTTGCCAGGACATTATGCTTCACGGGGCCTGTAATGCTTCAGTAGCTAACTTATCCTGTCATTTGAAAGGTTCCCCAGCTGCCGTGATTAATCCAGTGTTCAGGCTGCTCTTGAATAGGAGTTAATTTTTCTGCTACGCAATGGACGTTCCAGTCACCAAGGAAATGGAAAAGATGCTCTTGGAGCGATGTTACCGTGATCGCATGGTACTCCATCTTGGCACACCTCCCGCCTCGACTTCGGGAGCTAAGCGAGTCTTGGTTCCTATCGTTTCGACCAGTCTGGATTGACTGTGTTTTGCCTGTCCTCCGCTGCTTGTTCTGCAGCTATGAATGCTTGTTGGACCTCTGTCTAACACTTCCATCGGTTGCGCCACAGGACGTGGATGCATTGCAGGACGCGTCAAGGGCCCACGTACTGCAGTGTCCCCAGCGTGTTCCAATGTTGATGTCGGCATTCTTAGAGCCACCACGGAACGCTTCAGTTCTGTCGGCCCGGATACTGGCTCTGCTACAGGCACACAGACTATGGATGTTACAAATGCTTCCCCAGCATCGGCTGTGGGAACTGAGAAAGATCATCTTTGCTCAATTGACCTGATCTGTGAGGTGTTACAGGGACCGTCGTCTGCGAAGGCAAGCAGCAGTGATGTTGCGTCTCCCACACAGGACACATAAACAATTAGCTCTCCATGTGCTGGTAAGAATTCAGCCTTTTTCCAAAACAACCAAAATTGGAATTTTGAACATAATTTTTCTTTTCTATACTATTACTGAGCTCCATGGCTTTCAGACTTACTCAGTGACTATATATATATATGAACATATTTTAAACAAAGCTTCTAGAGTTTATTTTTAGAGATTTTTTAGAAACCTTTTTAATGCATTTTTTTAAGATTGTTTTATGCTTGATTAGAAGTGCTTTCCCTTTTTAGTATGTCGTCCAGTCGGATGAGGAGTGGGTGTTATGTTTCATAGGGTACCCCAATATAGGCCCGAGTATTCTCCTAACCTTTTACCTACATTTACCGTACCATTACACTACATAACGGGTTTTGGTATTGACCTTTTAACTAGTTAAGCACTGCATAAATGTCGTGTGGTTTTCCCTGAAAACTAGCCTCATTAATTATGCATGAAGATTTCCAGAATCACAGCAGGATTACCATCTTCTGCATAATAACAATGTTTAAGGGTCACCTTTCCGTCATCCTCGGCCGACATGACACAGCAAGGTAGAATCCCCTGAGGGTACCTTTTGGGTATATATACACCATATTTTGCAAAAGGCAGGCAGAGGAGAAAGACTTCCATGCTGACACACTGACGCTGAGGTTCCTGCACGCAGACACTCCAGCTTGCAGTGGTCTGACATCCCTCGTGGGGTGTCCATCTCGAGACCAAGACGGGGTCCCACAGTCTCTCACTTCAGGTAATGGGGTTGACTTCAGCCTAGGGGGATTCTTGGCTCTACACCTACATACATGCTAGTTACACTTAGGTACATCTAGTTAGGGTTGCATTGTAGGAGTACGCATTGTTACTGCCATGTATTTATATGCTTGCATATATTCATTGTTTTTAGGCCTATGGTAGAAATCTACCATCCATTTACTCTGTTGGTGCTTATAATTATTTATATCTGTTTCTGTCTTATGGTTGTTTTAGCACACCTATTTTACACTAGAATGACACTGGTTCAATAAACACGTATTGAAAACGTCCCCACCGTTTATTTCTGTGCATCTCTCTGAGACAAAGTGAGCATGAGTGACTGAGCAAAAAGTACTGTACTGTTTCCACGATCCCTGATGGGACAGAGTTGGCATGTTCGATAGTTGCCAAGAACTATTCTCTCCTTGGTAAGAGGAGTTTACAGTGGCACTGTGAGCTAGCTGGTATACAGGTGAACATACCCGGTGGGGGTGTCTGCAATCAGTCTGGACACCAATCCCACAGTCTATGTTGTCTAAACGGGCAGATCGTATACAGGTTTATAGGAACTACACGACAGTACTGCTATAATAAGTTATAGGAAAACAAAATGCCTGTTAGAGCAGTACACAACAACTTAGAAATAGTACTTGTTCCAGAAGTACTTAAAGATTTGAATGTCTATGAATCCATATTAATGCAGTTTATACATCCATTTCAAGCTATAGTTCGTATGGAGCCAAAAACAGTGAAATTACCTCCAACTGAGCTCCAGAAACGTTTCAAGGGTAGAGTTGTATACTTGCCATTAGATTTTAACGAAAATGTTGAAGCTATAGGGGTACAGAGAAATTTGGAAGAGGAACTTGTAATTCTACTAAATGTTGTCCCGGCCAAGAGTAAAATCATATGGCAAGAGTTAGTAGATGTTAGCAAAGTTAAAAATACAACTTCATATCTTGTACAAAATAACATATATAATAAAAATGCTGAAATTCTTCAAGATATCACACATCTGGACAAAACATCATCATCAACAGGTCAGATAGAAAAAGTGGATCGAAGCAGAGAAGAAATTTATGAACATTACAGCATCCATCCACTACATTCAAAAGAGATTGTTGGTGATGCTATTGATCTATTTCAACTAAAAGAAGCAAAAGGAACTCCCTTAAGTGTATGGGAAAAAAGTTTAGAAGCTTGCTGTTTCCTCATCTCTTTCCTACTGGAGTAGGTGGTAGGTATGATGATCGGTCTGTACAAATACCTGCGGCCGAGTACAGATCTACTAGACTTTATTCAGAGGATCCTAGATTTTGTCAATGTATCCCTTATATGTTTTATCTATTATTTGAAAGTGATTTGTCTTCATTGTCTTATGCTGTAAACCACATTTTGAAAACTGGTGTAAATCTGCAAAATCTATCTGCAAGAGAATTTGTTGAGAAAATCCATGAATAAGATAAACAACTAGAATACAACTTGATTAATCTCATTAGATGTTAATGAGGGACCAATAAATATTGGTATCGTCGTCACAGTGAACTAAAATGCATGTTGAGTAATTTAGGAGCACCTACATGGTTTCTAACGCTCAGTTGTGCTGAGTATGCTTGGAAAGACCTGCTTCAGTTCCTGTGAGAGGCAAATTCAAATATAAAAGACATCGATCTAAAGACACCAGGAGCACTCTGCTCATTGGACCCTGCAATTGTTTGCAGATATTTTAACCACAGATTTCAAGCCATGATGGGTTTTATCTGCAACCTCTCCGTGAAGTGACTAATTTCTTTTGGTGCAAAGAATACCAAGGCAGAAGTGCTCCACATATTCACATGCTATTATGGGTAAAAGAGGCTCCAAAGTTTGGAACAGATACTGATGAGTCTGTGTTGACTTTCATAGAGCAGTATGTCACTTGTGTCATCCCAAAGGAGAGTGATGACAAAATGTTAAGACAACAAGTTCTATGATTCCAAAACCATAGGTGTGGAAAATAATGTCGTAGAAAATATAGATCTAAAGGAAAATTTTATACAAGATGTCGTTTTGGATTTCTACGACCTGTGATCTGAGAAGGAAGAGCTCATAGCTTTTTGTCTGCAGTCAAACACACTCATACGGAAATCATCAAAGAGCACATACAAACTCAGAAGAACAGAATCCTCAAAATACATCAATGACTTCAATCCTGTGATTTTGAAGATGTGGAATGCGAATATGAATCTAGTTTGTTGCAGATAACTCAATGACTGTTGCTCAGTACATCACCTCTTATATTACAAAGTCATAGAAAACTGAGTTGAAGGAGATATGGGAGGAGATTTCAGCAGAAAAGACGTTTACAAAGAAATTGTATAGTTTTAGTTTGAAAATGCTTTCTCACAGAGAGATCGGCTCTTATGAATGTGCAGACCGGTTAAGCTCAGCTAGCTTGATTTCTAAATCTAGAGGAGTTCTATGAGTGAGTTTAGGGCTTGCTAATACTCGTAACAGAGTACTGAAGTCTTTTCCTGAAATCCAATATCTTGCGGAATTTGAGCCACACAGTACAGATATTCTGAAGTCTAACATGCTGTATTCGTACTATCCAAGAAGGAATCCTCATCTAGAAAGGATGTCTGTATGAAATACTTCAACATTATACATACAGAAATAATGTCAGTGAAAACATAGAAGGAAAATTTGCTGTCGATGGATGTTTGTTCAGACATAACAAAGGAAGTTTAATCAACCATTGAAAGCTAAGTTGCCAAACTCCAGATAAAAGAGAGTTTTTCTATTTAGCCTTGTTACAGTTGTTCAAGCCATGGTGAACTGAAAGCGAGCTACTTGGAGTATTCGACTGTTATGAAGACTCATTCAACGCTGTGAAAGACAGCATTGAATGCTCTGTGTTTTCAGTGTATCTTCAAATGTTGAGAGGTGAGAATAACCAAGAAGAAACTATTGCTGCTGAGATAGCAAGAGAGAGTTCCCAGAGCAGTCAAGGTTCAGCACCTAGAAGTCAAGATCCTCTTGGACAGCCAATCATTCAAAATGAAGCTGCAATAGCCATGAATGAAGTGGAGAATGCAATACAGCAAGCAAGACAGGAAACTCTGGATGTAGAACAACTAATACAGCAATTGAATACAGAGCAGAAAGACATTTTTGATGAAGTAAAAGGTAAAAATAGAACATGGATTTCTGCATGAGAAAAAAAAGTGTGCTTGTTCTACATATAAACCAGTTCTATTGTACATAAGTGGTCAAGCTGGAACTGGAAAAATCTTCTTGATTGAAGGACTGAAATGTTATCTACAGAAGACAACAGATTCCAACTTGTCATGTGTAGTTACAGTGCCAACAGGGTTAGCTGCACATATTATTAAAGGAGTTACCCTTCATCGATTATTAATGTTGCCTGTTGAACACGATCACAAATTAGAATACAACAAATTATCTGGTTATGCTTGTCAAGAAGTGGGAAGAGTATTAAAGAAATTAAAGCTACTAATTATTGATGAAGTCATCATGGTATCTAACCTAATGCTAGGTTTTATACATTTAAGAATGCAGCAAATATTAAAAACTGACTACAATGTGCTTTTTGGAGGAAAACACTTAATAGTCTTTGGAAACATGCTACAAATAACTCAAGTCAAAGGGCAACCTGTCTTCAAGACACTACTAAATAATGAAACTAGGAATTCAGTAGGAAGTATTGGAAATGTAAACCTTTGGGAATATTTGAATACAAAGAGTTAATCAGAAATATGTGCCAAGCATCAGATATGCAATATATAGATATACTAAAGGACATTAGAGTGGGAGTTCTCTCAAAAGAAGGAAAGAGAGCATTACAAACCTGTCTCATCAAAAATCTGTTTCCAACTAATGTTTCAGCTGCAGAAGTAATGTATAATTTTGCTAATGCAAGAGAAGTCTATTGTTTGTTTGATGCCTAGTCTTGAGGAGTGTAGTTAATTCAATGAAGAATTATTGCAACTGGAAGAAGAGGAGATAATCGAAATTAGAGCAAATTATAAAATGGAACATCAAGGAGTTACAGTGCTACTAACAGAAAAACTGCACTCAAGATTGGATAGTTTAGAAAAGTCTGTGTCGAAAACTACAAGATTAGAAAAACAGTTACGTATCTGTAAAAATTGTCGTGTAATCTTACATCATAATTTAAATGTTGAAGAAGGGCTAGTGAATGGTGCAATGGATAAAGTTATGACATTTATTAATTATCCAAACAGAAATGAGGTGGAATACTTAGCCATAAAATGTGATGATGTTGGTGAAGTTAAGTAGATTGATAGATGCGGTATACGTTTCCTACTTGTGATAAAATTGTATATCCAGCGAAAGCAGTTCCCAGTGTCTTTAGCGTATGCAGTGACTATCCACAAATCACAAGGTTTAAGTGTAGGTATAGCTCTTGTTAATATTGGTAGTAGTTTATTCAAAGAGGAAATGCCATATGTAGCTTTGTCGCGAATTGGAACATTGTCTGGTTTATTTCTGATTGATTTTGATGAGAAAAAAGTAAGGGCTGAGTGAGCTGTGTAAGGGAGTATAATCAGTTAAAAGCTCAATATGCACCTAATTTAGGCCAGTATCCTGTGTTTTAAAAGCCGATAATGTTTCCAAAGTGGTAAATATCAAAACAGCCTATCAGGGCTGAACAGAAGGATGAACAAAAAGTAAAACAACAAGGACCTAAGAAAAGAAAACTACAGCACTATGAGGAAATAGAAGGCTATCACTGTGATAATAAATCTGGAGTGAACTGTTATGCAAATGTATTGTTAGATGGACTATACCATTTGCCTCATTTTACAAATTCTATTAAAGAAAAGGTAAATAAAAGAATGTCTTCACAACTATATAGTTTACTTGAATTAAGAAGTGACAGAAGTATTATACATTCTGCTATTGGAATAAGAAAACTTAAAGATGAATGTACAGAATCAGTAGTGTCTTTATCAAACTCTTCAGCAGGATGGTCAAGAAATTTTAATGTAATGCTAGGACTATTAGAGGAAGAAGATGTGAATATCAATGAATTATTTAGTTTAACTTCTAAATGGAACCATAACTGTGAAGATTGTGAATTTACATCTAGCACTGAAATCAATTCAGAACTATTTCTCTACTTGACATTACCAGATTGTAAAGCTGTGCACTTTGAAAATGTAACTAAAAACGCCCATCAAGATATGACCTGTCCAAACTGCAGATCAGAACTTAGGTCAATGTTGTTTCTACAAAGGTATGGAAAATATGTCATAGTCATGCTACAGTGATGCAGAGTGGATGGAACTAAATTAGGAACTGAAATTTCAAATTTTGTAGCTGGACAAATTTCCATTTCAAAAAGAACTTTTACAATCATATTTCATGAAGGAGTTAATATAACCTCTGGACACTACACAATATATTTAAGATGCCAAACAGGATGGACAGAGTGCAATGACATACAAGTGACATTCAAATCAAGGCTACCTAAAAAGTTACCAAACTCATATCTGCTATTTCTAGAACCGAAGTTTTAAGGAGAATTTAGGATAAGAAAATGTGGTATTGTGTTGACAAATATATGGATTATGTGTTTCTGAGACATTATTTGGCCTATTAGTGGTATTGTCTACAGCAAGCTGTTAAAAATGAAAGAATTTTTTTAATTGCAGGAAAGGAATCTATAAAACATTTGAGGTTTACATTGTGTTACTACAGATAAAAACTAAATGTAGGTACTATAATACCAGCAGCCTTAACTTGCATCTTAGAAGCCTCTTCACCACTAAACAAATGCCCCCTTTTGTTACTGCTACAGCAACTTGTATGTAGTACTGTGTGTTATGTTTTTCGTATATGGACCAAGAATATTTTAGACATCATTTGGCCTAGCAGGGATGATGTTTGAAAAGGATATCCAAAAATTAAGACTGCTTCATAATTGTTGGACATTTTGTACCAGATATAAAAATATCAGAAACAGCTTTAACATATAGTTGCTTTCATTAAGGTAGTAACTTAACAGCAAACCACTATTAAAAAACCTGTAGTGAGCGAAGTGCACAGTATGACATATTTGTAATGATGGACTGTGCACATTTGTTTTTTTTAACAATCCATTGATTGTTTTTTCACTCCTGTTTGATGATGATGCTTCATACAGATCACTGGAAGAAGTATGAAAGCTGAAAACAGTAAAAATAAAAGTAAAACATTTGTCTATGTTGAATTTAGGTTTTGGAGAAAAATATTGGGGCATATTAGCAAGACCCACGTTAAAATTATCGCCGTTTTAGCGGCAGGAAACTGCCGCTAAAGCGGCGATAATGGGCTTGCTAATATGCGTTATGGAATTCAATAGAAGCCCAGGTTAGATGTCCTGCACATCTAACCTGGGCTTCTATTGAATTCTATAACGCATATTAGCAATCCCATTATCGCCGTTTTAGCGGCAGTTTCCTGCTGCTAAAACGGCGATAATTTTAACGTGGGTCTTGCTAATATGCCCCATTGTGTGCTGTTTTGGTTGCCTAATATTCAAAATGAAATTCTAATTCATTTTTCTCTGTTTTTATTTATTCACACTGGTTGGAGATCAGGATATATGACGGGTGTCAAATCACTAATCTAGTGATGGATTCATCGAGTTACTACTCATATACTCAGCCCATCTCCCAGGCACTACAGTTCCACTCATCCAATCACCCAGCCACTACTCAGGCACTTATCCAATCACCCATGGGCGGTACCCATGGAGTCATGCCTTCACTCAGGCACTAGTAATGCTTTTATGAAATCACCTAGACACAACACTTGCACTCTTTCATTCATCCAGGCACTGCACTTGCACTAATCCATTCACCCAGGCACTACACTTGCAGTCATCCAATCACCCAGGCAGTACCCATGAAGTAATTACAACTTCCAACAATTTGAGAAATGTCAAGTGGGCAGAATTGGTGGTAGACGATTACAAACTCTCTTTAATTTATGATCTGTTTGTCTCCAAATTCTCTCAGATTGACACAATTAATATCCACAATTTTAATTTCGTCCCCATACACTGTGAGCTCATGGACACACTGAGACCGTGTTTTATGAAAGAACAGAGGAGAGGAGCACCTACAAAGTCAACACCGTCCTGGTATGACAAGGCCTGTCGAACAGGAAAGACCCTCCTGCTGAGTGCAATTAAAAGGGGTTCAAGTCCTGAAATAACAAAGACCAGGCGAGATTATAAAGCTCTCCTAGTGAAAGCCAAAAGAGAATGGGAGGCGGAACAATGGGCAGTGATTGCTGATGCCTTGGAGAAGGGTGACCAAAAAGGTTTTTGGAAACTTATAGCTGTGAACCCCTCTAACTCTTATCCCCTAGACCAGTGTTTCCCAAACTGTGGTCCGGGACCCCCAGGGGTCCATGACACATTTCTAGGGGGTCCGCAGCCAGCAGTTTTAAAAGCACTGCAAAGTTCCTTGTATAATTAGCAGTTTTCGAGCAACAATAAAAGTGTCAAGATAACGCCAGTAATTAATGTACCTGCTGGAGAGAGATGAGAGTTTTGTCCAGTGGCAGCTTTGACTTATCTAATGTAGCACAGAAGGTTAATATGCCTACTGCAAAGAACATTTACCATGCATTTTTTTTAAAACTGTATTTTATGTGCATTGGTCAGTGGGTTACTGCACAGTTCATGAGTGACAATCGTAATCTAGCACAGTGACCTATACACTGTCATCAAAGAGCTGCTTGCAAACTGCATGGTACACGTTAGTAACTTATGTTTTTTCCCAGTCTTTCATTATCTTGATGCTGCTAAAAAGGTTTATTTGGGTGGGAATACATTTTTATTGTTAAAGTCAATGCTAGCCACTGTGTTATGTTCTGAACCCTGAGTTTGTGCTTCTCCAGACCAAGCACTCTTTAAAAATGCCTACCAGTATGAATGACGTGAATTCTACACCTTGTACTCCCCTTTGCCTTATGTAACATTTTCTATACACTGATTTACACAAATGATTCAGTTTCTCTATATGTGTGTGATGTAAAGTGCTCTGACATCCTACAATGGTATGAGAGATGCTATAAAAACAAATGAAATACGTGTGACAGAGGGGCTATGGAGAGATGAGAGGCACTGTTGGAGGGTGATAATAAGGGAATCATTGAAGAACCCCAACAAAGATTGTCCTATCCTGGTGCATAGTAAGGTCATCATTTACTATTCTTTAAAAGCTAATACAATTCAATATATAATGATAAATGTGTTGTAGAATGCATAATTGTTTCCTACATTTTTTGGAGTGGAGAGCCTCGCAAAGCCCTCTTTGTAGTGGTCAGGCTCACTCACTGCACTTGGTGTGCACCGTATGGGGACTGGTCTGTAAACATTTGCCAGGGCTGCTTTGGGTTTCCAGGCTGGCCCTGGCAGGAGCCTCGTACTGCAAAGTAAAACCAACCATTTAAAAGTTAGTCACGGAGATGCAGCACCAACCTTCCCATTAAAATGTTTGGTTTTTGCAAATTC
The DNA here is from genome assembly GCA_963921515.1 of Calotriton arnoldi. Classification (NCBI taxonomy): domain Eukaryota; kingdom Metazoa; phylum Chordata; class Amphibia; order Caudata; family Salamandridae; genus Calotriton; species Calotriton arnoldi. The sequence goes on along the minus strand of CAWUFW010002570.1, from coordinate 671,558 downwards.
TTTCAATTTAAAATAATAAGGGGGATATTTACAACAGAAGCGGAGCGTGTCGTTAGCCTCCTTGGCTTAACGACACGCTCTGCCACTTCAGAAACGCAGGGATGCACCATATTTACAAGAATTTCGTGCAGCCCTGCGTTTTCCCCTGCGCCTGCGCTACACTTAGCAGTGTAGCGCCAATGCAGGCACCCTTGCACTATGGTGCAAGGGTGTCTGCGTGCAGGAGAAGATTGTTTATGTACAGGAAGGTCCCCCATCCTGCACATAAACAATCTTGAAATGTCGTTTTGTCACTGCACACATGGAAGTTACAAAATGTAATTTTTTTTAAAAGATTGTTTATGTGCAGGAAGGTCACCTTCCTGAACAAAAACATTCCAAGGTGTTTTGGTTTTTCCATGTGTGTTGCACAAGGCAGCACACATGGAAAAGCAAAACGAGGAGAAATAAAGCATTTCTCCTCATTTCGCTAAGTTAAGACCAGGTTTTCCCTGGTCTTAATTTTGGCGCTGCCTCCTATTTACGCTGCCCTTGTACATAGGGGCCAGCGTCAAAATCAATGTGTGTAACGGTGGAACCCCCACCGCAACACCCACTGCCCACCCCTTTCACGCTAAGCCTTGCGTGAAAGGGGCCTTATTTACAAGGCAGCGTTAAGCCACGTTAAGTGGCTTAACGCTGCCTTGAAAATAAGGCGAAGCCCCTATCGCCACGGGAATGTCGCAAAAAGTGACATTCCCATGGCGATAGGGGCTTGTAAATATGCCCCTAAAATCCTTAGTAATTCGAGTATTTGTTTTGTGTGCACACGTGTGTTTATTTTTTTCAAATTACTGTTTTAATGCTTGAAATTTAAATCATACAAATTGCTCGGGGGTCCCCGGCTTCCAGTGGTGACTCACTGGGGGTCCTCAGGAGTCAAAAGTTTGGGAACCACTGCCCTAGACCCAACGATTAACCCTGACATCTGGGTCTCACACTTCAGCAACCTATACGATTGCCCGCAGCAAAACAACACCGTAGTGACCCCCTGCCCTGAAGAGGTCAACAGCCCTCAAACCCTAAATATGACTAGCCCAACTTCCATCCCAGTTACAAACTCTACTCTTACATTTACTTTATTTGAAACACTCAAAGCAATAGAACAAACAGAAAAGTGTAAGGCCCCAGGGATCGATGGTATTCCGGGAGACCTTTTTCTCTCCGAAACATACATTTGGGCTCCCTTTTTAGGTCGAGCCTAGCGCAGCGCGCATGCGCTGCTCTAGGAAACGGCCTCTTGGAATCACTACAGACCTCTCCAGACTTTCACTAAACTCATGCGTGTGGCTTTTTATTTCCCACACTTTCTATTGGCCTTTGCGTGTGGCTTTCAGCACGCAATTGGCCAAAGGTGGGTGCATGTCCCACCTTCTCTGTAAATGCTCACTCCCACGGCCTACAGCTGTCGGGAGCGAGCATTGGCGCCATCTGTTGTGGATCATGTTACTACTTTGTCTCACGAAAGCAGCAGCATCGCAGAGCTGCCCGAGCGAGCTTAAAGACACACTCGCTTCACTGCGCGATCCGTGTTGCAAAGCCCACGGCTCCCCCCCCCGCCTCCGCCGACAAACTTTAAGAAATCCAGGAATGCTGCTGATTTCATCTCAGTTGTTAAGAGCCCGCAGCATCTCAGAATCAGCTTGCTTTTTAAGTCATGCCATAAGCATGCGCTGTGTAGGGGTGTACGTGATTTAATTCAATATTGTGAAGACGCCAAAGTGGGGTTGGGTCATTTATTAGTGCCACAAAAACGCCAGTGTTTCCTTCGGCGAGACTCCGATTTCCAAAAAAAACAATAACATCTGCGTTTGAAAGGAAAAGGTTTCGGCTTCTTTTTTAGTGAATATTTTCGCCATCTGCTGGGCACTGCAGGATAAACATATTTATGCAGCATGACTCGTATTCGCATCTGGCTTTGCCCTCAGTACATGGAATGACTTGTACCCATCTCAAGGGCACTCCATACGTTCTCCCGATCCTTTCTCAGGGTTGCTGGTCAAACAGTCGCTGTTTTGAGTCTTCGAGATGCTACTTTTATGGCACATATCTGTCCCTGCTATTGGCCCTTAATATAGATTCTGATTCCTGCCCCTGCTCGCAGCCACATGGGCAGGCGGTAGAACATGGGGCAAAGAGAAACAGATTGGAGTCACAAGGTCTGCCAACTGTGAACTGTGGTGCCCAAAGATCTTGGGCAGAAATCATGAAACCAGTGTCATTAATAATGCTCAGAGGCGCTTTTCCACAAGAAACCTAGATACACGACAGATGTCATGGGGTAAAAGGGGCCAGTGCAGACTGACAGACGTACGCATACTGGGAACGCTGGAGATGACTGCCCCGATGTAACCTCTCTCCTTACTGGGGAACAATGACTGAAACCCGCCCTAACCGAAGATTTTAAATAGACTCGGAGCCTCTGGAGTTACGGCCTAAGAATAAATTCATCCCTGCTCCATAGCAAAGGGCCAAAGATTACTGCCAGATGCCAAAGGTCACAAGCTGCGAGACGGTCCATGCATAGTAAAGAGTGTATGGACAATTACGCGCCCCCGCCTCACTTTCTTTGCAAAGAACACCACGGGCTAGAAACAACCCCCAACCCCACACAAAATACACATCTCTCACTCCATGCAGAGACGAAATACACATCACACCATGCACAGAGGCCAAGTGCACACATCTGCCCACAACATAGACAAAATATAACTCATATCAGATAGACCTACCTCCCCCATGCAGAGACAAAATAAACAGCTCTTACACTACTAGAAAGAAAATAAGCTATTTCATTAGACCTTATACAAAATACATGCCTCTACTACCGACAAAATGCACACCCCTCCACAGGAAAAAATGCAACATACACATCACTCGGCATACTAGAAGGAAAAAGTACACGTCTTTCAACTCTATAAGGTCAAACTAAACAACTATCCCAAACAATAGACAAAATTCACACCTCCCCAAATAGATAACGAACAACATATACACCGGTCCACATAATAGAAACGCACCTACCTATATCTGGAAGACACATTAAACATCTTTACCGATACTGTGAAGATCAAATATACAGCTCCCCAGACAAAACACATTTCCCCGTACGCCATATAAACACAATGTCGATGTCTATCCAGTCCAGAGAGACAAAAAAGATCATATTTACCTCAGACCATATATTAAATACACATATCCCTCTCAGACCAATGACCCATATACCAACCCATATCAAGGACCCACAATAAACCCCTGCCCCCGAACAGACACTAAGGGGTCGATTCCGATCTCGGCCGGAAGCGCACCGAATAGGATTCGTCCGGAAAAAATACGAGCCGAACGCGTTTTTCCCGAACGATTCGAACAGTCGTCCGAGCGAGCAAGTACGATGCGCATTACTGCTAAAATTCCGAGCGAGCCGTACGTACCCATTCCAGCTCCAGTTCCCCGACCGAGCTGGATCCGGAAACGCCGAATCGAGTCGCACGGAAGTAAATACACAGCACCTTCCGGCCGGACAAGTACGATGCGCACTCCGTACGCGCCGAACTGGTCGCTACGTCCGGCACGTCAGAGCATCCGGGAGAGCCGCACATAAGCTCCGATTCGCACCACAAGACGATCCACGGCTACGAGACGAACAAGCCAGCTACGAGTACGAGTCGAAGCCACGAGAAACCCGAACGAGGCGAACCAACCATGAATCCCATCGCGCAGGTCCTACCAATACTGTACATCTATTACCGGAACCGGTACGGACGCGTACGGCGCAGACGGTAAGTCAAACACCCACTACACAAACAAACGACACGTACCCGACATATGTCACACACACATAGGGATGCAGAAATGACGTACACTAGCAACAGCAGAACCAAAGGGGCGGGATGGCTATCACCAATGCCATACACACCCATAGGGGCCTGATGGCTACCACTACCACCACCCCTCCTCATGGGGGGCTGGATGCCTACCACTACCACCACCCGTACTCATGAGGGCCTGGATGCCTACCACTACCACCACCCCTACTCATGGGGGCCTGGATTCCTACCACAACCACCACCCCTACTCATGGGGGGCTGCATGCCTGTCACTACTACCATCCCCACTCATAGGGGAATTGATGCCTACCACTACCACCACCCCTACTCATGGGGGCCTGGATGCCTACCACTACCACCACCCCTACTCATGGGGGCCTGGATGCCTACCACTACCACCACCCCTACTCATGAGGGCCGTGATGCCTACCACTACCACCACCCCTACTCATGGGGGCCTGGATTCCTACCACAACCACCACCCCTACTCATGGGGGGCTGCATGCCTGTCACTACTACCATCCCCACTCATAGGGGAATTGATGCCTACCACTACCACCACCCCTACTCATGGGGGCCTGGATGCCTACCACTACCACCACCCCTACTCATGGGGGCCTGGATGCCTACCACTACCACCACCCCTACTCATGAGGGCCTGGATGCCTACCACTACCACCACCCCTACTCATGGGGGCCTGGATTCCTACCACAACCACCACCCCTACTCATGGGGGGCTGCATGCCTGTCACTACTACCATCCCCACTCATAGGGGAATGGATGCCTGTCACTACCACCACCCCTACTCATGGGGGGCTGGATGCCTACCACTACCACCACCCCTACTCATGGGGGGCTGGATGCCTACCACTACCACCACCCCTACTCATAGGGGAATTGATGCCTACCACTACCACCACCCCTACTCATGGGGGCCTGGATGCCTACCACTACCACCACCCCTACTCAGGGGGGGCTGGATGCCTGTCACTACAACCACCCCTACTCATGGGGGGCTGGATGCCTACCACAACCACCACCCCTACTCATGGGGGGCTGGATGCCTGTCACTACTACCATCCCCACTCATAGGACGGGTAATGCATGACACAACCAGCATACTCCAGCATAAGGAATGTCAGCAAAAGACATCCCCCCAACATCATGACAAGAGTGTGTAGTCTGTGTCAAATGCCTACAACACTGAACATGACATTGAACATACAATGTGACCCCCTATCACATGTGTCACACAAAAATGTGTGTGGCCTTCACAATGCAAGCAGACCATGACCACTGTGGGAATGGGGTCTAAACCCCCATCATCACAGTGACCAAAAGGTAAGTGTGGGGTCCATAGCTGAAGCACAGTTTGAACATTGTGGCAATGGGTTCTAAACCCCCATCATCACAGTGACCAAAAGGTAAGTGTGGGGTCCATAGCTGAAGCACATTTTGAACATTGTGGCAATGGGGTCTAAACCCCCATCATCACAGTGACCAAAAGGTAAGTGTGGGGTCCATAGCTGAAGCACATTTTGAACATTGTGGCAATGGGGTCTAAACCCCCATCATCACAGTGACCAAAAGGTAAGTGTGGGGTCCATAGCTGAAGCACATTTTGAACATTGTGGCAATGGGGTCTAAACCCCCATCATCACAGTGACCAAAAGGTAAGTGTGGGGTCCATAGCTGAAGCACATTTTGAACATTGTGGCAATGGGGTCCAAACCCCCATCATCACAGTGACCAAAAGGTAAGTGTTGTCATGGAAAAAGCTGCAACTGCCAAACAGCATGGATGATTCCTGGTCACAGAACAACAAACACATCAGTGGCAAAGTAGTGGTTGTGTCCCATAGCAACATAGATTGGGTGAGGCAAACAGTGCAGTGCAAATAAAACATACCTTTGGCATGTGCAGACAAACATCACCCATGGGGACTGACATCGTCTCCATTTATCAATTACACAATGCCAGAAGTGACCATCATAATGCAGACCCACATATCTGCACTAATGGACACACAAATGTAGATATCCTGGGGAGACTGTAGATGTGAGGTGAACAAATACCATACCATGGCAGCAATGGGACATACGAACCATGATTATTGTGCTGACTGATGACCTAGGAGTCCCAGGGACAGCATGGGAAATCCTCCAAACAACATACAGGCAATGGCACACCAAAGATATGCCAATGCAGTGGTGCAGATGCACAAACACAAACAGGCAGCCTCGCACTGCATATCAAACACAACAGGTGATGGGGGTGTGTGCCAGTGTCCCCAGGCAACCACACAACAAATGAGGAGGCCTGAATTCCAATTACACAGATGTGTATACAGTGCCATACAAAAGTAACTCATGAATCGGATTCCCCTATGTGGGCAATCAGGCATTGTTAGATGAGAGGGAGCCCAAATTACACATGTCACACAAGCTTGTAGGAACAGCAACTAACACAGCAAGAGACAGACCCACCACAGCACTACCCCCAGGGACCCCACATTGTGGTGACACTAGCCTGCATGATAATCCCACTGTGATGACAAAGGTAGATGTCGTTCACACTGTGAACCGCAGCCATGTGTCCTGAGCAACAAACTACCATCACACCTACACAAGCACAAATCAATCAGCACGGCCTGTCAGCCAAGGCCAATATGGAGGTAGGGGTCTAGCCGTGCAACAACTCACATTTGCACACACTCAACACCACACACCTTGATCTCCACCAATGTGCAGCAGTGAAGCTCACATGGACAGGTGACATTGCACATGCACCCATGACAATCCCAGGGGTGGTTGTGGGAACTAAGGTGCAGAAACCCATCACACCTGGCCAGTCAACAAGACTCGTGAATGTCTGACACACTGCACAGTACGCCGTACATGGGCATGACGTGAAATCCACCCCAATCAATGGGATCCCAGCCACAGTCACACACCAATGAAGAAGCCAAGGTCACCCACAAAGAACACACGTAGACAACTTCCAACATTGCAGCTCTGACCCTGAGGAGTGGCAGCAGTCACACACACAACGTGTCACAATCACTGAAAGCTACCACAAACTGTAAATTACATGACTTGTGTAACCAACAAGTGCCAAGGGGAATCCTGACTGTGTCTCATCTGCGTTTGCCCACATCCCCAGCCCTGACAACAAAGACAACTAGGGATGACAACCTGATGAACATTAGTTTGCCATGCACCCACATCACGGAGAAACCAGGTACAAGATGCTGGATGAACACAGGACAACTCAGCAAGCATCACAAACAGGAACATCCGTAGGGACACAGCCGGTGTAGGAAAAGGGAAGGGAACACACACAGACATGCTTACACAACACACAACACGGGCCCAGGCAATGTCACGGGATTACACACTGCCATGAGGGCACTCCACTCCTGTGGAAGGTCCGCTGTGCCAAACCTTGTCTGTGCACGACTCAAACATGTCAGCAAAACACTCGGTCAGTGAGTCAACAATCACAACACACTGAAGGCTCTGCTCACATCAGCCTGGGTACGGGAGTGTCACTTCAGTCATCTGCATATACCCAAAACACGTGTCAAGCAAGTTGCACTGTATACACAGATGAGTCCTTCAACATTGATGTGCTAAACTGCATGTCCAGTGGAGATGGGCACACAGTCAGGGAAATAGAAACATTGAACAGTGGTAAGCCCACCAGATGTGCATCAGTGTAAGCCACATATGTCAATTTACAAATGCAAAATGTACATCCCTGTGTCAAATGCTGAACATTACACCCTCAGACTGCAGCAAAGGATGCTATGGACCCAGACTAGATTAGGACACATATCCCATGGACCACATGGAGTCCATCACAGCAACACTTCATTTTCCTGATCTGAACACTATTACAACAGCAAATGCATGATGATACTCATCTACATCATGTACATCAAAAGAAAAACCACTAGTAAACAAAAAGAGGCTTTATTCAGCAAATGTGAAAGAAAAATTGGAAGTCCAAAAGAAACTAAGGCCAATGGCCAGTCCACATACACAGTCCGAACAGGGTGATATGTGACAACTTGTCACCCATTGCTTGCCTGCACTGGTACGGACAGGGGACATCCCCCTCGGAGGGGCATACAAGGGGCAGGCCAGGCACCACAGGGACAGGATCAGGGGATGCCAGAAGGAGGCAGTGAAGGGGTGGTGGGTGCAGGAGTGTCACCGGCAACTGCAGTGGAGGTGTCTGACTCAGTGGGGGCCGGCACCACTGTAGGGCACAAGTCAGATGGTGTGGGTGCTGGCACCACTGCAGTGGGCCGGTCAGATGGAGTGGACTGAGTCCCCACTGCAGTGCCCAAGTCAGACGGGGTGGTTGTGGACTCCACTGCAGTGCATAACTCCAAGGGAGTGGAAGGGGGGCAGATGAGGTGGGCAGGACAGAGGGGGGACCCGGTCTCCACACCAGTGGCACAAACAGGCCGAGCGTCTGGGTTGGGGGTGGAAGAGCAAGTGGTAGGGGGGAGGGCCTAAGCAGTTTGGGGATGCGGTATGGGTGTGTGGGGGAACCTGGGGCAGGGTGTGGCGGGGGAACCGGTGGAGTGGTGGCCTGGGGGATGGAGGAGAGAGACTGTGGTGGAGCTGCGTGGTGGTGGTGGTGGGGTCTTGCCCTTCCTGGTCCGGGGGGACTTCCTAATGGGGTCCTCAGTCTGCCTGTGCCTGGGGGAGGGTGTCCGGGTGTGAGGGGCACTCCCTCTGTGTGTGGTGGTCGCCTCTTCCGCCTGTGCGTTGGGTCAGATGGATCTGTGGGGAAGAGGCCAAGCTCACAGAGGAAGAGCTTCTGGGAGGGGGGGGGTTGCAGGCGAGGCAAGGGAAGGGGTTTTGGAGGGAGAGGTATCTGAGGACTGCGCAGTGCTCGTGGATGCGTGTGTGTGTGCCTGGGCCCCATCCCCTGTGAGTGAGGTATCAGAACCCTGACTGTGCGTGCGTGTGCGTCTGGATTTTGGCGTGTGTGTCTGTGTGCTGCTTGTGTCTGTGCTGGTGGGTGCCTGTGCTGGTGTGTGTGTGCTTGGGACAGGTAGGGTGCTGGGGATTGTGGATGGGGCAGAGGTAGGAGGGGTGAGGGACTGTTGCAGGAGGGACACTGCTGCCGTCAGTGAGGAGGCCATGGACTGATTGGTCCGATGTAGGGCAGACATGCCAGATGACATGCCCTCCCTGAATGACACCAGTTGTGTCAACAGACCCGTGTGTGCATGGAGGACACTCAGCACTGATGTCTGCCCTACATGGATCTGTTTCAGCAAGTCCACAGACTCCACACTCAGGGCAGCAGGGGAGACAGAGGCAGGGGGTGCGGTGCCTGGCATGAAGGAGACACGCTCCCCTACACGGGAGCCTCCACGGACATGTGGGATGGGAGCAGATGGGAGGGTGGAGATGGTGGTGGTGGCGGGGACAGACTTGCTTGATTTTGTCTGTGGTCTGCTGACACCCGCCTCCACAAGGAGTCCTCACTGGAAGTGCTGTGGTCCTCAGCCGAGGTGGTCGTAGCTGAGGTCTCCTCAGTGTGGCTCCCCTCACCCTCCGTGCCACTGGGTCCCTCGGTCTCCCCTGCAGTGGACCCAGTCTGGCTCTGCCGCTCCTCTTGGTCCGTGGAGCTGTCTCCTCCTGTGGCCGTGGATGTATCTGCAAACAATCAGGATAAACAGAGCAACATTAGTCACCTGTACTGACCACAGACACCACAGTAAGTACAGCACATCACAGAGCAAGCCCTGCCATCATTTGCTAGACATTGCAATAAGTGCTGACACTGATTTGAAGAAGCCCATTGTCTGCCTGACAGTCATTCATGCCACACATATCCTACCTGTCCATGCACCCATGTGTCTGGTGCCTATTGTATGCGACTAATCATATGTGCACACATGCACCACATACACAGTTGTTGGACATCCAAGAGAACATATGGAAATGTGTCACTCCAAACACATGCCATCTCCTGCCACTGACTCAGTACATGTGTCCGGAAAAGTGACGGGCAGAGTCTCTGTCGATATGCGGGTTTTGCTTCCATCACCAGACACAATGATGTCCTCATGTCCTGATAGACAATGCGACAATGGTGTGCTTGCAGGACATATCACACTACTTCTGGATCACCCTTTGCGAGTTGAATGTCATGGCACAGGCCTGTCTGGCAAGTCAGTCATAACTGTCTCCTGTCACAGGGGCAGTGCATACACACAACACCAGTCTACACTGTGTCACAATCATGGAAGTTTTGGGAATGCAAGCCCTGTAGCTGACAGGTGCACATGTGCACCCCTGGCCACCCACATCATGAGGACTAAGATGATTCCACGTCAATCAAATGAGACATTTGAGTGACTGCAAACACAAATCCATACACATGGGCACTTCACCGTCTGATGAGAATGAACCAAAGCTGCCTGCACCTCAATGTTTCATACACCATTGTGCACAGTCAAGGGATCAGAGACCTATGCATTAACCAATGTGCAGATCCTATAGTTACAACTCAGATGGCTGGCCACCCCAAATTGTTAAACACTCCAGGAGTCCAAAAAGCAAGGCCACACCACGGTGACACAGAGGCAGACACCTGAGTGCACTCTTCACAATGCCCAATATGTATGCTGACACACGGGAGTGGGAGAACAGAGTGCCTTCGATGTACGGAGTAGGCATTACAGTCCTGGTCCATGTGCAACATGGTATTACCCTGAACACTAGGCAGGTGGCTATGCATGTGTCACACACATGATGTACATACTTCTGAGGCTCCCCCCTTGGTCTCTGCTGCAGCATGGGTGTGTGGCACATACCCCAGACATGTGGTGAGTCAGAGCAGCAATTGGAAAACATTGTAAAGCCATACCCAGAGTACATGTCAGATCACAGGCATTGTGTGAGCAATTGTACCACCCATGCAGCCCACAACAAAGTTCCTGTAACTGATGCTGTCCCCAACTTGAACCACAGGTAACTGCAAGTACACAGTACCCAAGTGACCTAAGTCACAGACTGTAAGGGCCACACCTGTGTATCAGATGAGGAGGGGGCATGACACAAGTGAGGGACATGAGTCCAGGACGACAAGACAGTTGTACTGTGGAAGTGGAACCAGGCTAAATGAGTGCATAGAGCATGTTAGTCATAGTACACAGAAAAGGCTAGCACTTACCCCCTCTTTGCTGCTGTCTGGCCTTCAGCTGCCCATCCAGGTCAGGGAAGACCACCGCCAGAATCCGGAGCATGTGGGGGGTCAGGGTCCGGTGTCCGCCCCTCCTGCGAGGTGGCGACAGCTTCAGCTGGACCCTTGCGATCCTCCGGGTCCAGCCACAAAGGTCCTGCCACCTCTTCTGGCAGTTGCGGATCCTGCGCCTGTAGACCCCCACAGATCGTACTGCCCGGATGATGGTCAGCCAGATCTCCTGCTTCTGGTGGGCATCAACCTGTGAGGATGACAAAGTGAAAAGGCCATTACTACACATGCAACATATCCGTGCATCACACAGTTGGATATACATGTCTCAATCACAGGGGCATATGATGTACACAGGTAATGCAACTATGGCTATGAACAGTTGTCCAGCAGTTACTAAATGGTATCATTGCCTGGGAAGTAAAACCTTGTTGGAATGCACTGTTACTGCACTATACCTGTTCAGTGCATGTAACTACACACTTTGGGGGCTGACAACTACTCAGTGAGCATGCTAGCCACTGGTGTACACACTGTAAGTCTTGCTAGTCAGACAACATGCACAATTAGTAAGGCAGTGGACAGCATACTCACCTGCTCCCCTGGTTTCCCATACAGCTTGCTGTACTGTGGAAGGAGGCTGTCCAGCAGGGCCTGGTTCTCAGTGCTGAAGGCTGGGGCTCTCTCCACAGTACGTGCCATTGCAGTAGCCAGAGGATGCAGAGACAGCAGCAGTGGTGGTGGCAGATGTCGTCCTGGAGCATGTAGTGCAGGCAAGTGAGCTCTCAGGGGAACAGCCAGCATTATATGTGCGCTGCAGAGGCAGATACTGTCCCATGTGTCCAAAGTGATAGGTCCAACTCGTTTGCATCTTCTGAATCTGGCCAATCCATGGAATTGCACCACTTATACACGCCCACAGCATCCTTCAAAAGTTCAACTTCATGACACCCATGAATTTGCAACATTGTTGTGGGTGGCCAACTGAATTCACTGCATCCGACTCGTAAAAGCTTCGAAAACGCGTCCGTTACCAAGTCAGTCCATAGCCAATGCGTGCGCACCGATCGGACCATTGCTGTACGACGCGTATTACGTCACACAACACGCATCCATCCACATCATATGCAATGGCCAATGCGTGCGCACCGATCGGTCCATTGCTGTACAACGCGTATTTCGAAACACAACACGCATCCATCCACATCATATGCAATGGCCAATGCGTGCGCACCGATCGGTCCATTGCTGTACAACACGTATTTCGAAACACAACACGCATCCGTCCACATCATATGCAATGGCCAATGCGTGCGCACCGATCGGTCCATTGCTGTACAACGCGTATTTCGGAGCACAACACGCATCCGTCCACATCATATGCAATGGGCAATGCGTGCGCACCGATCGGTCCATTGCTGTACAACGCGTATTTCGGAGCACAACACGCATCCGTCCACATCATATGCAATGGCCAATGCGTGCGCACCGATCGGTCCATTGCTGTACAACGCGTATTTCGGAGCACAACACGCATCCGTCCACATCATATGCAATGGCCAATGCGTGCGCACCGATCGGTCCATTGCTGTACAACGCGTATTTCGGAGCACAACACGCATCCGTCCACATCATATGCAATGGCCAATGCGTGCGCACCGATCGGTCCATTGCTGTACAACGCGTCCCTGTACAAGTCACTCGCATATGTCACCATGGTTGTCACTGGTGAACGTATGCCAGCCACAATTACTTGCCAGGGACTCAGGGGCACACCTACAACACCACAGCCTGTCCACACTGTATCCTAAGGCATGTAAGGCTGCATTACCTGTGTGTGTATGGGGGTCAACATGTGGTTTGTTGGGTGGCACTTGGGGGCAGCCACTCCCAGGCTGTGCACGTGTTCATGGGGACAGAATCCTTTGTGTGTTGTGCCAATGACCACTGTGATGTGCAACTGTTCATTTCAGAGCATGTGGCATGGTCACATCTCCAGGTTGTGTATGTGTATGTTATGTCACAAAGACCCTGAGTCCCATGTGGGATGGTATGTATGTCACAGGGTGACCCATTGCCACAATTGTGATGGCCCTCCACAGTCTGTGTGCATGTTGTGTTTCAGATGTCTCGGATTCCATGTGCACAATGGGAGACAGTCTCCACATCCACGTTGTTTGTGCATCGACTTTGATGTTGTGCGTGTGTGTGTCACAGACGTCCATGTCTGTCCTGCAGAGGCAACAGGGGCCACTACCTGTGGGAGTCATGGTTGTTTTGCTGACGTGTACATGATACGCCATGTCATGCCAGTGTCCATGTGGCAATACAGGGTCCCTGGGAATCTACCTGTCAAAGAGCTGTGATGCCTGGGGCACATCTGTCCTCACTTTTCACTGTGGTGTGTGTTTGGAACGTGACAGCAGTACATGGGTACTGTGACACAGCCTAATGATTTCCCATAGCACAACCTGGAACTTGTTGTCAACACATGTTGAACTGAGATGTTAGATTTTGGCCATGTAGGTGCCATATATGTCCATATAGAACGGCACACACATCAAGTACTTGTATCTCGTAATGATGTATCATGTGATATTGAGTATGGTCAATGCCACATATGTGGGGTGACTGACAATCTTTCTTTGTTCACCTATGCACTGCAGGGCACCAGCTGTCCATAGACCATTCCCTGACCTTGCAACCATGGTTGAATGTGACTGCATCCGACGGTACCGCTTCAACAGGCCGCTTATTGAGGAATTGGCGTGCGGTTGGCCCCACATTTGCAACCTGGCCGGCCATACCCTGCAGCGCTGACCCCCAAGTTGAAGGTGATGGCAGCCCTACACTTCTTTGCCACCGGTACCTTTCAACACACTGTGGCGTCTGCTGGTGGGATGTCACAGACCATGTTCAGCCGTGTGCTACGCGATGTTTTGGAGGCGATATTGAGATACTTGAACCAGTACATCTATTTCCCTAAACGTCAACTCACTGACGTCAAGAGTGACTTCTATGCCCTGGGGAGGATGCCACATGTCATCGGCTCCATTGATGGGACACATGTGGCTTTGGTACCACCACAGGCACATGAGCAGGCATACAGGAACAGGAAACATTACCATTCTATCAATGCCCTGGTGGTATGTCTTGCAGATATGAGCATCTCACATGTGTGTGCACGTTTCCCCGGTTCTGCACACGATGCCTACGTAATGAGGAGTAGTCGCATCCCGAAGATGATGTCACAGATGCAGAACCAGCGTGCCTGGCTTGTCGGTGTGTGCTGACTTTGTAGCATTGTGTGTGTTCTGCAATGTTGTATTCCACCCTCTTTTCCAACTCAGCTAATGTGCAATTGTCTGTATGTAGGTGACTCCGGATACCCCAACATGCCGTGGTTGCTGACACCCCTCAGGAACCCTGTGACACCAGCCCAGATGCGCTAAAATGGTCGGACCAGGAGAGTGATCGAGCGGACATTTGGTCTCCTGAAGAGCCGCTTTCGCTGCCTGGACAAGACAGGAGGGGCCCTCCCATATGCCCCTGCAAAGGTGTGCAAGATTGTCATCGTCTGCTGCATGCTACACAACCTGGCAGTGCGGAAGGAGTTGCCTCTCATCCTGGATGACGATGACCAACATCTGCCACCTGTGGAGGATCCTGGCCTGGGCCACGATGCCAGTGATGATCATGATGATGAGGGGGATGTCCGCACACAGCTCATCACCAACTTCTTCAGCTGAATGTGAGTATACAGAGTTGGTATGTCAATGATTTGAGTTTGCATGATATGTGTTGGTGGTGCTCTGTTGCTGTTTGAGTGTGGCCATGTGCTACTTGACTGGATGCGTGCAGCGATGTGTCCTTACAGGTAGTCTGTACTCCCCAACAGTGTTGACATGCTAACTTGGTTTTGTGTAGGTATCTTGTGACATGTATTGGGCATGAGTATTGCAGTTCTGTCCTGTTTTTCAGTGCTTTTGACTGTGTGTCATGTCTGTCCTTCACAGGGTACTTTCAGAGTTGTTTGGTCAACTCGGATCCCCCGACACCATGATTCAACTTCCAGGGTGGAAGCAGTCGTTTCCCTACAGGTGATGTGCCACACACCCCTGGACTTTATTTTTCTACACTTGGTGACTGTGTGGCCACTGCCACGTGGGATTACCTTGCATCTGTAGTGGAAACAACATGTTGCAAATGTGTAATAAACCTGTGCTTCACTTTGGGATGTGCGTTGTCTGTGGTCACACATCTGACTGACATTTGCTTACTGCACCTGTGGGCTAGTTAACACATACTCTGAATAGGTGTGGTGTCTGTGCATTCCACTGTATTTCCTGGCAACATCAGTGTAGGCGATGAGTCAGATGGCCCTGGTGTGTATGTGTTGTGTAGCCCTAGTGGTGTGTCTCCCTCATATGTGTCACGTCGCCATGACTCACATGACGGTGTTGAACTTGCTGTAGCAGTTAGCATGCACAGTGTCATTTAGCAGATCATCATCTCCATGACAAAAACAACGTTGGAATCACAACAGAGGCAAGTATGGTGTATTAGTGAGTTTATTTACATACATGTGTGAGGATAGTGCACAGGATGGTGGGTGCTGTACATTGGGATTGGAATCCAAAGTTCACAGATGAGTTGGAAGTGTTGGTAGCAGAAATGTCCTGAGTAAAGTCCACAGTCATCTGATACATTAGTCCAACTTAAACTCCCCATGTCATGTGGGAGAGTTGGGTTGCATTCGACAGGGTGAACAGTTTGCACACAAAGGAGAATTTCCAGAACAGGTGTTGGGTTCCTGGGGGATGTACATGGCCATCGGCCTCTCAGTTTTCCTTCCTCGGACGACCCCTCTTCTTTCGGGGGGGACCCTCACGTGCAGGCTGCTGTGGAGCAGAGGACTCTCCACCAGAGTCATCCTCCCTCCCTGTGGCAGTTGCAGTTGTTGCGGCACCAGATGTTGTGGGCACACAGGGAGGTGTGGACATGTTGGTGCTAATCTGGCGGAGGCATGTCAATATGTCCCTCTGCACCGCTGTCAGTTCTTCCAATGTGTCCCACTTGGACTCCATGCGAGACATGTGTGTCTCCACACGGGACATGTGGGAGTCCAAGCGGGCATGATGGGCAGCCTGCTGCTGTTGAATGTCCTTGAGGATCCCCACTACCTGGCTGACCTCTCCGGTGCTATTCTGGTACGCATAAGCAATGCGTACTAGTTGTGGGTCATCATGCAGTCCAGACCCCTCTGCAAACAGCGACCTCTGCCTACCACCCCTCCCACCACCCCTGGCCACACGTGCGGGACCTGCGGTGGCACGCACAGGTGAGCCTAGGCCCCCTTGGGGGTTGGTACTGGGGTTGTTGTCCGTTGCTTCACGGTGGGCCGGGGACCCTGTGCTGTTGTCATTCAGTGTCCTTGGTCTGTCCGTGTCGGCGGGGGTGGTCTGTGTGTTGGCAGATGTTGGAGGAGTGGGTGCAGGGGGTGCAGATGGTGGTCCTGCTGGTGCTGCATGATGACTCACACCGGAGGTGCCAGGTAGGTCTTCGCCATCCGAGGAGGGCAGAGGCTGTTCCACACCAGAGAGCTCAGGGGCCACCGGAGCCTGGGACAGGGACTCCTCATCATCTGCTGCTGTGTCCCCATCATCACCTGTTTTTGGAAGAGACACACAATGTATGTTATGTTTCTACAGGCATCAATGGTTCAAACACCTGACAGTTGTGACTGTACCTCTGGATGCGGGCCTGTACATTGCATTGTCCTAAGTTGTCACAGTCAGAGGTTGATATTGGTGTAGCACATTGTCCTGCCAACCTGAAGCATTTCAATGTGAATGTTGAGGTGTGTGCATGACCAGCATTGGTGGTATTTGGTTGACATCCGGACCTCCTTTTCCCCCAGCCCAGTTATCCCACCATGAAGCATGCCACCCTTGCAGTGGGTGCAGGTTAACTCTCAGGATGTCAGTCAGTGGTGTCCTGCTGTTGGTTGGTGCCCAGTTCCCAGCAGGGCCTGGTACTCCCCACAACAGAGCACCATTGTCAGACATCTTAGAAGTGGCTTTTCACTCCCTGTGAGGTGTGCATGCTTCAGTGTGAGCTTGCTGGGCCATGTGGGTGGGGGATGTTGAGCTGTGACTACCACTCCCATCATGCTATTGCCTACACCCCCTTCCCAGCATGCCCATACTTCCTTCCTTTTGACTCTGCTCCTGTGGGGTAGTGTGCCTGTGCTGACAGGATGGCTGACAGTGTTGTCCTGGCGTTTGTTTGGCTACAATTCCCAAAAGTGTCCCTGTGCTTCACACAGCATAACCCAGTGTGGTGGTTCTTTGTGGGATATTTAATTAGAGTGTGAGGCAATGCATTCATCCAGGTGAGTTGTTTGGAGTTTGTGTTAAGGGGGTGTGTGAGAAAAGCTGCTGGTAACTATGGTCAGAGCTGTCAGTCCTCCTTCCCACCCAGCCAGATATCCCACCATGGAACGTGCTTCCATTGCAGGGAGTGCAAGTTGGCTTAGAGGATGTTAGGCAGTGGTGTCCTGCTGTTGGTTGGTGCACAGTTCCCAGCAGGGCCTGGTACTCCCCACAACAGAGCACCATTTTCAGACATCTTAGAAGTGGCTTTTCACTCCCTGTGAGGTGTGCATGCTTCAGTGTGAGCTTGCCGGGCTATGTGAGTGGGGGATGTTGAGCTGTGACTACCACTCCCATCATGCTATTGCCTACACCCCCCTTCTCAGCATGCCCATACTTCCTTCCTTTTGAGTCGACTTCCCTGTGTGTGAGTGTGACAGCAATGGCAAGATGGCTGACAGTGTGGTCCTGTTTGTTGGTGCACAGTTCACAGCAGGGCCTTGTGCTCCCCACAGCTGAGACCAGTGTCAGACATCTTTGAAGTGGCTTTTCACTCCCTGTGAGGTGTGCATGCTTCAGTGTGAGCTTGCTGGGCCATGTGGGTGGGGGATGTTGAGCTGTGACTACCACTCCCATCATGCTATTGCCTACACCCCCTTCCCAGCATGCCCATACTTCCTTCCTTTTGAGTCGACTTCACTGTGTGTGAGTGTGACAGCAATGGCAAGATGGCTGACAGTGTGGTCCTGTTGTTTGTTGGTGCACAGTTCACAGCAGGGCCTTGTGCTCCCCACAGCTGAGGCCAGTGTCAGACATCTTTGAAGTGGCTTTTCACTCCCTGTGAGGTGTGCATGCTTCAGTGTGAGCTTGCTGGGCCATGTGGGTGGGGGATGTTGAGCTGTGACTACCACTACCATCATGCTATTGCCTACACCCCCCTTCCCAGCTTGCCCATACTTCCTTCTGACTCTGCTTCCCTGTGGGGTAGTGTGCCTGTGCTGACAGGATGGCTGACAGTGTTGTCCTGGCGTTTGTTTGGCTACAAGTCCCAAAAGTGTCCCTGTGCTTCACACAGCATAACCCAGTGTGGTGGTTCTTTGTGGGATATTTAATTAGAGTGTGAGGCAATGCATTCTCCCAGGTGAGTTGTGTGGAGTTTGTGTTAAGGGGGTGTGTGAGAAAAGCTGCTGGTAACTATGGTCAGAGCTGTCAGTCCTCCTTCCCACCCAGCCAGATATCCCACCATGGAACGTGCTTCCATTGCAGGGAGTGCAAGTTGGCTTTCAGGATGTCAGTCAGTGGTGTCCTGCTGTTGGTTGGTGCACAGTTCCCAGCAGGGCCTTGTGCTCCCCACAGCAGTACCCAGTGTCAGCCATCTTGTCAGTTCTTTTCCACTCCCTGTGATGTGAGCATGGTTCAGAGTGGTGTTGATGGGCCAATTGTGAGGGTGACCAATATCTGTGACTACAACTCCCATCATGCTATTGGCTACACTCACCAGACAGAAACTACCAGGGTAGTGTTCCCTCAAGACCTCAATTTCTTTAAATGGCGGCTTCTCAAAGCTCGAAACTAGGGCATAACAAACACACTTCTCCACACAAAATGCTTATTTGTTATTACATCTTTTATTTAGTTTTTCTTTCTTATTTTTAAATTTCTTTCTTTTAAATTTTTCACATTTTATAAAAACATTTTAGAAAGTACGTGTATATATTCTTCAATTTACAACACAGTAACTTTCTTCATTTATCAAAAAATACTATTCAATAAATACACAGTATTACAGAACTTATAAGATCTAATTACGAGCCTCAGAATGGCTTGGATTGCCCCATTTCGGATCTACTCTTTTTACTGGAAACGAAGCAACAGCTTTTCGGAAGTCAAAAGGGTGTTCTTCCTCACAGATTCTAATACCGGTACAAACACATGATACAGTTACTGCAACCATTTTAGGCCGTAAAAGATTAATTCGACTCACATGAATTAACATTTCCAAGACTGCACCGAGGACCGTTTATAAGAAGCAGTGCATGCTGAAAACAAATCTATTCTCTCATAAACAGTAAGCACTTATAACCACTCGGACGCCGCTTGGCCACAAATGGGGCAATCCAAGCCATTCTGAGGCTCGTAATTAGAAAGATGCTTGATAGACCGGTTTTTTAGAAGCTAGGCTCAAACCTGGGTGTGGCACCACTAACTGCCTTTTTTGAAACCAACAGTATCCTTAGATAATACATCACGGATATTTATGACAGTACTTTTATTCTCCCTCCCTTCACCTGTTATAAAGTATTCAATAATAGGTCCTGATGAAGATGGTTCTGAAATCACTATACCATTGAAACGTACGTCGACCAGAGAGAGTGTGACACCCCAGCTACCAGCACAGCAACCGAGGGTTGATTTTATCACCCGGCTCTTCCATCTGTGCATGCAGTGTTGCTCTGGGGTGTATATATGTTGAATGCATTGAGTATAAGAGACATGATTGTGGAGTTGTGAGAGGTGTGTTTGTGTGTGTGGGGGGTTGTCGAATTCTATTATAATTATTTCATTTTAGGTGATCTTATAAGTTCTGTAATACTGTGTATTTATTGAATAGTATTTTTTGATAAATGAAGAAAGTTACTGTGTTGTAAATTGAAGAATATATACACGTACTTTCTAAAATGTTTTTATAAAATGTGAAAATTTAAAAGAAAGAAATTTAAAAATAAGAAAGAAAAACTAAATAAAAGATGTAATAACAAATAAGCATTTTGTGTGGAGAAGTGTGTTTGTTATGCCCTAGTTTCGAGCTTTGAGAAGCCGCCATTTAAAGAAATTGAGGTCTTGAGGGAACACTACCCTGGTAGTTTCTGTCTGATGTTTCTTTTCCCCCTGTTCCCTGACCTATAAAGTTAATTCTCTTAGGGGGGTGCCTTTCTAATTCTAATTGGCTACACTCACTTCACCAGCATACACACAATTCCTTCCTTTCAGTGAGCTTCCCTGTGAGGTGGTGTTCTAGTGGTGGCAAAATGTCTGACAGTGTTTGTTGGTTAGATTTGTGCCACTGCCTTGCTCTATTTGTTGTTAGGTTTGTACATGTCATGACACAGTTACATATCACTATGAGATGGCAGGTATTGTGTTTGTCTAACTAACATACACATCTTGGGATGATTATCTTTTGGTTACTGTGGCTTTGCTAACGGTGCATGGTTTCACTATCCCCTTGACAGTGATGTGTGTGTATTGTCACACAATATTGGGCATATTGGTTGTGTACTCACCAGGCTCTGGGATGTTTGATAGTCCATGTACGCTCTCTGGTGGTAGGATGGCCCGCACCTTCTCCTCCCAGGGCCTGAGGTATACTGGTTTGGCAGGAGGGCCACTGCCGGTGCGATGACTCAAGGCGTAATCCTTCTTGAGTAGGTCCTTGACCCTCCTGCGCACATCATACCTCCTGTTCTGGATGTCTTCCTTTGTGCGCAAACATGGTGATTGTGCGTTCACCCTGTCGACGATCCTCTCCCACATCTTGGTTTTCTGCGACATGGGGGTCTGTTGGACCAATGTACCAAACAACTGTGGCTCTACCCTGAGGATTTCATCTACCAGGAATTCCAATTCACTGTCTAGGAACTTTGGATTCTTCTTTGGGGGCATGGTGATGGGTGGTGGTTAGGATTGATGTGTGTGTGAGTGTGCAAGTGAGGGTGGGTGTGTGTAGGTTTTGCTGGGTGTATGTGAGGGTGCTATTTGGGAGGTGCTAATGGTGTGTGGCTTGTGTGATGGATGAGTTGTGAGTGTGTCTGGGTGCTGTCTGATGGTGTTCTGTGCTGGCAGGTCAGTTGAATTTGCAAAGGATCATGGTAGGGATTTGTGGCCTTTATATGGGTGGAGTTGTGGGTGTGTCTTTGTTCCATGTTTTTTTCCCCCTGTATTTATTGACTTTGTCATTGCTTGTTTGGCCCTTTTTGTTGTATTTTTTCCTTTGTAGTTTTTAGGCCTGTAGGAGACGTTCTTCTGACTGAGTAGGATGCTGCAGTTGGCTCGTGCGAGCTTCTCCGAGTCTTTCAAGCTGTGTTTCTGCTGGGTTTCATGTGCGGCGTACGCGTCGGTCGCGGAGTATGGGGTTGCTTCGGCTCCCTGTTTTGTATGCGTGTCGGTCGTACGGCTTGAGCTCCGTGCGACTCGGTCTGGTTTTACACGCATTGCATCGTACTGCGCGGGTCGGAGTTCGCGGGTACGTTTCTGTCGGGTTCATTCCTGGTGCGTGTCGGTCGGTTCGATTCGCGTAGTTTTCCGGCCGGATAGCTGGTTTCCGTGCGGTTTGGTAGTTCGGCTTGTGTTCCGTACGAGTCGGTCGTAATTCACATGCATTGCATCGTACTACGCGGATCGGGCAGCGCCGGTACGTGTCGGTCGGACTACATTCCCGTACCGAGTCGGTCGGTACGTTTTCCGGCCAGAATCGGAATCGGCCCCTTAGTAGAATATTAAGGCACAGTGAAGCGTAAGGGCAGGTATTTGGTGCATAAGACCCAAATAGAAATTGAACACGTAGCCCAGTCTACAAAAAATACACATATTTAACAAAATCAAAAATATAAACCCAACACCCCATACTCCCATAAACAGTGGAGACAAAATGAACGTCTCCATATGCCAAAGTCGAACACAATATACACTTGCCCTTTAATCCCTCTTATTCGAATTTTAAACACTTCGGGGCCGATTCCGATCTCGGCCGGTAGGGCTCCGAATCGGATTCGGCTTTACCGGATCCGATTCGGAGCCCTGTTTCCCGACCGAACCGTACGCGGGTCCGGCCGAGCGAGTACGATGCGGAGTCGCCGACGGACTCGTCCGGGCGTCCCGACCGCTCCGACCGACTCGCTCCCGGCTCGAACCGCTCCGACCGACTCGCTCGGACTCGACTCGCACCGCGCAATGGAGACGTTCCCGGCCGGGTAAGTACGATGCGCGCCGCGAGCGAGTCCGACCGAGCCGCGCACTCCGGCTCGAAAGAGCTGTCGGAGCCGTACTTTGGGGGTCCGTGTCGGACCCCCTGTACGCGTAGCCGCGCGAGTCGCACACAGGGGGACCCATGGGTCCCCCTACCTGTGCGTGTACGGCGCGAGTCGCTTCGCCGCGTACCCGCTGTAGGGGCGCACTTGTCCGACTCGCACCCATTGAGTCAATGGGAGCCCGCGTACGCGTTGTACGACCGGCTCCCATTGACTTCAATGGGAGTCCGACCGACTCGAGTCCGATAACATACGGACGCATCGTACTCGTTCGGTCGGACTGCACGGGTCCGATTCGGTCGGAAATCTCTCCGGGTCCGGCTCGGTCGGAGAAATTTCCGGCCCGAATCGGAATCGACCCCTACTTATGGTGCGCACTGCAAACAAGAGGCATTCCACGTTTTTCAACATAAAGACATTTTCAAATCCTTCACGGAGGATATAACTCATGTCCATGGAAATTCCCATACCCTTGACTTTTCTCCCAGTTCCTCAAAATGAATTTCATTTCTGCCTGCTCTAGAAGGAGAAATATACAGATGGCCTCCCTTTAGAGGGACAAGAAAAAGCAAGCTGGCACTGTGCACTTTGATTATAAAATAGCGTTTAGAATACTTCTTCAATCATTTACGAATTAACAGGCAGACAAAAGAAATGTTGCAAAAATGAAACAGACTCGCTGAGAAACCAAGAGTGTCTCAGCCAGCCGGTTTGCGTCTGACGCCTCTGGAAACTTTTAAGGCAGCTCTAATAACCAGTGGGCAGTCAAAATATCGAATTTTAAATATCGACCTACACTAATATCGAGTTTTTAATATCGTAGGGACAGAATATCGAAGTCAAGAATATCGTTGACCAGAATATCGACTTTAAGGTAAGTAATATCGATTTTTCAATATCGAAGTAAGTAATATCGAAGTCATTAATATCGTTAGCAAAAATATAGTTGTAAATAATATCGATTTTTTTTTAGTGTTATGTATTTTATATGAATGTTTAACATTTTTTTAAAAGTTTTTACATTATTTTTAAATATATGTATTAAATGTTTAGAAAATAGTCATTTTTTTAAAGGAAATTTTGCGTTTTAGTATCAGAGCGGGTTGTGAGTTTATAGGAAGTAATTTAATTATAATGAATTAATTAATATGTTTTTATTTATTGTTATTCATTGTTAATTTATTGTTAACTAATTATTAATTGGTAATTAATTTATATTAATTGGTTAATTTATAATTATATTAATTATAATTAATTTATTATTAATTTTTATTTATTGTTATTGTTAATTAATTTATTGTAAATTAATTATTAATTGATCATTAATTTTAATTCGTTGATTAATTGGTAATTAAATTAATTATGTTATTTTTAATGTGTAGCGGGTTGTGGGTTTATAGGGGAATAGGGTGGGAAGTAATTTAGGGGCCCATTACGATGGCGGGCGGAAGCACAACCGCCGTGCTGGCGGATGCAAAAACCACCAGTTACCGCCGGCACGCAGCAGTCCACACGCCCGCCCAATTACGATGCGAAAAGTAGGCCAAACACCGCCGGCAAGCCAGCAACACCGTCCGCCATCAAAGTGCGCCCGTACACGTAGCGGCGCAGCTCAACTGACACACACCGTCCGGCGAAAACACGTCCCGTCCGGCGCATAAATTACGATGCCGCAAACAAACGGCTCCCACGGCCAAGAGATACCGTACGACAAACCGAAGCGGTAACACGGACGCCGAGCACGGACAACGAAGAAGCGGCTCCCCGAGCATGAATCCAGCACTGCAGGCCCTCCCCATGCTCCTGCTGATGCACCACCAAGGACGCAACGTACCGCGGAGACGCAGGTAGGCACACACACAACAAGTGCACGCAAACAGCGCACACAGTGCAAGGGTGGAAAAAGCGGACAACCCCCCACCAGCGCGTGTACACTACACATCCACCATTGCATCCACATATGACACACAGGCCAAATCGTAACATCGCGTAACACATGTGTACACACCACCTGGGACTAGGAACCAACGACCCCGTCACGGCCCCAAAGCGGCGATGACGCCGCCACACATGCGCACAACGCAGAGGCCAACCGCAGCGCCATGCATGCGTCGCACACAGACACAGGGACACAACCAAGCATCACACACATCAGCCCCACCCCGAACGCACATGACACGTGACAGGCCTGCCACAGACATGTCCCCAACGCCCAATTCACGGACAACACCCAACGCCACACAACCGACGCACACATGTCAGTGAAGTCACGCAACAGCAGGACACACCCCAGTGTAACAAACATGGCGTAGCACACAGCGGCGGCAACACCAACTAGGAGAAGCAGGGCCCCTTCGGGAAGAGGAACGCCAGTACCACACTGAAACACCCATACCACCCTGCACATATGAACAAGACATATAAAACGGAACACCAAAGAGCCCGGGGACCGACAACAGGTGGCCCAAGAATAACATTCACACACAAGGCCCAACGCAGAGCGGAAAGGCAGCCTGCCGCCCACACAAGGGAGAGCAGACAGCACTGAATGACCTTCCATTCCAACTCCGAAACCACAGCCCTACGACAGAAGCCGGTGAATACAGCCATTGTCCAAGAATAGACCAACACAGGCATGCCGAGGAGACCGACCACAGGGCAGATAGCGCATATCACAGAAGCACACAACGGACGGGGAAGAAAGAAGAAAACACTCCCCATGTCGGCCACATGCAAGTTAATTGGAAGGAGTCACACATCACTGACCTTGAACTGTCTGAGAAGCATGTGGGATGAGGGCCCGTGTCCTCCAAACAAGCCAACAGAACACAAGTCCTGTCTCCCTACGACTACACAGAGCTCACAGCAACCTCGGAGCGTGCACATTGCAGACTGCACACACATCCGGAGCACGCCACCACAACGCACCGCTGCGAAATGGCAACCGCAACACACCTACCCAACTACGCCGGACAGCTCAAGCTGTACAAAACCAACCTGTTACATATATTGGGATGCGATCTCCTGTCCCTGCTGAACGTAAGTTACCGACTGACTTACCGCATCACATTGTTCAGCTGCGTCATGCCCGTCTTCTACTGTCGGAGGTGTCCCTACCAGCATCCCGTGGAGATATGCCTCTCCAACCCGGCATGTCTAAAGGCGGACCTGCTACCACTACTCCTCCCTCTGGACGCACACGACAGGGCCTGCTCTGCCTATGGGGGCATGGCGTATGTGGCCAACATCGCACCCGCACTGAAATGGGACCACTGTGCCTCCACACGACGGATCATCGAGAACAGCTACATCGAATGTCAACCAGCATGCCCCATCATGGTCCTCCAAGGGACAACTTACGAACAACACCTTGACAGCCACCATCCGCTACATTGGCTGGCAAACATGTACACCACCAATGACATGGAAGCCCTGCTGGACGGCATCGCATACCTGACAACCTGTAAATTCGTCGGACCACAACGCAGGTTCCCCGATTGACCTATGATGTCCAACCCCGCACCCATGCTTAGCTTCCGCACGGACTGGCCAGTCACCACCACAACAGCCATACCAAACGACCGGCAACTGTAACCACACCATCAACGACATCGCCATGACATCGGATATGACCGGGACATGCACACTGTTCCCCATCACATCCAGGAACACCGCATGCATCGTGGGAGGCAGTGGCATGGGGTCTGTGTATCGCACCCACATGGACGGAACTGCACGTACAACCAGGACACGACATGGATCCAGCGCCCATGGACACACACACCGCTCAGTGGACATGAATAGGTCGCCTGGAGTCTGTGGGTGCTGCACCCCTCCCACCCCCGCCCCAGGAATCCCATACCAGGACCTTTGCATGGACGACAAGTGCATACAACAACAACACGACCCCAGTGACTGTGACATGTCCAGTAACCACCACAGTGCAACAACAAGTGGCACGCCGCTGCATGCACGCAAGCACATGCCCTGATGTCATCTCACATGCACGCGTGCATGAGGAACAACCGCAGCAAACCTGTCACATGGAACAGAGATGGACTGTGCCCATGATGCCAAGCGGTCTGGTAGGCTACATGTATACCGTCTGTGTCAAAGTCCGCAGCTCCGCAGCTATACGTAAATGTACATTAGCACAGCCTTGGCCAAGCAGATGTAACTCTGAAGCCCACATCCCACATGCAACAGCCAATCACATGTAACCCCACATCCTATCCCATTTGCAATCATGCTCAGTATATCCTCAACATGTATTCCGCTGCCAGTAGTGTCCACTATACTGCATCACAGAGGACAGAAGACTCAATATAATGTTTGAAACCAAAACTGTCTCCGCTGACTCATTTCACAAGTACGAATGAGAGAGGATGAGAGTATGTGAAGTACATGGCAGTCGTGACATGACCATGTAGTCCACTGGTATTGGATGTCAACGCAAATGAGTAGCACAACTGTGGAAGACACACATGTGTCGTGTGAAGTCGTATGGACGCAGTGCTCAGGTGGGTGGGTGTGACGGGTAGATGCGCACATGCCAAGTTGGAGCACGCCGTGTCGGGAGGGGTCATGAACAGTACACCACCGCTTCCCTGGGCATTGTGAGAGGACACCTGTCGGGGGAGTGAACACGTGTGTGCACAGCAGCCGGGCACACGTACAAAGCGGTACCAGGCGCACCTCAGCCCACCCTCTGTGGACAAGCTGGATCCTGTTGTGCGCCCGCCATGCCCCTTGACAAGGCACACACAGCCCCAGTCGACCAGGTGTAACCCCAACATAGTCAATCCGCACAGGCGATACAGGGCACGGGATGGCAGTGGAGCATGGTGTGTGAGAGGTCTCCTCGCGCTCCTCCTGGTCATATCACGCAGGCAATAGAACCTCAACGTCTAGCATGGCACAAGTCAAATGGAAGTGTAGGGGGACGCACCACAGCACGAGCAGCACTGACGTCACGGGAGGTGGCTCGCACCATCCCATCCATTGCCCATTATACCAACCACGCCACATGCCATTGCGACTAAGTGCAAGCGCGTGCGCCACCACCCCGAGCCCTCCCCAGAGAGGCCAAAGAGTGAATGTGTGGGCCATCAGTCACAGACGGACGCGGCATGGCCGCAAGGGCAGCCACAGCCACTGGGTGTCGCAGGTGGCGGATCCGGAAGGCGAAGACTGTGATGCATAGTCCATGCAGGCCGGGTCTCCATTTGGGGCACCACGCAGGTGGATGGCGTCCCGCAACACATCATACCCTGAGACAGCCCACTCGTGCAACTGGACCCACACATACACTCCTTGCCCTCTCTGGTGCGAGCTTGGGGCTGCCTGTGCAAGCGCTAGCCTCGCAGGTGCACATGCATATTGGGGGAGCGAGGGAAGGACATGAGGGCTGGGGCGAAGATGACTGTATCACTGTCAGTGAGTACAAGGGATGACCCAGATGTGGAAAGGAAGAGACGTGTCCCGTGTGTACTGCAACTAGTCGCCAATCCAACTACCCCCCATGTCCGGAATGTAAGCCCGCACCTAGGCCCGCCCATCCGCCACATCGAACATACCACCAGCACGACAACCTTCCCATTCGAAACACTGACTGGGGGTGGCGACCAGTGAACAATCATGTGTAGCCTACCCACGCGTACATGTGGGCCCTCCATGATCCATGTCACCTGCGGCAAAGTCATGACATGCGCAATGAGGGAAGTGAGGAGAGCTGTCCGCCCCACGCACAGAAGGTGCATCAGCTCCACAGACCCAGCAGCGAGTCCAGCAGGGGTCACATGTGCAGGGGCAGCTGTGCCTGGTGTGAAGGCACATGCATATAGACAGCACATCGACCAATGTGTAGTCTGCCCACATCTACAGTCCATCATCATGCGGACATAGGAATTGAACACAGGGCAACACATCTTAGTGGGTGCACCCACCGTGACCAACAATGCGCAATCATCGACGTACCCGCCCTGTGCATGGCCCCCACCCAACGGAGGCACATCCAGTGCCACCATCCCACACACACAAGCCTTCCACGGAACATGCTGTGTCCAATGGTCAGTACAGAGTCAGCGCCCATCTGGTGGATCCTGAACAGGAGACACATGCACACACATGCCAGCTCCCACTATGTACGTCTGCCACCTGGCACGTGCAATGTAACCTCTCACCTGTGACGTGTGACTGCAAGCACACAGCCGTCTTGGCATGGGGCTGTCAATGTGGACACCTGTCAATGTTTCGGGAGGTGTGATCCGTACAGTGCTGTACATAGGGTGCAGTGCTGACACCTACTACTGTCTCATATCCCCTCGTGCCACAGGTCCCACTTGTTTTGGCCGCTCAGCCTGTGCCCACATCGTCGTCGTCGTGTGCCATACTCATCCAGCCTCGGAAGCAGTTCCATGCTCAGCAGACATTCATGTTGCCGTGGCGTTGCCGCTTGACGAATATGCAGTCAGTCCCCATCAGCACGCCCCGCAAGTCATTGGGGCCTAGATCCCCATGTGCATGCACATGGCAGTGGTTTGTATCACTAGCCATTGCCATTGTTGGGAGACCTGTGTAAGTGTATTGTGGCCGTGCCGTCCCAGCTTGACAGCTGGGCTGTGGCTCATGTGCTTGCTCAGTCATGTCAGTGATGTGTATGCGAAATTGCTATGTGTTGTGTTGCTTTGACATGTGTCCACTGCCAATTTCCCTAGGCGGAGACCGAACATTGACCGCCCATACCAATTGGTGGCGGACATGGACGATACAGAGGTCATTAGGAAGTTTCGGCTGGACAGGCCAACCCTGCATCGACTGTGTGCCATGTTGGAACCCCATCTCCGTCCCCGCAGGGTGTATCCGACAGCTGTCACCCCCACGGCTAAGGTGATGGCCGCCATGCATTTCTTCGCCACTGGGTCATTCCAGCACACAGTGGGCAGTGGAGGAGGGATGTCCCAGCCCATGTTCAGCAAGGTGCTGAGGGATGTACTGGCAGCCATGATGCTGTACCGAAACAGGTACATCCGCTTCCCCAGGACTCGTGAATTGGCGGCAGTGAAGGGTGCATTCTATGCCCTTGGCAGAATCCCACACGTCGTTGGAGCCATTGACTGCACACATGTTGGCCTTGTTCCACCACAGGCCACTGAGCACCTGTACCGCAACAGGAAGCACACGCACTCCCTGAATGTGCAAGTGGTGTGCCTTGCGGACATGGTGATCACCCACGTGTGTGCAAAGTTCCCAGGCTCGGCCCATGACGCACACATAATGCGCAACAGCATCTTGCCACGACTGATGTCCAATCTGCAACAGGATCGTGGCTGTATTGTCGGTGAGTATGTGGAGTGGTGTAGCGTGCTGGTTGTGCGATGCTGTCCCCTGTCCAGTTGGAATAGCAACGGTTCTCTGTGTCCCTCACACCCAGGTGACTCTGCGTACCCGAATGGGGCATGGCTGCTCAGTCCATTGAGGAATCCTCGCACCCCAGCAGACGATCGCTACAATGAGGCACATGGGAGGACCAGACGTGTGGTCGAGCGTACCTTTGGCCTCCTCAAGTCCAGGTTCAGGTGCCTGGACCGCACCGGGAGTGCGCTGGCGTACTCCCCACAGAAGGTGTGCCAGATAGTGGTGGCGTGCTGCATGCTGCACAATCTGGCCATTCGGAAGCAGATCCCCCTCATCGTGGATGACGGAGATCAACCAGGGCCCCAGCCCGCAGACCAGGACAGCTCGAGTGAGGAGGACAGCGGAGAGGAGGAAGCTGGTAATGTGCGGCAGCAGCTCATCGCCCACTACTTCACTTGACGGTGAGTGTCCATGTACGACGGCTGATGTGGCTGTATCTGTGCAGGTGTGTGTGTGCTGTGTCAGGGTGGCCGTTTGTTCACTGCGTGCTGTGTGTCAACGCTCCATGGCCAGGGTTGTATGCCACTGTTGGTGGCTGTGGCATTGTGCCCTATTGCTCTGTGCGATGTGTGTACATTGCTTGTAGTTGTTGACATGTACTGTGTGATGGGTGTGTGACACACTCATTGAATGTGCTCCTGTTCTGTCTCCCACCCCTAGGTCCCTACAGGCCCTCCGGTTCCATTGCCATGCCACGCATCAGGTGCCTTTCCGCCCAAGGTGGCCGTTGTATTCCGTACAAATAAAACACAGGGCACAAACAGCAGTTTGTGTAAGAGGTGCATTTATTTCAAACTGTGACATGTGATTGTGTGTAAGGTGATGACAAAAGTGGTGCGTGCAGTGACAATGAGCTGTCGGTCATGGCTGCGTGATGCTCAGGGTGTACCCACTGGTTCTATGTCCATAGTCCAACACACACATGCCATCCAGATGGCTGTGTGGAGTGGGATCGTAGTCCAAGTCAATGCAGTGGGTGGTCAAGGAAGGCTGGCTGGCTGCGTCACTTGCGTTTGGAGCGTGCGTAGTCCTCCCGGGAGATCTGTTTCCACTTCGGACGGCCCCTTCCACGTTTGCGAGGGGGTGCCTGCTTGCGACCTGCTGGTGGTTGAGGTGTGCTCACTGGCTGTGGACGCAGGGGAACTGGACACTGCTGCTCGACCCTGCGCCCCGGCAGGTGGTGGCGGAGGGGGAGCTGCTGTCCCTGGCTGTGACCTCACCGCCACCACCAGCTGGCCCATGAGGTCCACGAGTTGGCCCATACGGGCGTCCATGGACCTCAGCACCCCCAGCACCTCACGCGTGTCTGTAGCTGACCTGGCCCATTGTCCTTGGGCCTCTTCATAGGCCCCAAGGACTCTGGCCATTTGAGGCAGGGCATGGCTCCCAGGGGAGGCTGGCGTTTCCCTGACCCTGCTCCTCCTACCAGTCCTGCTGCCACCGGCCTGCCCACTAGCCACATTGCTCACCACGGTCCTCGCTGTGGCTCCCAGGGTGGATCCAGTCGGCCGTGCCACCACCTGCGCTGGGGCTGGTGCCAGCGAAGACGTGGTGGTGGTGGCGGCGGTGGTGCTCGGTGCGGCGATGGTGGCGGTTGCGGCAGTGGTAGTGGCCGCAATGACCGTGGGTGTGGCCGCAATGACCGTGGGTGTGGCCGCAATGACAGTGGCAGTAGGGGGCTGGGAATGTTCAGCAGCCCTGGATGATGGGTTGGTGGGTAGGAGGGGTCCTGGGGAGCGGCTGGGCCCTGCCACACCAGATGGGCCTGCTTGGTGGTCCGTGTCCGAAGAGGTGGACAGATCCTCCACATCCGTGTGTCCTCGTTGGGGGCTTGTAGGCTGGCTGTGCTGGCTGCTGTCTCCATCCCCAGCATCCAGCAGTTCGTCACCTGTGGAGAGAATGAGATTTGTTATTGTGTTGCACCTGGCGAAGTATGTATTTGTCGTCTGACATTCACAGTTCGTGCAATCTCGTACATAGGTTTCCCGGAGGCGTGTGTGTGGCTGTACCATTTGTAGTTGTGTGTGCTTGGCAATGGGACTGTGTGCTGTGCACATGTGGCATGGGACGGATTGGCCATGCCGATGGGTGTGTTGCTGTGCCCCTACTTATTGTGACTCTGGTGTATGCGGGCTCCTGGCCCATCCTGGGTCTGGTTTGTACTTTGCTTTTGGGGTTCAAATGGAACGCTTAGGAACGCATATGGCAACATGGGGGCCATGCCCCTGATTCGCATTTGGGAGGGAATATGCTTTTGGGGTTCAAATGGAACGCTTAGGAACGCATATGGCAACATGGGGGCCATGCCCCTGATTCGCATTTGGGAGGGAATATGCTTTTGGGGTTCAAATGGAACGCTCAGGAACGCATATGGCAACATGGGGGCCATGCCCCAGATTCGCATTTGGGAGGGAATATGCTTTTGGGGTTCAAATGGAACGCTTAGGAACGCATATGGCAACATGGGGGCCATGCCCCAGATTCGCATTTGGGAGGGAATATGCTTTTGGGGTTCAAATGGAACGCTTAGGAACGCATATGGCAACATGGGGGCCATGCCCCTGATTCGCATTTGGGAGGGAATATGCTTTTGGGGTTCAAATGGAACGCTTAGGAACGCATATGGCAACATGGGGGCCATGCCCCAGATTCGCATTTGGGAGGGAATATGCTTTTGGGGTTCAAATGGGACGCTTAGGAACGCATATGGCAACATGGGGGCCATGCCCCAGATTCGCATTTGGGAGGGAATATGCTTTTGGGGTTCAAATGGAACGCTTAGGAACGCATATGGCAACATGGGGGCCATGCCCCAGATTCGCATTTGGGAGGGAATATGTTTTTGGGGTACATGCTGTGAGCCATGGGTGCCGAACGTGACATGTGTTGTGGCAGCATGACAGTGCATGGTCTGAGGTGTGTGCATGCCTGACATGGCCTGCATATTTGCTGTCTGTTGTGATTACTGGACATGGCATTGGACGCATCGTTATGAGTGAGTGATGGTTGTGTGCCAGCCAACGTATTGCAGTTGTCCCATCTCCTTGGTGTGCGTGCTGCCCTGTGCCATGTGCATCACTGCAGTGCTCGTGGGGGGTGTGGCCCATGTTGTGTGTTGTTGCTCACAGTGTGTCGTGCGCTTCATTGACTTCTGGCACATGGTTGGTCATGGGCATGTATCTTAGCGTGACTGCTGTATGTGTGGCAGCTGTGCGGATGACATGCCTTTCATGAGACTGGGGCTGACGGATGGGATGGATGGTATGTTGTATGTGCATGGTGTGTCTGTGTGTTTGATGGGTTCAGTGGTGTTCGTGTGCATTTATGTTGTTCCGCTCTGTTGCGTCTAGTGTTGTTTGTCTTACATAGGCGTAGTTGTGGGGTGTGTGGTTGACAGGCAGTAGGGGCTACATGGACAGGACTTCAATGGTGTTTCGGTTGTGTGTGATGAGTTGCACAGTGGCTGACGTGTGGTACTATATTCAGTGTGGCTTGTGCATGCAGACGTGGCTCCTTGGGTGTTGCTGTGTCTGTGATGGGTCATGTGAGGTGTGAGTCTGTGGTTCATGTCCGTGTGCACATTGTTCACTTGTTCGTGACGGTGGGCGGTGCTGCGTGTTCGTCTGCTACGTGACATGTCCCATGTGTTGGTCGTGTTACGGTCCTCATGCCTCCAGTAATCCAGCCCTGTCCAGTTTCCCACCTGCAGGTTGTTCGTGCGTGCACTGTACTGGATGCCACATGGTTCTAAGCGGGGGTGCTCCATGTTGCAGGTCTGTGGGGGTGGGGGGTGTTGTGGGTCGTGGTGGTGGCTGGACACCCACTGACACCGATTGCTGTGGACCGTGATGTCTACCTTTCGGCTGTCGTTGTGCACTGCGGTGGCTGACACGTGGCTGTGGGGTGTGGGGGATGCTCCTCCTTGCTGTGCTGTGGGACTAGGGGCCTGGTGTGTTTTGTACTTGGGCTGTCCACCCTCCCACCCACTGCACTTTGTGTTCCTGCCACTTACCTGTTACTTGTCGGTTAGTGCAGCTATGGCGGACACATGGGTGTGGTGGGTGCTCGTTGTGGCGCTTCTGGCATATTTGGGGACCTGTTGGTGGTTACGTGGCTGGCTGAGTGTACACATGTCCCCACGCATCTTACAGTTGTTCTGTTTGGGCTGTGTGTGGTGGTGTCTGTTGCATGTGTGTGTGATGTGTTGTGTATTGTGTGCTGGATATGGGGGTGTTTGTCCCTGGGAGCTGTGGCATGGTGGTAGTGCATGTGAGTACATAGCGGTGTGCTGGTATACATTAGTTTGTACTTACCAGCCTCCACTCCCCCTGCTAATCCGGCGAGGATCTCGGGATGTATGATGACTCGCACCTTCTCCTCCCACGCTTTGAAGGTCTTGAAGAGCGCGGGATTCCCTCCGCCAGTGACGGCTGCCAGCTCTCTGTTCTTGGTCTCCTTCTTCTTGACCAGGCTCTTGACGTCATTCCACCGTTTGTTAATTTCTACTCTGTTCCTGGGCAGGGTCCCGACTGCATTGACCTGGTCTACGATCCGGTTCCACATTCTGTTTCTGGTGGCTAGTGGTGTGTGCTGGACCATGTTCCCATAGATTTGTGGGTGCACCTTGATGATCTCGTCGACCATGACCGTCAGCTCAATGGGCGTGAACTTGGGCATTCTTTGTGGTGCCATGGTGTTTGTGGTGCTGGTGCGGTGTGTGTTGTGTAATGTGCAGGGGGTTTGTGGTGCCGGTGTTTGGTGGTGGTGGCGGTGGTGGTTGTGATGTGTGCGTTTCTGTGGTGTGCTGCTGTCCTTGCTGTGTCACTGTGTCCTCTCCTCTCCTCTCTAGTTTGCAATGTTGCAAGGGGTTGTGGTCTGTGGGAGTGCTGCTTTTGTACTTACCTATGTGGGTGTGTCCTCATGGTCTGTTGTTTTCAGGTGTGTTGTGTCTGGGGTTCTGGCCTTTGTAGTTTTTGTTTGTCCAGGGGGTGTTTTCGGGATGTGTACTGTGGTTGTGTATTTGTGCGTGCCTTGCTGTGTGGACTTGTTGGCCATGTTGTGTGCGATTGTTTTTGTCAGCGGATGGTTTCTGTGCAGGGATGTGGGCGCCATGGCTTCTGCCGTGTCGATTCTCATCGGCGTTTTTTGCGCAGGCGGGCGGTGTATTTGTAGTTTTCCGCGCTCATGGCGGTGCGATCGTAATCTCACGTGCGGTGTGTCGGCCGTGAGGGCGGGCGGTTTTGTGTTGTCGTGCGTGTTTCCGTCCGTGGCGGGCGGTTTGACTCCGACTCGGACGATGGCGGGCGGTATCTTGTGTGGTTTTCCGCCGATGGCGGTTTCGGTTTGTGTAATCGTAATGGCGTGGTCGGTGTTCAGACGGTGTGTGCGGGCGGATTTTTGCCGCTTCCATGCCTGGCGGATTCTTTTACGCCGGGTATCGTAATGGGCCCCTTAATTATAATTAATTAATTAATATGATTTTATTTATTGTTATTCATTGTTAATTAATTATTAGTTGGTAATTAATTTATATTAATTGGTTAATTTATAATTATATTAATTATAATTAATTTATTATTAATTTTTATTTATTGTTATTGTTAATTAATTTATTGTAAATTAATTATTAATTGGTAATTACTTTTAATTCATTGATTAATTGGTAATTAAATTAATTATGTTATTTTTAATGTGTAGCGGGTTGTGGGTTTATAGGGGAATAGGGTGGGAAGTAATTTAAATATAATATCGAATATCGAAGTCAAGAATATCGTTGACCAGAATATCGACTTTAAGGTAAGTAATATCGATTTTTTCAATATCGAAGTAAGTAATATCGAAGTCATTAATATCGTTAGCAAAAATATAGTTGTAAATAATATCGTTTTTTTTTTTTAGTGTTATGTATTTTATATGTATGTTCAACATTTTTAAAAAAGTTTTTACATTATTTTTAAATATATGTATTAAATGTTTAGAAAATAGTAATTTTTTAAAGGAAATTTTGCGTTTTAGTATCAGAGCGGGTTGTGGGTTTATAGGGGAATAGGGTGGGAAGTAATTTAATTATAATTAATTAATTAATATGTTTTTATTTATTGTTATTGATTATTAATTTATTGTTAATTAATTATTAATTGGGAATTAATTTTTATTAATTGGTTAATTAAAAATTATATTAATGATAATTAATTTTCTTTTCTTTTTTTATTGTTATTGTTAATTAATTTATTGTTAATTGATTATTAATTGGTAATTAATTTTTATTAATTGATAATTACATTAATTGTGTTATTTTTTTATGTGTAGCGCGTTGTGTGTTTATAGGGGAATAGGGTGGGAAGTAATTTGATGTTATTTAAGTAAATATTAATTTAATTTAATAGGTATTTATTAATAATTATTTTGTTAAATAATCATTAATATGTTATTTATTTAAAAAAAAATTGTTTATAAGTATGTTAATTTAACCCCTACGCGATCCTACATTTTCCCTACTGTTGCACTCACTGGAGTGGGAATAATAATATTTACCCCTACGCTATCCAACACTTTCCCTACTGTTGCACTCACTGGAGTGGGAATAGTAATTTGATTTTCTCCGCTATCTAATATTTTGTATTTTGTTAGCTAATGTACTGTATAATTATTTTTAAAAGATTTAAAATAATTTTAATTTTTTTAATTTGTTACATATATTTATTTAATTTTTATTTATATTATTGTTTTATGTGTATAGATGTATTTATAATTTATAAAAAATAAATTAAACAATTTATAAGTTATTAAAATAAATATCAAAACATATTAATAAGTATATATATTATATATTATATGTATATGTTTAATGTATTTTTAAATTATATATATTACTTATAATTTTTAAGCATTTTAAAATATTTTTAACTTTCTTTGAATTATATGTATTATTTACTTTATTTTACATTATTTTTTTAACTTAAATTAAAAACGATATTTTTAACAACGATATTTTTGAAATCGATATTTTTTTTCCTCGTTATTTTTGTACTTACCTTAATGTAGATAGGATGTCGATATTCTTGTCTTCGATATTTTTGCTGCGATATTTTTGTAGGTCGATATTGTGACCTTCGATATTTAGTCAGTGATTCCTAATAACCGTGACTCCGGCAGAGCCCGGAACTTGCTAACTAATTAACTGCTGAGTGCAGGAAGCATGAGTCATCCACAGAGCACTGTAAGGGAAGCCGTAAACATTCTTTAGTTCAGTGCCAGGACAAAAACGTAACAAAAAGTAACAATTCCATCTCACTTCACTTGCAGCCTTTAATCCCTTCAGTTGCACTGCACACTGTCTGAACCTCTTTTAGAGTTTCCTTTCCACATTGACCGGTTTACCTCCCTTTTCTCACAAAGAAACATGAACTAGCTTTGCATAGAACCCTAAAAAAACAACAACAAAAAACATTGGCATAGCCAATAGGTCTCGCCTTTGGGACCTTATAAGTAAAAAAAAACTGAAGTATAAGACTTCACGTTTACATTTACTGCATCCTAAATACGAAGTAAATGTAAACGTGAAGTGTTATACTTCAGTTTTTTTTATTTTTACTTATAAGGTCCCAAAGGCAAGACCTATTGGCTATGCCAATGCTTGTTAAAAAAGGGGACAGATCCATTCCCTCTAATTATAAGCCCATAAGCTTACTTGATAACTCACAAAAAATATTCTGCAGACAAGTCTTATTCAAATTAAATGACTGGCTACTACTGAATAATGTTTTGGAAGAGTCTCAAGCAGTCTTCAGATTAAAGGTCAGCACATTGGACCAGGTCCTCCGCTTCAAGGTGATAACCTGGAAATACATCACCTTGTTGCCTGACCATCTATACGTCGCCTTTATTGACTTAAGAGCGGCGTTTGACCTGGTCCCGAGAAACACACTCTGGGAGGTACTAGGTGGGTATGGCATTCCCTCAGATCTACTGAGAATACTTAGGCTCCTACATGATAACACATACGCGAGGGTCAGATGGAACTCTACAGGGGACATGACTGATAAGATAGAGCTCTTAAAGGGGGTCAGACAGGGGTGCGTTCTTGCGCCAACACTGTTTAGCTTATTCATCAATGGCGCAGTGAAGAGAATGATGGAATGCAAACATGACGCCCCGAGAGTGGCGGGAAAATCAATCCCAATATTGATGTTTGCTGATGACACCCTGCTGATCTCCCTAACCCCTATGGGCCTTCAATCTGAATTAAATGCTTTTGTTACTTTTTGCAGGGAGAGGGGCCTTGAGCTTAACTCGTCAAAATCAAAAGTTATGATGATCAATCCACCCAAAGGGTGCAAAGGCAGTGTGACTGTCGAGGGGCTCCCACTAGATGTAGTTCACCACTTTGATTATCTTGGGGTGAGGCTAAGTGACACCCAAGCATGGGGCCCCCAGATAGAAAAAAGTAAAACCACCCTTCATCAGAAAGCCTCTGCCATAGCGAGACGGTATAAAGTAGCATCTAGCGAAGCTGTCTCTCCGGTCATCACCGTATATAAATCCTCAGCAGTAGCGTCAGCAATATATGGTGCCGAGATCTGGGGCTACGCCGATGCTGAGAGTCTTACAAAAATAGAAAATATGTTCATTAAAACACTTTTTAAGCTTCCCCTACTACACCGCTACGCTTAGACCTGGCTCTCAACCCAATACACTTAACAGTGGTTTTAAAACCCCTCCTATACTGGGCCAGATTTTGGACCACTAATGAATTGGCAGCCTATAAAGAGTGCGTGAAAGATATTTTGGTTCTTGATAGAAACCTGAGAACACCATGGTTGAAACACATTAAAGAATTAACGCACAGAATAGGAATGAGTGAGGTATGGACCTCCCCGGAGACAATAGTAAAAGGAGATGCTCTAAAAATAAAACAGTCTTACTGGGAGGCAGTCCTACTCCAAACGTGGGAAATGCACCAAACCAACTCTGTCACTGGAAAATTCCTGAATCACAAAAGTGCGCCCAGGCTCGAACCTTATTTGAACATAATGCACCCATACCAGCTAAAATGTCTATGTACAATATAGGTGCGGGGTTCTGCTCTTGAGATCGCACACCTTCAAATGGGCTAATGCTACTTGCCAGGCCGATTGTTGCCCAAATTGTCCGAGCTTAGTGGAAACGGAGTCCCACTTCATTCTATTCTGCCCCTTATACAGGAAGGTGCGGAAAATATGGTTGGTGACTGTATGTAACCACATGGGTGTGAGACACTACTGGGAAGCGGAGAGACTCTTTAAAAGTGAAACAAGTGAACCCTTAGCCTTCGCGGTCTCTAAGTACTTGTATATCGCTTGGGCATTAAGAAAGAAGGCTATCTGCAAATCTGAACCTCGATAGAGATCTGCCTTATCTCCCCTACCTATCATCATGTGTTTATCAATTGTTGCACATATTTATTCTGCCAACCCTTTCCTTTTGTACTGTCCCCATGATTGCTATTCTGCACATTCTCCCCGTTATGACTACTTGAACATTTTATGATCGGTTGGACTACTTACCACCAAAATGCACAATTGGTTATCTTGTTAGGTCCACAATCAGTTCTCAGGATTGACGTCCCGTTTTTAGCACTTTTATTTTGATGCAATGTTTTTAATCGCTTTCATAGTAATCCATCTGTACCTTGATGTCTTATGTTTTTATATTGTATAACTTTTAAAGTATCTGAAATGTATCTCGTTGTATTGATCTGATGTGTTTTATGGGCTGTGCCCGAAATAAACGATTACTTACTTACTTACCCATGAAGTCATCCATTCCCTCAGGCAGTACCCGTGCCGTCTTGCAATCACCAAAGCGCTGTACTTGCACTCATTTATTCACCCAGGCTTCACTTGCACTCATCCATTCACCCAGGCAGTACACTTGCACTCATCTGTTCAACCAGGCACTGCACTTGCACTCATCCAATTATCCAGGCATTGTACGTGCAACCATGCAATCATCCGTGCTTTTTTTCAATTCACCCCCCTCACTTGGCACTTCGGGACCAAGGACCGGAGAAAGTTCTGCATGTTACTGTGGTCAGACAAACCCCCACAAAGAAGTATTACAGCTCAACATGTGGATTGGTTTAACTAAGATGTTGGTTTGTTGTGTTTGGCAGTCACCGGGTTGAACAGGGCCGACAAGTCGAGTTGGTGTCCAGACCCTCTTAATGCATGTACAGCACCCTAAAAGCACAAGCTGTTTACGAAGATGGAGACTGTGGTCAGTACTGGCAGTACTGCCTACTCGCATTCCACAAGACCCGCCACCCCCACAACGCCGAAGCAGACTGTTCTTCCGCAGAGATGTAACACCCTTCTTTACTCTAGTCTGCGCCCCTCTTTACTCTCCGCCCCCTCTTCCTGGTCCTTGGTGTGCCCTAAGTCCTAAAACCAGATATTGAGCTCTTGGCACAGCTTGACGACCTCCTGTGATGCTTTATACATGTTTCCCATCAAAAGACAAAACGTTCTGCATTCCATTTAACACGCCCCCACCTCCCCTCCGCGTCCCATCCACTCTTGTTTTTCTCTTTTTTTTGTTTATTGCTAACATAAAACTGAAACTAAGCAGAAGATATTGGTGGCTA
The DNA here is from genome assembly GCA_963921515.1 of Calotriton arnoldi. Classification (NCBI taxonomy): domain Eukaryota; kingdom Metazoa; phylum Chordata; class Amphibia; order Caudata; family Salamandridae; genus Calotriton; species Calotriton arnoldi. The sequence continues at coordinate 631,025 of CAWUFW010002570.1, read as the reverse complement.
GCAACGCCCATATTTATGGCAACTCGTAGTTTCGTATTCAGGAAATTGGGGAGAAGGGCGTTCGAATGAAGAGCTAAATACGAAAAGCAAGGCAAGCAGGCCAGTTAGGGCGGTGCTGGGTCACCAGTGTTTCTCCGTCGGCCACTAAATTACCTCCTACCACAGAGCAGGGGGCACTGCTGTCTGTGCCTGCTCCTCACAATCTGTCTAGAGTGCAGACAAGGAAGAAGGGTTTGGTGCTCGCCTCGGAGTCAAGTACAGCGAAACCTTAGTGGTGTTATCGCTACCTACCACACGCCTGTTGGCTTACTGCAGTTCAGTTTCCTGCTTGGGATGACATACACCGCTATGCCTTTCTGCAGGCTTCCTGTCGTTAAGAAGCAGGCTATCCTGACTGCTCAAAAAAAAAAAAAAAATAGAAAAGCACAGGCAGACAGAACGATTTTTCTACTATAAACTTCCCTGTAACTCGGTCACTACAGCACATTGTGGCCTGCCACACAGCCACATCAACTTTGTTTAACTATATGTTACTGGGCGTACAGATGTAAGCACGAGAGTGATAACACTGCCAGTGACATTATCAATTACACGTTATTAAACCGCTCAGCGAACTGGATGATTTATGCTTCCTTTCTCAATTAAAGGTAGAAAAAAAAGTGGGGGGACTTTTAGGAGGAGGAACAGGCAAGGGGAGCAGAGCACATATTTTCTCGTCAGCACCAGCACACAAGTGTTGGAGGTGCTACTATGTTGCCACGGTCTGTAATGGGTGACGTTAAATACTCTCACAATGAAAAGTGATAAATAAGAGTGTGCCTGTTAACAGTGGCGGCTGGTAGGGAATGCTGGCGAGAGAGAGGGGTGTTAGAAAAGAAAAAAGAAAGAAGAAAGAAAGAAAACTTACCTGCTGGTTGCCGTTCGCCAGCCGCCGCCTCTCCTCCATGGCAGGAAGCACCCAGGCTCCCAGACTCTCCCAGCCAATCAAGACGCTGCCTTACAGCAGTGTTGTGATTGGTCTGAGTGCCGTGGTTCGGCGCTCAGAGAGGGACTGGGAGGCGGGGCATGTTCTCCACCTAGGCTGTGCATTAATGCCGGTGGAGAGCATGCAAAGTGCGCATGACTGTTTCGCCGGCCAAACCGTCATGCGCACTTCAGAGTGTGCTCGCCACTCTTCCCCCTGGCCCCTGCTCTGGCCAGCCCAGCCCACCCCGCCCCTCCGTGCACCTAAGCCACCGCTGCCTATTAAATAGCTGCGCAGCTTTTTTTGCCACAGTATTTCTCAGTCCACTGTAAAATAGGAAGGTGGTATTTGAAATTTGGCCGTTCTTTTTATTCTGATGATAAAAGGGACTCTTGTGTCGTCTCAGCTGCTGATGTATTTCTAGGCTTATGTGAAGGGTATGAGTAAAGCGCTACATGCATGCTGGTGGTAAGCCTGCATCTTGGGTTGCCAGATTTTTCAGTATCCATGTATGCCGAATACCACATATCAAGTCCTGGGCATTCATTAAGAAAGAAAAATGAGTCTTTATTTGCATAAATTTAAACAAATAGCACACCTTATAATGATGTGTGTAAAAAAATAATGCACTTTTTAATTTACTGCTTCAAAATGGGCATCTGCCATCTTGGAACAGTAAATCAAAAGTAACAAAAAGCAAAAAATACAGAGTCAGCACGCATGAGCGTATATGCTTGATGCTGGGGATGGTTCTTTTTCATGTGGTTTTTTTTCACTTTACTTTGCCTTTGGCGCTCTTCCTGGTTCAATGTTGCTTTATGCAAGCTGTTTTAAAAAATATTTTTCTCCATTTAAATTTTTAGATGGACATTATTTTTTCACTTACCATACGACTGGCAGACGTCAGCTTTTCTTTAAAAATAGTGCAATAACAGGAAAAATCCCCATCTTTGACACGGAATATCATTATTCTAGCCTTTATTTTTCCTTTTGATCCTTTGACAATTTGCCATATGTTCTTATGACCATCTTTTAACTGTGGATGGCGACCATACCGCAATCGGCATTCTTGAGCAGTTTATTATAGGTATTGACTTGGATGCCAGCGACGTGACAATACAACCATGATTCAACCAGCCCACTGTATAACACCACACAACATATTCACACTCCACATAATACCACTCAACAACACAATTCAGCTCCACCTAATTACACTCTACTCAATACCACATAAATACACCCCACATAAATCCACTCTGTGCCATCATAACAATCCACATAAATACACTCCACATCTTGTCACATAATTCCACTCAACATAATTTCACTCAATGCCACACAGTTCCATGACACACAATTCAACTCCACAAAATGCCATTCCACACCACATAATTCCACACCAAACCCCATAATTCAACTACACAACACAATTCCACTACACATCACATATATCCAATTCACAACGCAATATTCCACATCGTGCTACAAAATTCAACACCACATAATTCCACTCCACTACATGCCACTCCACGACAAACAATACCACTCCACATAATTTCACTCCATAACACGCAATCCCACTCCACATAATTCCAGCACTTGATGCCACATTATTACTATCCACATAATTCCACTGCACACCATGCCACATAATTCCACTACACATAACTCCACTCAACACCACACAATTCCACGCCACAGAATTACACAACATGCAATTCAAATCCAACCCACATAATTCCAATCTACACAACACACATCCACTCCACTCCATAAAACATGGCTAAAACACATTGACAATGCCAATAGTTCTCAAATGCAAACCTATCCACTCAGTTCCATACCACACAATTCAACTCCACACATTTCCAATCCACACAACATAATTTGACACTAAATCACATAATACAACTCAACAACACAATTGCACAAAACACCACATACATGAAATCCACACCACACAATTCCACACCGTGCCACAAAATTCAACAGCACACCACATAATTAAACTCCATTACATACCACTCCACAGCACAAAATACCATTCCACATAATTACACTCCAAAACACACAATCCCACTCCACATAATTCCAGTGCACTCAATGCCATATAATTATTATCCACATAAATCCACAGCGCACCATAATAATAATAATAGTGTTACTTCTATAGCGCAAACAGCTACCTCAAACAGAGGTGTCCCGGCGCTGAGCAGTAATCAGGTAAACAGATAAGGGACTGGCCTAGCCGAAGAGCCACGTCTTCAGGTGCCTGCGAAAGTCGGATTCAGAGTCCAGTATGCGAAGATGTAGAGGAAGTGCATTCCATAGAATAGCTGTCCTGACAGAGAAGGCCCTTCCTCCCTTTCTGGCCTTGGAAAACCGGGGAACGCACAGTAGGTGCTTGGAGTTAGATCTAAGAGTGCGTGCCGATTGATACGGGAGGAGTCTCTTTCTGAGGTATCTAGGTCCTATGTTGTGCATTGCCCGAAAAGCGAGGGTCAAGGCCTTGAATTCAATGCGCTTTGCAACCGGGAGCCAATGAAGGTGCTTGATGTGAGGGGATATGTGGTGACGGAAAGGCACTCTGCGAATAAGTCTTGCTGCCGCGTTCTGAATCATCTGAAGTCTGTGAATCAAATACTTGCCACATGCATCATACATCCACAACACATATCCACTCGTCACCACACAATCCCATGACACACAATTGCACAACTATCTAATCCAATCCAACCCACATAATTCCACTACACACCACATACATACAGTCCATAACACATAAGTAAAAGACATTGCCATTTACAATGCCAATAGCTATAACTCAAACAAATGCGAGACCGATTCAATTTCCAATGCTTGTTTCCATTGGATATCAGGCCTGTGGGCCAGGTCATCTTGCGTGCAGAGAGAGCACAGTATCTGTGCTTGATAGAGCTGCCAATGATTGGATCCAGAGCTGCCAATGATTGGATCCAACCATGAAGCCTCTGCTGCGGACCTGGTCATGTGGCTTCAGTGGTTTTATAGCCACATTTTGCGCGACTCTCTGGTGAACGGAAATGTAAGTTCCCTCCTTATCTAGAAGCTCAGAATACCTTATTTGCAGTCATAACTATAACCACCTTTGTCTTCTAAGCACATTAATAATGGGTGCTGACTTTGCCTTAGAGGTGGGCAAGCCACTGAAAACTTGCGTCAGGCTGGAGTCAGGTGCCTGTTTCTTGCTCAGCTCGATGTTCTCTTGGAGCCTCGAGCTCAAAACAAGTCAAACTTTTCTGTGGTTTCTGCCTGCCACCGACGCTCTAACCCCATGAGCTGAGACTTTTTGAAAAATAACGTACCTTTGATGGAAAACGCGAGAGGGAACGAGATACCCATCTAGTGGCTGAATGACTTAATGTGAAATCAGAAAACCTGGGATTTTTCCCAGCTTCCCCACTTGACCAAATTGTGTGACAATTGGCAAACATTTTATTTAACTGTGCTTCCTTTTTTCTTATTGCATTTGAGAGCACTTGGAAATACGTGAGTCCAGGTTGTGTGCTGCACAAGCACCTCTTCTGTGTCTGATTTAAATATACAGTAATGTTGCTCATTGTAAGAACCGAGGCCACATATGGGTTCCACATGACAACTAATATAACGTTGTCATGGCGAGGGGTTGGAGGGAATGAATATTTTGAAGCTCAAAAAGTTTAAGTTTAAAAACGATCACTTTTAATACATGCTTCTCGGGCGGTGATATATTTTATGTGCTAAGTTAAAATGAATCTGCTAAAGAATTACGCTTTTTAAAATGTTGATGAGTCTTGGTCATATTTTTATATGGTATTTGTTACACACTTTATGTGCCAGACATTTTCAAGGCTCGACTCGTGCATGGGCTCTTAGAGCCCGGCCAGACCCTACGTTCTGCTCTGGCGTGGCTCCCTCTTACTTTGTTGGCTCGCCCTCCTCTAATTTGCCTGAGTTAGTGCTGGCCATTTCACAAAGGTTCATACAAGCGCTCCATCCAAACCGCAACTTCCGTGGGTCATTAAACCGATGTGCTATGGCAGCCCTTTTACACATGCTCTGTGTTCACTCGCTCAGTCAGACAGTCAAAATCACTTTATTCTGTTAATTTTAAAACCATAAAAGTATACTACATAAAAACATAGGAAAACCATTAAAAACATATACATATTTCATTGGGAACATAATCTTAAGCACCAAAAACATCAGAATTAAAATCATTTGCAGTCATTGCAAAGGGGCGTGTGTCTACATATTTCTTTTAAAACATGATCCTATATACCAAAAACCTCAAAATAAAATCATTAGCCATCATTACTGTATAAGAACCAACTCAAAACCACTTCAGAAACACCTTTTTTCCTTTCCCTAGCCGCAGCAACTAAAAAGTTGGCAATATTAAAACATTCCCATGGGTTATTTAGCATCTGTAAATATATTAATGCAGGCCTAGCCTGCATAAAGTCTTTATTTTCCAATATTGGTATCAAAAAACGTTTGCGAATATGGTTATATTAGTCACAAAACATTATAAAGTGCAAAGTGTTCTGGGTGGAGAAATTATCAAAAGAGCAAGGGCCCAAATCTTCCATCTTACACCACCCCTGTGGTTCTGCCAAAACAAAGTGCAAAAGGTTAAATCCAAATCTTGTTAAAAGAAAGCGGTGGTAGGACTTTATTTCATGTAGGTACGGTTCTAATGCTGGAGATGTTTTCAATAGAGTATGTGCTCGTACTGTGGGTTCTAGGAGCTCTCTAGCCTCTCTCTCTACTTGCATCATACATATAAAATGGTTTTTCACCCACAACAGGTCCTCTCTCACTAGCCTGTCGGGGAGTCAAATAATGCAGGCCGCCCTAATTTCACTGTCAAGTTCTTAATATATCCTAGCCAGGGGATGCTACTTGCTTTATCTAAAGATAAGTAATCCCGAGCGATCTTACCATTCAGCTCCAGATCTCGTTGTTCCAAATCGTAATCCACCGCAAAAGTGGGGCCATACCAATCAGATCTGATAAAAAACCAACACCCAATTACTGATGAATGATATACGAAGCCGTTGATTGCGGGACCGAGAGTAAGTTTCTAAAAAACGTATTCTCCACTATTTGGAGTTCTTCAGCCTCCTTATAGCCCAAATATCAGACCCATATTTAGCAATAGCGGTACACTTGGCTCTATTTACGTTTAACATCGCTTGAATGGGTTTGGCCCCTAGCCTACGTGCGATTAAATGGACCGCTTCTGTCGCTCTCACCATGGCATTTCTTTTTGCTTTTTTTTGCGGTGCCCAAGTACCCCTTTTATTGAACAGTACCCCTAGATAGGAACAAGCATTTGCAATGCAATAGGTCTTGCATTTGCGAGAGTTTGAACTATTGGCATTGTAAATGGCAATGCCTTCTATTTATGTGTTCTGAAAACCTGCAAGCGCTGCGTGAACAACGCTTTCAGGTTTTGAAAACATAAATAAAAGGCATTGCCATTTACAATACTTAGCGTGCTTATCCACGATTTTATTGCATGCAGCAAGTATTGCCTTAGAAAGAAGAGGAAATATGATATCAGAGTGCATACTGGGTATAGTTAAAACTATTAAACAGAAAGTGGGAGCATATAGGACTGGGACAAACTGAACCACCATGAATCATAGAATCAAAAATGCGAACTATCCTGGGCTATGCGGACGGAGGGAGAAGTTAAAAGGGAAGCCACAGGGAGTAGGAGCACAACGTTTACCGAATCCAGAGCAGATGGTGTCACCTTTGGACTCTGTCTCTGTTCCGCTTGATCTTTTTAATTGAGACTCCAGCCAACACCGCAGTATAACAGACAGACGAGCATTAGCCATTATAAACGTTCAGTCATGTTCAGCGCAGCTCCATGTTATTTTCTTTTCTCTTGATGGCAGTTTTTCATGTTTGCCACAGCATAAGCCTTGGTTAGTGTGGTAATTGGGGACCCCTAGACATACGCGCATAGGTACAAGCACAAAAAAAAAATTAATTATTAAGCAATGGTGAACTTGAAAAGCTACAGACTTTTTATGCTTTGGTGGAGTGCTCCCTACGAGGGCCCCCAAACCTCTGATTGCTTACAGCTATCGCCTATCACTTGAATAGGAAGTAATACTTTCAAGGAACAAGTCTCCATGACTCGCACCCCATTTGAAAGTTTGGCTATGAGGAACGAAACGTTCCTGCTCAGTGCAGTGAAAGAAGAACCATCTCTAGGAAAACAAGCATTGGCATAGCCAATAGGTCTCGCCTTTGGGGCCTTATAAGTATTTAGTTATGCAGCACAATATCCTTGGTGCAACAACATCAACTGTTGCATGGCTAAACACTTATAAGGTCCCAAAGGCGAGACCTATTGGCTATGTGGTGTGTAATTATGTGGCACTGAGTAGTATTATGTGGAATATATGTTGCATTCAGTAGAGTGTAATTATGTGGCGTGTAATTATGTGGCACTGAGTGGTATTTGGAGTGTGTGTTGCATTGAGTGCAGTGTAATTATGTAGCATATAATTATGTGGCACTGAGTGGTATTATGTGGAGTGTATTTATCTTGCATTGAGTAGAGTGTAATTATGTGGCATGTAATTATGTGGTACTGAGTGGTATGTGGAGTGTAATTATGTGGCATTGAGTAGAGTAATTATGTGGCATGTAATTATGTGGCACTGAGTGGTATTATGTGGAGTATATTTATGTCGCATTGAGTAGAGTAATTATGTGGCGTGTAATTATGTCGCACTGAGTGGTATTTTCTGCAGTGTATTTGTGTTGCATTGAGTAGAGTGTAATTATGTGGCACAGTGGTATTATGTGGAGTATATTTATGTTGCATTGAATAGAGTGTAATTATGTGGTACTGAGTGGTATGTGGAGTGTATTTATGTTGCATGGAGTACAGTGTAAATATGTGGCGTGTAATAATGTGGCACTGAGTGGTATTATATGGAGTGTATTTATGTTGCATTGAGTAAGGTGTAATTATGTGGCGTGTAATTATGTGGCACTGAGTGGTATTTGGAGTGTATGTTGCATTGAGTGCAGTGTAATTATGTAGCATATAATTATGTGGCACTGAGTGGTATTATGTGGAGTTTATTTATCTTGCATTGAGTAGAGTGTAATTATGTGGCGTGTAATTATGTGGCACTGAGTGGTATTATGTGGAGTGTTTTTATGTTGCATTGATTAGAGTGTAATTATGTGCCACTGAGTGGCATCATGTGGCATAGATTAGTGCGTTCAAGGAAAACTCATTATAAGTATTTTCTCCATTTTACAAATTTATTCTAATAATATATAACAGATCTTTAAAATAAATCATGCTCAATCTTGAAAATTCACGTATTACCTCACACTCAGGGCTCAGGCTGATATAAGCAATGCCTGTTTTATATTAGGGGAAGAAACACATGAAAAAATCCAGTCAATTTTGTTGATGTTACAGGAATCATTTAGGGGCAGTCTTGTATTCGAGAGTTCATTCTTGTTGCATATTTATATAGCGCGAACTCGACCCGAAGGTATTGGAGCGCTTTACAGAGCACCGTATTTACATTACACATTCAGGCATGGGGAGATTAAGTGATTTGCCCAGAATCACAGGATGTGGACGTGACCCCGAGGCTCGAACCCTGGTTTCCAGCACCAAAGTCGGCAGTCTAGCCGAGGGACCACATCCTCTCCCCTTCTTACTTAAATACCAAGTAATATCTTGAATGCAATATTTTTAATTGAGGCTGCTAAAAAATATTTTTCAATGTGTTTCAGCTCCTTATAACGCTTTACGGGTCTTCTCAGGGCAATGATTCAAGAACTGCAAGTAGTACTGCAAACTAGAAAGTGGTAGCATTGCATTTACTATACTGCATATAGGCACACTGAGCGCTCAGTAAAAGTGACCTCTGGCGCAGAGGGGCATTATTTTAGCATTTTTGCTCGAACACCACTTTCTGTTTGAAGAGAAGTTGTCCTGATTTCCATTGGAAACTCGACTTTTGTTTCCGTTTTGCCCTCATCGGGCCAGCGGAGATGTTCAGTGTGAGGCAAACTGGCTCATTAAAAAGCTCCCACGGTCAGATAATGATCCGCAGCGCTATTTGTGGTTAATAGTGACTTAGGGGAGCAGCGGTGTGCTTAGCAGGCGGCGGAAGGCCTGCTGCGCTTCACGGTGGGGTTTCAGAAATGAGACTTGAAGGAAATTCTGAAATGAGTCTGGCTGTAGTTCTGCACCACCAAGGAGACCTGAGTCTCCGAATATTGATATTGTGACCGAGTGCCGGAATGTGTCAGTGTGCATTAGGGTTACCACCAGGCTGGTTTTATTTTATGTGTGTATTTTTTACCGCAAGGCCTGTATTTTCATGTCAAGGCTGGCAAATACATTTAGGAAAATTCAATTGAGCACCGACAGAAATGTGTAACTTAAAACAAAAGAGTTTACATAAAGTCTGATGTAAGTACCATGTGCCATGCTTACAGAATAATAAGGTGGCAATCCTAGCATACAGTCCTGGCCTTCACAATTACAATTCGAACTGGGGCTGCGTCTGCACTCACTCTGAAGTATTTATATATACTTATGCATTTTTATATAGCGCTGACATTCCTAAAGGTGTTGCAGCGCTTTACAATAGACAAAGATCATTACATAAGGTTCAAAATTGCAAAGTAGTCATTAAATAAGAAACCAAATTACAAGTGTACGCTTAACAACTGTTCCCTTAACAATAAAAAAAGATCATTTCAGCGTCCAAAATTCAGATGCCCGATCATTACAAAAAGACACAGTATAATTGCTACTGTTCGAAGAAGTAGACAGGACAAGTTCGAGTCAGGGTCTAATGTGACGGAGTACTGCAGAACATCAGATGGTCAGAGGCTGAGACTAATAGGAGAAAGAGCCGTTCCCCAACAGGGGAAGGTAGGATGTTGTGAGCTAAAATGTCTTTGACGGGGAAGGGCTTTCCTCTGTTTCGAAGATCGCCAGCAAGGTGGTGGCGCCTAGTTTTGTGGGGTGAGGGGTTCCATATTCTGGTCGCGTTACCTGAGAAGCATTGTGCCATGAGTCGTTCCTTTTTAAAGGTCGGGAATTCAAACAGCAGAGCTTTGGCATTTTGCGATGGTCCAATGCCTGCAGAGAGTTTGTCTGTCTTCTGGGTAACAAGGTATAGCGCCTTTTGATTGATACAAACCGTCTTGTGTATGGACCTGGCTTCAATGGGCAACCAGTGGAGAGTGACCAGCGTTGGTGAGATCTCGTCGTTCCTCAGCGGCCTCGATGCACCCCCTCCTCAAAGCGAGTGTAATGCTCTCTCGCAGGGCACAAGTCCTAAACAAGCGTGCGCGCCTCAAGTAAAACAAGCTGTTTCCCAAATCAGCATTGTGCAAAAGGCTTTCAGTTACCTGCACATCGCAGAAGACAGAAGAACTGCACGCAGAAAAATAAAAAACAACCTGAAAGCCACTGTATCACACAGCGAGTCTACCAAAGATTAAAACTAACCATATTTCACCATTTCAGCAATACATGCACTAGATAAGTGCTTCCAAAACAGGGTTAAACAAGTGGCGGCAAAAGTGAAAGCGTTTCACTTGCGGGAGCGAGCGGTGCCAGGAGCGATAATTGCTACCATATGGCGCCGCTCGCTCCCGCAAGTGAATCGCCAAACGTGCACGCGTTGCCATTGAAGGCAATGGAACGCGTGCACGTTTTTGGCTGAAAAGCCGAAGCGATTCCAAAAGGTCTTTTTGCCTATGCAACGCATGCGCGTTGCGTAGGCGAGACCTAAAAACGTATTACTATTTTCACAGCATTTCAGACGCTTTGATGAACCAATACTGATATGCAGCTCATGCATTATCCAAGGTGTCTGCAAAACACACCCGGCTCACCCCCCAGAACAGCAGTCGCAAAAAGAGGCCCCGGACAACATTCACTAAAAAAGAAAACAAGCTCAGCAGACCGGGATAGGAGCTGCCGGAATTTAGCTTACTCAGACAGCCTGAAACGCCTCATGGAGATGCCACTTCAAAGGGGAAACAAAATGGCCAGCCGTTCCTACAACAATCATAAAACACGAGCCGAAGCAAATTAAAACCAGTGGAGCTAAACTGCGTGTATGCAAATGTGAGCATTTGAACTTAATTTGGTAAAGTTTAGACGTTTCTTCCTTGCAGTCATGTGAGCACTGGACCACCCCCACTCTGAAGAATCGGGTTGTGTAATGGAAGGGTCTATGTGCAAAGCAGCGGGCATTGCCTCCGAGTACTTGCTTCAAAACCAAAGAGTGGTGCAGGGCCTGGCTGGCCAATAAATAGCAATAGAGTTCATCTTGCTGAATACCCACATTTAGTCACCGTTACTGCCTGTTCCTTTACACTATGTCATACTGTACTGTTCAAGCTTCTGCGCTTCGAGGGCACTCTGAAATGTTTCTGCTCGACAAATGAGGTTTACACTGCGAAGCTTTGCAGCCCACTGCAGAAATTCAGAACGAAACTGGACTGCATAAATGAAAGCAGCCTGTCCAACTCTTGACGAAGGATTGCTGTCAAAGGAGCAATAAACTATCCAAGTTGGAGTGACTGTTGTGAAACCCCTCACTCCGGAGCCTCACGTGGTTTCGTTTTCACTCGCTGTCTGGTGAATAATAAATATTCGCGCAGCCTGCGAGTCCAAATTATATTGAAACTTTAAAGTAAAATTGTAATTTACACTGAAAAAAACCAACCTGTTATTTCACTGCTTGCTCTGCGGCCAGGCTGCAGCTCGCCTGTACCAGAGACACTGGGGCCATGGTGTTGGTCTTCCGTGTGGGGCGGGGCTAGCTGAATGTGTGCTTTGCGAAATAATGCCTCCCCGCCCGATGCACAGAGGGAAAACATGGCCTGTGCTTCTTGTACCTACTAATGCTGCGTTTCAAATACATGTAAAGAAGCAGCTATGGGGGCATATTAATAACAGGCAAGTACCGACCTGGGAGGGGTGGTGAAAGTTCTGTGCTGGGATGCAGAGGAGCGGTGAGAGCGCGATGGGAACCGCGGGCAGTAACCAGACTGCACTCACATTTCAGTTTCTGCCTGTTCATACTTAAAGACTTAAAGACTGCCCCATAAAGATGTACACGGGTAAAACAGCACAGAAATCATGTCGCCACACATTTTCTATTCAAAAGACGAGATTTCAGAAGTACCGCGGAAAGCAAGAGCGCGAGCTCTAGTCCACGTTGGTTGAATTAGGGGACCGAACTGGATTGTGAAGCTGACGCCAGGATGCGGGATTAAGTGCTGAATCAATATAGTAACAAGCAAGCCACCGAACTAGGCGAGGCCGAAAAAATAAACAAAGTAGTCCCCAAAGGACAAAACACACACCCACTGCGTAATTTAACTGTAGTTGGCCAGTGCTCCCGGGCAGAAAACGGAAGTGATGTACCGGGAGCGCCAACCAACGAGGAGCCAGCACAGAGGATGGACGCAAGAGTAAACCTATAGAAAGCAGCAGGCGGGATTGCACTCAGAATAGTAATTACTTAAGGTCTTGCAGACAGCGCATGCGCGCTGATGCTCGACCTAAAAAGTGGTTACCCTTGTAATTTCATTTCCTTCACAGAAATGAGTTTTAGATCTTTTTGATCTTCGGCTCATAACCATTTTGTTTGATTTAGAGAAATTGACACTTAGGTCTAGTGATCTCATGAAATCAGAAAAAGAGTGTAGGGGACACTGAAGCCCAATCGCTGTCCGTGCTAGTAATACAGCGTCATTTGCGTATAAAAGCGCGGGAATTGACCAACCTCCCGCACGGGGAATATCTTTACAGGCTGTAGACAGGGACGAGTCTAGATTGTTAATATATAACATAAACAATAGGGGAGCTAAGATACATCTCTGTCTAACTCCTCTTGTTATACAAATATACTGTGTACAGTTGCCCCTTTGGTCATATATTCACCGTGGCAGAAAGGTCCCTATGCAGGTCAGACAGAAAGTTAACGATATTCCGGTCAATTCCTATGTTAGTTAATAATACCCATAGTTTGGATCTGTTTACTCGGTTAAAAGCCGAGGACAGATCCATAAAGGCCAGATGTAGTGTCCCCTTCTTAGCGGTAATATATTTCCCTGCTATCAAATGTAAATTTAGACACTGATCTGTCGTTCCCCTGCCTTTCCTGAACCCATACTGTGAGTTTGACAATACCTTGTGCTCATCTAACCAGTCTGTTAGTTTTTTAAAGGATCACTCTCCCCATTACTTTTACTGCTGAATCAATCAGCGATATGGGCGTTTAACATTGTGGATCCTCTCTGTCCCTTCTTAAAAACTGGTATAATAATAGATTGGGTCTAAGACCTCGGCAGACCATGCAAACAGGCCACATGAAAAACATGTGCCAATTATTTGGACCATAGTGTCACATTTACCTTGTAAAGATTGGCCAGGACACCATCAGGTCCGGGGGCTTTATTACTTGTCATTTGTATTATAGCCTCACTTACTTCATCTCCATTAAAAACCAAGGCATATTTTCCCTAGTCCGAAGGCAAAGGGGATGAGGTGCCCGTATCGACCTGGTCACCATATATATGTTTAAAATTGCCGAACCACTGATCTTCGGGTATAGTGCAATCCAATGGGCAGTTGCTATCGCCCATAAAAATGGCTTGTTGACTATCTCCCAAAAACTAGCACTATTTTTGATAACATCTACAGACCGCAGGTCATTCCAGGCTTCGTTTTTAATTTCTATTTTACGACTTTTTAACATTTGCTTATATTCTTTCCTAAGTATGACTATTTAGGCCTTATCTAGGGGAACTTGCTTCAATGCATAAAGCAACTTTTGGTTGGCATTTGTAACAGTTATGATAAAACCACCTCTCACCCCCCTCCTTGTCTTTCCTGGTGGGCTTTGTCAGAATGCTAGCCACCCGTTGACAGATCCAGTCATAGGCTATTAGGATTGCTTCCTCCTTGTTTGTACTATCTAGGCAAAATCCAAGGCTGTCGAATTCCTATAGCCTGATGCCTAGGACATATTGTTTGGGGTCAAGGGCAACAAGTTTTCATGTGTATTTTGTCTTTGGGACAAGTAGGCCCAACCCCCTACAGCACAAACCTTTTGGCTGCCAGTTTACAGTACCACATCATGGTTCAGGGAAGGGCACTGTCTGCTGTTAAGGTAATATTTGTGTCTGTGTGTTAATGCTGTTCAGACTTGTATTTATGGTTCATTAATGCAAAGCCTTTATTATTAGGGTGAGCGCTCTAAGTAAATGCTGTAAGCTTGGACAGCACTACTGACAGTGGTTTCAGTGTAAAATTGTGTACACACGTTTTCAAAGTTTAGCAATATGAGGCTATGTATAATGCTCCCAGAATGCTCTCTGATTAGATGCAAATATTTGCAGAATCTTGAAAGCAAGATTGATTCTTTGCTTTCAAAATAAAATGTTCACAAAAAAATGCAAGTAGGAAAAAAAACATTTAGCTAAACTAGTTTAAAAATATTAGGTACCATTTCTTTGCAGCATCATTGTAGTAAAATGTGTTGATGTATGTTAGTGTTTCCCAAAAATATTCTTAATGGAAAATCAGAGTAACCAGTTTTAATAAGATTATGGGAAACAAAAGTAAACAAGCATTGGCAAAGCTTGTAGGTCTGAAATTGGTTCAGCCTTTTGGTTTTGTCAATGCGTGACTTGTTTTGGCATGGTGTTTGTAAAACCATATTAGTGTGGGAGCTGCCAGGCCCTCACCATTATAACAAACATTGGCAAAAGCAAAAATTGTTTTAGGTCTCAAAAAGCACACATTGCCACAGTAGTTCCTGGCACTGAACAAAACTACTGTGTATGCTGATATGCTCCTTGTGAAAGAGCTGAATGCTGTTACATTGAAGCCAGCCGATAGACAGAGAGAGACAGAATTTTAATAAACACAAAAAGTCATGGTTAACGCAGACGTAATTAGGGGCCCAATTATTAAAGAAAGTCTCAAAAGTGACCCCATGATATATACAGTGCAGATATACGGCTTTCGTGAATTCACAAAAATTTACAGAAGCAGCCCAAAAAATAGTACTCCTAGAAAATTCTGCAAACTGCGTTTTTAGCATGAACAAATATGCATGTGTAAATTTGCTCATGCAAAAATATGAATATTTGCAAGTTCACTTTCCCTCCAACCACTTTTTTCCCCAACCGTGGAAGAAGTTTTACACCTGCCATTATCAGGAGTAAATTTTCAACCTTTCTCAATATGGGAAAAGATTGAGAAGAGTTTGTGAAAACCCTTAAAACATGCAAGTTAGTAGGTTTACACAGACTCAAAGGGCATTCCAACCCTGGAACTATTGCTTACCACCACCTTCATTCAGCCCCAGTATGTAGATCTGGGAAATGTAGTAACATAAGGGAATTGCTAGTATTCAATCCCTACTATGGTATGAGCCTTGGCATAATCAGAGAGGCTATATCAGAGCTCTTATATAATGAGTTTGCTGCCATAATTTGTCACCGCATTACATGGCACAAACAGGACAAGTAGATTTTGTTACAGGACAAGTAGATTTATGAAACAACCTGCCCCATGGACAAGTAGATATTTTATTAAATTCCACACCCCTGAAGATCTAATATCATCCCTGGAAATTTCTAATAAATCATTGAGGAACTGTTCCGGGACTACCTTGCACCACTTTAGCCTACGACCCAGGTCTTTTAACTTTACATTATCTCTTGTGGCACCCACCCCTAGCAGTACGATTTCCTCAGTACCCCAGCCCAATCTTAGCTGTATGGAGTTGTGATCGCTAAAAGGAGACCATTTAACTGTGTACAATGCGACCTGGGGTAACAAGCTTGTCGTAATAAAAATATAATCAATTGTCGAGTTAACACCTCTTCCCTTAAAAGAGGGGATACAGTCCTTGGCTTTATTAGTACTCGGGTATAAAAGATCAAGATCAGCTAGAATGTCCTCTAGCAACCTTCCTTGCTGTGTATGCTCAAAGTGCAAATTTGACCAAGTCTCGGGCCAAGACTATTAACGACATGGCAATCCTTTGGGCACAAATGTATATTAAAATCCCTTAAAATTATCACTCAATAAAGAGTATTTTGCTTATCTTTATATGACTCTAGAAAACATTTTAAACTATACAAATGTTCATTTGCAGAGTTTCTCTCAAAAGAATTGGTAACAAAAACAATTAGTAATTTCGGCGCATTTGCCGGTGTTGTTTGAACCGCTAGGCAATTGCGGGAACCTGTGCCAAGCTTACAATGTGTACCTGAGTTATTTAAAGAAGTTAAAGACGGTAAACCACCCTTAGCTCTACCCGCAGAGGAAGGCTGTGCAGGTTCAAAGTAGCTTGAATTGCCATCCACCCAAAAAGTGTTATCGATCTCCCAAGTTTCTTGCAGACCCACCACATCATGCTCCCTTAACATACTAGCCCATCTTACATCATATCTTTTGTTTTTTAAGCCCGCTATGTTCCAACTACGAACATTTAGAAATTTATTTGAGCTAACTGCTTTCTTATTAATGAGGCAAGGTTTATTAGTTCTTGAATTATCCTTAATCTGTGTTAGTGACAACGGAGGTGATATGTTTCAGTCATTGTTATCCAGCTCACTTAGTGGGGTGAATCTATCTGTTGTTTCTAATCTAATTTCAGAACCCCCCCTCCCCCATCAGAGACCCCCACCACTTTGTGGAAAAGCAGGTCTATGTAGATATCTGTGATCTCCAGCCTGAAATACATCCTTAGGGGGATAAAAGAAGCCAAGGGGCAGTACTCTAATATCCCTGGGCCCCAGTTCGGACCTCCTTGCCATGTCAGCCTTATCAAAGTTGATAATAATGCAGTAGCCATGATGATATGAGAGGACACCGATGCCCCACTATCTGACAAGTGTTTACACAAGAACTTTGTTTTACGGATGAGTGCTGAGGTAGATTCGGTTGTTTCATCTTCTAGCGGTGGTACCCATATTAATACCACAACCAATGGAGTAGCCTCAGGGGGTAGGTGTAATCTGCAACTGCTACCAACTTTGCGTATTGATATTTTGCTACACACTAAATTAGATGGGTTCTCCAACCGAGGACGGAAATGAGCTCCCAGGTGAGTTGAACTAATTACCGTCATCCCCTGTTCAAGAACCTTTCTGGGCTTGACCTTGTCAAGGTTAGACACACCAGGATGCTGACTACTATCACACTCCCCTCCAGCTGACCCCACTCTATGTCTACTTGAGATAGTATTTAACAAGTTATTTGCAGAGTGAGTGTTACTGTCCACGCATCTAGTATTAATGTCCGCCAAAAGAGTCTCTATTCGGGACAATTTCCCCATCAGCCCTTCTTTAGTAGTCTCGACAAATTTAGCTAATTTCTTGTAAAGCGTCATGAGAAGGGGATCAAGGCGTGACTGGATGAGGTCACCCGCAACTGGTTTTACGGATGGATACAGCAAATGATCATGATCCAGAGGCTTTTCCAGAGCTTGCCTTGATGCTGGTTTGTCCATAACAGTGCCCACCTTTAGGCCTCTTTTCTTCCTTTTTTTAGCGGGGGCTAATCTTATAGGGGAAGGCATATCCACTGCCGGGTTACCCCCTCTATTGGTGAGGGTTCCATAGTTCTTGATGGAGTAATATCTTGCATCAGGGCACCCCTCTCGGTATCATGGTCAACTTCCCCCCTAAGTGTAGATTCACCCGGGACCCAGTAGGTAACATATTTGAAATTGTTTTTTCGACCCCCAGACCTAACCTTTCCTCTGCACTTTGGATCTCCTCAGTCAGGGCTCCCACGGCTGTTGTTAAATATGATATAATAAGGCACAGTTCCGAGACACTTTTGCCTTTTCCGTATCGGAGTTACACTGTAATTTACGCTTACCCATAGTCACTTCAAGATGCCAAATGGCAGATAAAAGAGGGATGGCCCAGCTCAGCCGCTGACAGGCGCAGACGGGCCCAACCTTGGCGTCACCTCCCGCGCCCTGAGCACTGCCTGCTGGGGGACCGAGTCCCAACCCAGCCAAAGGAGAAGAGCTGCTGCAGGGGCCTCGGACGGCCCTTCAAGGTATCCTGCACTGCGGGAGGCGGAGCTGGACTTGAGGCGTTGGGAGGACTGACGTCACCTCCTGCGCCGCAAACACTGCCTGCTGGAGGACCAAGTCCCACCCCAGCCAAAGGAGAAGAGCTGCTGCAGGGGCCTCGGATGGCCCTTCAAGGTATCCCGTGAACCTTCGAGTGCAGCTTCCCTGCACGCTTACAACACTCCCTCTGGTAATTCCCAATATGCCTCCGAAGCCTGTGCGATCCTTCTAGTTACTTTGTGTAGTGAGTAAATGCGACAAGTTTATTTTGGTAATAGGGGTGCCTCCGCCGAAGTTCCGCCCGTGTCGCAACGTTCTTGCCACTGCCCAATTCACGAGTGCCTCCAAGTTAGGTAGTACAGGTAAGTAGGTAGTACAGCAGCTGCCCAGCTGCGAAGGGTTGCAGGGTCTTAATCCCCCAAAAGTATGCTCTCTGGGGAGGCCTCGCTGGGCCCTCCTCTCCTTCCTCACAGCACCTCACGGTGCAGCCGGAGCGAAGCCAGGCTGCCCGGCCTGGTGGTGAAGACATCTGCTGGTCCTGAGCCCTTGCAGAGCCCAGGTCTCACAGTTCGGTGTGTGGGGGAGCAGAGGCGCTTCTCTGGCCTGCCCCCAGGGAACTCACTTGGCCAGGCCAGGGACTCTGACCTCTCAGGCGGCGCACCTCGCGGCTCCCGTTCTGGAGGGAGGGGGCTGCACTGCAGATGGACTTAGTGGGTCAGCCGATACGGCTACAGCACCTTCCTGGTGTTCAAACCTGTGCGGCAGTACCCCAAAATTTTTCTCACTTCCAAAAAACCAATATAATAGGGGTACAGTGTTATCCGTCCATCGTCGCTATGGTGCCTCATCTGCAGTATGTGGCATTACAGACATGGGTAAAGCACTTCGTTCCTACAGAGGAACTGCACGGAGGGACAATGCTTATGTTTTCTTTAAATAACCATTTTCATGCGTTCATCGGTGCTTAACCATTGATTGCAGAGTTACTAACATTTCATATTACAACAAACACATCATAAACCTTAATCTACCCGAAAATTATCTGACAATTAGGTGGCTTAATCATTTAGCACACAGCAAATACATCATTGAATTATGTTATTGAAAAACGTGGCTTACTATTGCCAAAATCATTGGTGCTTGTTGCATCTGCCTAGGGAGGAGAAAGGAATGAGCCAAAATGGGGGCCATAGTACTGGACACTTAAACTAGCTCAGTTGCTTATAAGCCTAGGTGCAGCTGTGTTCACCAAGTGAAATTAACAGCAAGGTATGCACCAGTGGCGGCTGGTGACTTTTTAAAGTGGTGAGGCGTAAAAGTTGCTAACGAGTGTAATGGAATGAACAATATCTATGACTGCGCCTGCCAATTGAGGCGACAAGGGGAGCACTCCTCTTAAAAATATATTTGAGAAATAGGACAAAATAATGCATTTTTGGCACATTTTGATAATGCACTTTTAGCACATTTTGATAAGGAATTTGTGTATAAAGACCAACCAAACACAATCGGAGCTGCACCACAAAACGAGGGCAAACACGTAAGTGAAAAGAGCGTCAAATTTTCATATGCAACTCTTGTTTGTAATTGACAGTCTCTATACGATCCATATATTTTTCTCTTCCTTTATTTGTTGTAAATTTCCAAAAACCATCAGCCAACGCGTTTCGTCCATTTAAACATTGGACTTCTTCAGGGCAATAGAGATATAAGTCGTCTATTCAGATCTAATTTAGTGCGCCAAAGGTCAGAGGGCACTTTTCAATGAGTATGCCAATATCTGGCATCTGTATGGAGCCCTGACCTTGCGACCCTTGCTGAACCATTAAGGGCCAGCACAAAGACAGACGCAAAGTGGACCGGAGCCGTCGTAAGGAAGAGGCATTCCAAAGAGTCAAAGATGCCCTCCTCAACAACACCGCGCTTGTATATTTTGGCGCTGACAAACGCATTGAACTGTTGGCAGACACTAGTCCAGTCGGGTTGGGGGCCGTACTCGCTCAGGGACAAGAACCAGGGCGATAGGCAGCACTGGCATTCGCGAGCAAAGCATTGACGCCAACCGAGCACGCTACGCACAAATTGACCGGGAGGGCTGCAGACATTTCCAGCCTTTACCTGTGCGGCCAACCCATCAAGGTTCTCACTGACCACCAGCCCCTGGTCCCGCTCTTTCGAGGGTCAACTCCTCCACGGATCGAGAGATGGGCCATCCAGTTACAACTCTAGCAGATGAAAGTAGTCTACAGGCCAAGATTGGAAAACCCTGCTGACTTCCTACCGCACCACCCCACACCCTCAGAGGAGCAAGACAGCATCAACATGACTTCGAGTGCTGCCTGCCCCCGAGCCTTCAGTCTGGAAGATTTTATGGAAGCTGCTGAAGCAGACCCTGTCATTGTCTGAGTACGCAACGCGGTACAGAGCGGCACGTGGAGAGAATTCCTCCGGGACGCCACCAATTGGACACACAAAGACAAGGAGACTCTGATGAAGATGTGGAGAGTACGAGGCGAATTCAGCACCACCCAGGAGGGAATCTTATTGCGAGGGTCTCGCATCGTGGTCCTGAAGGCCCTGAGACACCATGTCACGCAGCTAGTGCACGAAGGACATCAAGGTGCCACGAAAATGAAGTCAAGGATGTGTGAAAAGGAGTGGTTCCCTGGGCTAAAAGAGATGGCTGAAGACCTCGTGCGTGAGTGCCCAGCATGTCAGTTGACAGGAGCGCCAGAAAAGCCAGCGCTGGTGATTACTGAAGAACCGTGCACTGACCCATGGTTCAAACTAAGCCTGGATTTCGGGAGCTTCCCTGACGGAAAGACCAATCTCGTCCTGGTAGATGCCTACTCTAAATATCCTGTTGTGGAAGTAATTGACTCCCCGGCATTCGTCCATGTGGCTCACGTCCTTGAGAAGGTGTTTGCAATCTTTGGCCTGCTGACAGAGATTAAAAGTGACACATTGACCACCGTTCCACGGCGCGGAATTTGCCGACTTTCTCAAGCAGCAGGGGTTACGTTATCATCGCATCACCCCTCAGTGGCCACAAGCTAACGGCGAAGTCGAAAGGTTCATGCGCATGCTGAACAAAGAGCTTGACATCGCCACAGCTAAACAAGCTGACCCCGAATGCCACCTACAATTATTCCTCAGAGAATATCGTAGCACTCCCCTCTGCACGACTCAACAGGTCCCGTGGGCCCTGATGTTCAACAGGCGACGGTGGAACTTCATCCCAACATGCCCCGAGTTAGTACCACCGCCTCATAATACTCACTGAACCAAGCATGCCGCGAGCACCACAACACCCTAGCCAGTCAACACCCACGGACAAAGACAAGATCGTTTTTACCCAGCGATTCCGTAGTCATCAAAGATTGCAGACCGGGTTGGAAATTTAGAACACCGTACGAGCCCTGGATCTGGACCGTCATCAAAAGTGATGTAACCATGGTGACGGCCAGAAAAGGCTAACAAGTGGTAGCGAGGAACATTTCATGGTTCAAGAAGGTTACAACATCATTCCAATCCTCAGACTCATGCAACAACGAAGACAATGCTGGCTGACCGGACTACGAGAAAGGCGGCACAGTTGGGAGTGACCCCTCGGGTCAAAGCCCGGTGAGTCCTGGGGAAGACCGGAAAGACAATACGCCTGTTGAGTCCCCTGCCTGTGATCCGCCCACCTGCAGCCAGTTCCATTGGTACAGCCCCCGGCCCAATCCTCAACCTAGCCAGTGACTCATTGACTTTTTATGTCGTGTGAAATGAACTTTGATCTTCAAAACCAAGGTGGGGAGGGATGTAGCATGTTAGCAGTCCTGCTCTCTGGGGGAAAACCGGATGTAGACACATGACATCCTCTGGCCAGGCGTGGCCAGAGGGGTTAAATAAAAGGGAGGAGACCGCTCGGGGTCTAACTCCGACACTGAAATAGTGTGAATGTGTCGGTTATATAGTGTGCTGGGAGCGGGGCAGAAAGAGCGTACAGGCCACGAGGGTTACCTGCCTCTTCACCACCACATACATATTGCTATAAAGGCCAAACCCTCTCCCCTGCCTCCCGGCCAGCATCAACTTTAAATTCTGCATCTGCTGCACATTCAAATCATGACCATGTTGTCTGCAAGGTAACTGCACTTGTGGCTGCCTGTTTAGTAGTAAAATATAGCATAGCTCTTGTATATTAACTTTATTTTTAACGTGCAATGAGTATCACAACATTTAGAATTCGATCATTATGATCAAATAGATTAAGTTGAAAAAATCAATCCGATAATGCCTACAAAGTAATGTTCTGAGGCATGAATAGGAAATACCATAAACATTCTAAGGCTAAAGCATACTGTTAGAAGCTGTCTGACTTTTCAGTGGAAGAGATCTTATCTTGACAGTGAATGGGGCTTAAACAGTGTGAATAGCTTTAGTAGAAGTATCGTAAATACATGCAGCCAGGGAAAGTTAACAAAAAAAAAGGCCACACAAAAGTGAATAAACACAGTGATTCGGCATTGGGAACTGATAAAAACCCCCTTTCAAGATATATTAAATGCAAGAGATTTCGCAAGCCCAGTGCAAGCTCTGTGCAGGAAAAACCTAAAAATGGGAGCCATTTAGTGTAAGGGTAGACATAATAATTGTGCCCAAAATTAAGCACCATGTGACCCCTTCTGTATTTGATCTTCAGAGTAGCAAAATCAAGCAGTCTAAGACTTGCTTGGAGGAGGGCGGGGAGTAATGTGGGGTTAGAGACTCAGAACCGAGTAAACCATGCAATAACAATGCATCAGTGACCAACCAGAGCGGCAGAATCAGCCTATGTTGTCTTAGGCCAATACAGTCATAGCATGATAGGGCAGATTGCTTTTGAGGAAAATGGTGGGTAAAGATCTCTTGAGCCCTCTGGGTTCACAGTATAACCTCTTCCAATGTGAATATGGTTAGGTTGTTAATAAAATGTTAATAACCGCAAAGCTCTTTTAGTTCTCCAGCATTGGATCTTAAATTTATTTTCATGCTTGAATTCCCATCATTAGACCGGTAATCCCTAGTAAGTTTAAATAGCAGGAAACCATGTTAAAATGTCTATAGACCTCACAATAGTGTTGGTATAGTAGCATATTCACATTATTTGAAGCAACTCAGGCTTCAGCTAATGAGGTGGAGATGCTGAGCTCTCCTATTCTCACTGGAGGGCAACAAACTCAGATTTTTTCCACGAGTCGTGCGTGGGAGAGCCCTTAAGGAGAGCTCTGCTCTAATGTCTGTTTGACCTTAAAACAGTTACTTCTTGACCTCTACTTCATTCTACCTAGGCTTCATCCAGCCCTCTCTTCTGCTTTCATCAAACTGCAAGTTGTTTTAAGGGAATTTATGAGATTTTCAGCTCATCACTGGCCCAGGAGTACTGTCTTTATTCTGCACACAAAAGAATATCAAAGTGACATTTGTAAAAAATTTCTATCAAAATCTCTAAAGGTCAGGGAGAGAGGATTCGAACTGTATATGGTGGAAAGCAAGAAAGTTCCCCCTTTCAAAGGGGATGCCACCGCTTCTGTGGATATTTCTGTGGGAAGCAACCCACCAAGCACGTTTACAAAGGCGTGGTAAAAACTGAAGCATCTTCAACCTCCCTGGCAGGAATGTACAAAACAATTGCCTACAGCCTCCTCCTTCAAAGAAAAGTCTGGATTCTACACAGAGTGACATTAAAAAAAGATCAAAGGTCAGTAGCCCTAAAGAAACAGTTCATGAAAATCATGGGCTCGTGAAGCCTGGCCAGACTTGCCTGTTTTACTGTCAATGGCGGTGACGATTCCACAATCATCGATAATCACCACTTCACTGGTAGTGCTCCAGCCAAGGCACCATCGACCCCCCCACCGAACAAACCCATTTCCGGTTGCGATGACTAGTCAGAGACAGACTCTACCTTCACTGTCAATGGCATTGATCCTTACAGTCTCCTTGTTGGCCACATTGACTATGGCCTAGACTACGACATTGTTGATAGCAGAAATCACCTTTTACATCGGCTTTTATAGAGTCACCTACGAAGTTTTCAGCCTAACCATCTTCCCAGATTTATAAATCTGAATTAGAGGTGGACATCAGCAATTAGAACAACTCTCATACAGCGTACTGTGCTGCACAATTCGATGTGTGTTACATGCTCAAATTTGAAGGAGAAGACCACGAGGAGGAGGAGGGATGCAAGGAGAATAATTACCAGACTCAAACTTTTGCAGCTAAAAAAATCTTCCAAGGGTTTGCACACACCATCGCCCACATGACCATTCCACAAATGTTAAATGTGGACACTTTTCAGAAGATGCTCTATCAGCATTTCCACCATTTGACCGTTCCACTACTTGGACCACCAGCACTACCACCTCCTCCACATGCACAGTCACCTTCTCCACCCTAACTGATGCTGGAAGTTCCTCCCTTTCACCTCCACACCCAGTATCACTTCCTATTCTACTGACAGGAATGGACATGGATGAGGAAGGTACCACAGATTCTGATCACTTCTCTGATGTAGAGGAGGAAGCAAAATCTGGGAAGGGAAATGTGGTTATGCAGAACCACATGAAGGGGTGTGAAAGAACTACATTTTGCCAAATGAAGGAGACAAGACGCCTACATGACCAGAACCTCCCAAGGATGACATTTATTTCCATACACAGATGAAGAGGGCAGCTAAGAAGTTCAACCTCCCTATGACATCGGTACATCGGTAGACCAACAGTGCTGTCTTTCAAATAACAGCCACGCTAAACAACAGAGTTAATCCGCATTCTAGATTTATGTTTTCAGAGCACCTCAAGTTCATGCAAACACCAGTCATGATGCAAAGAGTGGTGCCCCACCTGGAGAAAATGTATAGGGCCGCTGAGTATGTGCCAGCATGTTTAAGGCCACCCCAAAGTGCGTTTTGTTCTTGTGGCAGCTGCTCAACTACACTCTAAAAATTCCATCACTCCAACCTCAGCACCAACAGATAGAGATGATCAGAGAGGATCAGGGCCACAGGGTCAGCTGTATGGCAGTAACCTCCATCAAGTCTGACAATGCTTTGGCCATCCTGGGCCATTATGCCTGATAAATGTGGCATGACATCTTGGAGTTCATTAATCTCACCTGTAGAAGAAAGAGAGGAAACCAAGGGGCATATTTACTAGAAAATTATGCAGCGTGGTGCTGCAAGCCAACTTGTGCCGAGCTGCGTCATTTGAAAAGTGCAGAGATGCGTTGTATTTACAGCAATACAATGCACCCATGTGCTTTCCTCTGCCCTGGCGCACAATTGGCTGCCAAGTGCCAACGCAGTCACCCTTGCAGCATGGTGCAAGGTTGCCTGTGTTGCAGGGCTGATGGTTTTTGTGCGAGAAGGGTCACCTTCCTTTTATAAAACCAATCATTGATGGCGTTTTCCTCCTTCTATTTGTCCTGCAGAATGCTGCACACATAGAGCAAAAAACGAGAAATAAAGGTATTTCTCCTAGTTGCGCCACTTTAACGTCTTCCCTGGGGAGGCGTTAGAATCTGACGCATTCCCAGGTTTACGAAACTGTGCAAATCTGGGAATGCGTCAGAATCCATGGCTGTTGCATGGGAACACTCACAGCAACACCCATAGGACGCCCCTTTCACGCAGAGTAATGTGTGAAAGGGGGCCATATTTGCAAGGCCAAGAAAAGCCATGCAGGGTGGCGTTGCGTGGCCTTGTAAATATGGCTCAGCATTGTGCGCCACCGGAGCATCAAAAAATGTTATGCTCCAATGGTGCAGGCGGCTTGTAAATATGCCACCAAGGCTATAGTGAAGGAAGGAGCCACTATGTCAACCCCCATCATTGATGTTGCAATGGATGTCTCCAACGCAGGCTTCAGCTAGCTGGCACAGGTCACGGTGCTATGGCAACACAAATGGCTCTGCTCTACGACTTTCCAGCTTGAGGTTACAGAGAAGATATTAGATATGCAGTTTGATGGACAACCCTTATTTGTTAAGCATTTGAACGATTCCTTGCAGAACTTCAAGACAATACAGATACAGCGCATTCCCCAGCAGCCTTGTATATAGTCGTCCTGCTTTGAATCCTTTTCATGGCTCCATATGCTCCCAGGGGTTTTAGGAGGCTTCACGCTATACAGAGGCCAGGGAGGACTTCATTACCCCTCCAAACAAGGGGGCTATGTCTAAGTACATTTGTCCCCAAGAGGTCAACTAAAACGGTACGGCAGGACATTGGCAAGAAAGAAGAGAACGTTCCCACAACATTCTCAAGACAACCAAAAAATAGCGCCACTCTTCCAGGCTGCCATCCGTCCCCCACCATCCCGACTCTCTGGTCAAGGGAAGAATTTCCAGTTTTACCTGACTTGGGAATTCATAACTACAGACTGCTTGGTGTTTCAGTTAGTGTGAATGGACCTACTAGAATTCGTGCAGGAACCACCTTGTAATCCACCCTGAAAAGAACATCATTTACACCTACAGGAACTACAGCAGGCAATAGAAGCTGTTCCCTTGGAATCAGGGATTTTACTCAATGTTCTTCCCATGAGGACAATGCACGCCAATACTGAGACTTGAACAAATTCCTCTAAAAGAAACCCTTTCAGATGGTGACCCTCCGAGAAATCCATTTGATGTTCCATGAAGAGAAATACCTTACCTTCCTGAACCTTCAGGATGTATTCTTCCTTGTCCCAATACATCAGTCACAGGCAATACCTCTGCTTTTCAGTTGCAGGTGTATTACAGGGCAGCACTATTAATTGAAGGTGCACCTCTTTGGACTCAAGTCTGCACCTCGTATCTTAGCAAAGTTCCTAATGTCAGGGTCGCCAAGTGGATGACTGGCTCGTCAAAGCTCCATCAAGGGAAGAGGCACAGGACTCTACATCCACCTGCATCAGCTTGTGTTACTGATAGGTCCTGACACTGAATACAGAGATATCTTCAGTCGTCCTAGTAGCAAGGCTTCAGTTCTCAGTC
Source organism: Calotriton arnoldi (assembly GCA_963921515.1). Classification (NCBI taxonomy): domain Eukaryota; kingdom Metazoa; phylum Chordata; class Amphibia; order Caudata; family Salamandridae; genus Calotriton; species Calotriton arnoldi. Next base: position 603,893 of record CAWUFW010002570.1, on the reverse strand, counting down.
CTGGATTCACAGCCTGGTAAAGCATTCTCCTGAACTGGGGGAGAGGACGTAGCCTTACGGCTAGAGCTGCCGACCTTGGAGCTGGGGAACCAGATTTGCGACGGCTCAGCATCCTGTGATTCTGAACAAATATATACGACTATAGCGACAATACGTTCGATTAGGCCTACAATTGTTCCTCCCAAGGTTGGCAGAACAGGCCGTTCTAATCAGGACAGACAACATAAGTTCGATGTATTACATTGGAAGGCAAGGGGAACAAGCTTCAGCTCTCTCTCCGAAGCACAAATGTTGTGGGACTGAGTCACCTCCAACCATGTGGATGTCACAATGTAACATCTTCCAGGTTGTCAGAACGACCAAGCAGATGTACAATGTTGCTGTATCTGACTGCCACAAATGGGTGCTCCACTAAGCACTAGTCGACTACTTCTTTGGCAAGTGGGGCTGCCCTACGTTGGACCTGTTCACTACTTCCTAAAAAAGAAAAGCCAGTGCTATGGTTTTTTCAAACAGAAATCAACGACATTTCAATGAGATGGTTGAACATCTTTGCCTACGCTTCTTCTCAGTTTCCCCTTATACTCACAGTACCGAGGAAGGTGAGGGTGGATCACTGTTCCCTGATCTTCATTGTGGCCGTGCCAGTAGTGGTATAGCAACTTACAGAGGCTGTCTGCATGCACTGTATCACAGCTGAAAATTCATCTCAAGCTCTTCTCCTGAGACAAAAGAGAGATATTCCTCCACGATCTGAAGTTCTCAGCCTGACCTCTTTGTTCTTGGTCACCTTTAGTTTGCTCACTTGGACTTTGCAAGAACAGTCTGGCTCAGGCATGCACACCATCAGCTACAATGACCTACATTGCTGAGGCGAAGCATTTCTGCATGTGGTGCAAAGACAGGGGCCCGCACCGGGTCTGTATACACTTCCACCAAATCCTTCAATTCTTAATGCACCTGGCCAGGAGTGACTTTAAGTACCCCTCAGTAAGAGTCCACCTAGCAGCCATTCAGATTCAGAAGAACAGAGGAAACTTCATCATCCTTGTTCTCACAAAAGATTGTAAAGCAGTTTATGAAAGAGCTATTTAGAGCTTTCCTTCCAATATGGTACCCTCCAGTGCATTGGGTGCTGAACATGGCAGTACGGCAACACATGCTGCCACCCTTTGAGGGGATCCATAAAGCTCATTTAAAGTTCCTTTCCTCGGAAACAATGCTTTTGCTTAACCTCACATCAGCAAAAAGAATTGGGGAGTTACAAGCTTTCATAATACGAGTCGTTTCTCAGATTTGCTGAGGACAAAGGGCCAGATGTATGACCATACTTTTCCAAATAGGTATGCCCTATTTACAAACCCTATTTTGCGAATCGGTAACCTATTACTGACTCGCAAAATAGGGTTTGCGACTCGCTATTAGGAAGGGGCGTGCCAAGGGCGTCCCTTCCTTATAGCGACTCGCACTTCAATGTAAGATTGTTTTGCGGCTGCAAAACCCTCACAGTTTACCACCCATTTCAAATGGGTGGTAACCCACTCGCAAACGGGAAGGGGTCCACAGGAGACCCCTTCCCCTTTGTGACTGGCAGTGAAAATATTTTTTAAGAGCAGGCAGTGGTCCCATGGACTCTTAAAAAATGAAACAGTAACGATTCATTTTTCTTTTTTAAATGCATCCAATTTTCCTTTAAGGAAAACGGGCTGCATTTAAAAAAAAAAAGTGCTTTATTTAAAAAGCAGTCACATACATGGTGGTTTTCTGACCCCAGCAGGCCATCATCCCTGGGAGTGCTAGCCATTCCTAATGGGGGTTGCAAATTGCACCTGCCTCATGAATATTAATGAGGCAGACAATTTGCGACCCCATTAGGAATCACAAACAGTGTCTGAGACATTGTTGTACATTCCTATTTGCAAGTTGCAAATTATGAGTCGCAAAACTACGCAATTTGCGACTCGCAAATTGGTAGGGTCGTACATCTGGCCCAAAGTCATCCGTCAAACGAACCCGAAGTTCTTGCCGAAAGCAACTATGGACTTAATCTGAACAAGCCTGTTATACTGCACTCGTTTTTTGGGATCCTACAACAACTGCAGAAAATCTCTGCACTGGCTGGATGCACACAGGTGCATTAGATTTTATGTGGCCAAAAGACATTCACACATCTGACAATCTGTGTGTGGCCTTCAGTCATCCTGGAAGAGGCCAACCCCTTTCCAAACGGTAATAGCACCTTGACTATCAACCTGCATCACCTTCTGTCACAACAGGGCAACAAATCTGCGGCAGAGTTAGGGTGCATGCCACCTGGATCATAGCGATGCAAGCTGAACTCTATGCCGATGTGCCTTTTTAAGACCCCTGCTGTGTAGTTACATGGAACAGCAGGCACACATGAACAAAGCAAAACTATCTGGATATGAACAATGGGCCTGATTCACAGAACTAACTTACGTCAAAATCCTAAACTTACAACAATTTTGGTATTCACAGAATGAACTTACACATTTGGGTATTCACAGAATGAACTTACACATTTGGCTATTCACAGAATGAACTTACACATTTGGGTATTCACAGAATGAACTTACAACAATTTTGGTATTCACAGAATGTACTTACACATTTGGGTATTCACAGAATGAACTTACACATTTGGGTATTCACAGAATGAACTTACTCATCCTAACCTTATGTCCGCACTCGGGCCGGAATTTCCGGCCCGGTGGCAGACATAAAGTTAGGATGAGTAAGTTCATTCTGTGAATACCAAAATTGTTGTAAGTTCATTCTGTGAATACCCAAATGTGTAAGTTCATTCTGTGAATACCAAAATTGTTGTAAGTTCATTCTGTGAATACCCAAATGTGTAAGTTCATTCTGTGAATAGCCAAATGTGTAAGTTCATTCTGTGAATACCCAAATGTGTAAGTTCATTCTGTGAATACCAAAATTGTTGTAAGTTTAGGATTTTGACGTAAGTTAGTTCTGTGAATCAGGCCCACAGTAGTTAACTTAGCAGTGGGACATCCTGTTTGAGTAAAGGTGAACCTGATTCCTGCTTTTTTAAAATGCTATGTACTTTTTCCTATTCTGATTTGAGCATGTGAGTATATGAAAGATACAGTGCTCACTAAGAAAAACATTGTTACTTACTGTACCACCTGTTCCCCAGCATTAGTATCTTTCTTATATTCATATACCACCCACTCTCCTCCCTGATCAGAGGCTCAGTTCTATCATGTACTGCTCTCACGCTTGTACTATGAAATTTAAGGTATGGTGGCTCCAAGCGTGGACAGTAGAACTCAGCATCTGAGGTAGCAATATTAACAGAAAAAGGACATCACAGAAGCTCGCTTCAAACAAAAAAAAGAAAAAGAAAAAACGATACTCGCCCACTCTTAGCCAAACACAATGAAACAGTATTTGGAGTGATGCCCATGCCTAGCAATATTTGGAGAGGAGCTATGGTGTAACATTCAGAGCTGCTGACTTTGGAACTGGGGAACCAGGTTCGAGTCTCGGCTTCAACTCTCCCTGTGCCTACAAAAAAAACACACAAAAAACAATGCAGAGACATGCCGATCAGAAAAAACAAAATAAAACAATGGTGAAACCGAATAAAATGCAGATTGGAAACAAAATACAGAACAGAAACAAAATGACAAATGCCGATACGTACGTTTATTAGCACTGCGGCAATTGTTACTGAACTCTCATCGGGTGAATGCGTGCAGGAAGAAAAGCCGGCATTTCGAAAACACGGGCAAAAATAAAAGAAAATAGAAATGAGTGCGCTTAAACAAAACTACGTGCACAAAAGGGCAAGCCTACAAGTAATAGGGGTATGCTCCATGGGAGGGGTCAACACACAAAAAGAAGGG